>JACGCM010001798.1:1200000-1770000 GCA_014058105.1 Kingdonia uniflora | reverse complement strand
GTGTCCCACCCAAGAAAGAGACCCAAGTCCTAGTAACCCCGCTAAGTGGTGATTCAACATAGATTCAACATCTTGGAACCAAGCCAATTTTGGAGCAGCTTTGTGATAATGAAACCAACCAGCAAAAAGCATTAACGCTGCAAACACTAATGCACCAATTGCGGTACAATAGAGTTGTAATTCACTAGTTATTCGAGATGCTCGCCAAAGCTAAAAAAACCCGGAGGTTATTTGTATTCCTCGGAAACCCCCGCCCATATCACCATTCAATATTTCTTGACCCACTATTGGCCAAACCACCTGGGCACTGGGCCCAATGTGAGTAGGATCACTTAACCATGCTTCATAATTGGAAAAACGGGCACCATGAAAATACATGCCACTCAGCCAAAGAAATATGATGGAGAGTTGCCCAAAATGAGCACTAAATACTTTTCGAGAGATCTCCTCCAAATCACTGGTTTGACTATCGAAATCGTGAGCATCGGCATGTAGGTTCCAGATCCAAGTGGTAGTATTGGGGGCCTTAGCTATTGTTCTTGAGAAATGACCCGGTTTAGCCCATTCCTCGAAATAAGTTTTTATGGGATCCCTATCCACCAAAATTTTCACTTCTGGTTCCGGCGAACGAATAATCATTGAGTCCTCCTCTTTCCGGACAACACATACAAAGAGACCCGCCAACAGTCAAGTAATTAGTGAACTTCTGAAAGATAGTTCTAATTAGTTCCTTTCTTTCTCTCATCTATATATTTTCTTTAGTTATTCACTAGATCAATTATGATCTGGAAGTCAATCCAGGGCGAGTGTTCAGATCTATTATGACATAGCCATGAGGCGCCCAACAGACCTTTATAATCTTGGAAAACCCTTTCCCAGCCTTAACTTGATGCAAAAAGAAAATTTTGGTGTGACCTAGTGTATGTATATCTCAATGTATAAGTGCCAAGATGGAGCTACTTCATATCTTACATCGAACGTATTACTCTATTCCAAACCACTGGAGCAGTCATTAATAAGAGAGATCCCAGTATCTAGATTTACTCATTCAGTAGAAGGGTATTTTTTCTGTATTCTACCACGTATCGTTTACACCTACGAGGTACCAGACGAAATGGAATGATTTTACAAAGGATATAATGAAATTCTTCATTGGATCTTCCCAGAGGAATGATCTATTTTATTTGATTCATGGATCCGTCTAAAAAAATATATAGTGTTATTATTCAAACCGCCTCGTGATCTTCAACCAATTATGCGCTTCAATATAATTACCTGGAGTAAGCGTTATAGCTTATTTCCAATACTCAGCAGCTTGATCGAACCAAGCCTCTGCAATTTTGGGATCTCCCTGTCGAATGGCCTGTTCTCCTCGGTCGGAATAGGTGGGTCAATTCCTTTCCTTAGAACCGTACTTGAGAGTTTCCTACCTCATACGGCTCAGCAGTCAATTATGTTTGGTATCCCATCTTAGTTTCCTCTATTCCAAATAAAAAATATTTGTCGTAAATTTAGCCAATTTTTTATTGGGTTAACCAGAATAGATTAATTGCATTTACATAAGTTTCAAACTTGAATTTTGATTTAATTAATCAATTCATAATCAGTTTTATCTTTTCTCCCACCTTCAGAAGAAAGAAGCGTAGGCATCTCCCGCTATCATTACAATTTTCTGAAAGGTAACTATCTCGATTTCATATAAAAATTCATATAGAATCCTTGAAAAAGACCTTCCTTCAAAAGAAAGAAAAGACCTACTATTTTTGGGATCTGATGCTACACCGCTGCTCACTATCTTAGTGGATCAACTCTATTACATAAGTGGATTCCTAATTTTGATCTCGTATCATGAGATCAAAATAAGCAGTTCTTATTGTATCGGCCCCAAAATGCCCTAATTGATCTTTACGGTGCTTCCTCTCTATCAATTAGATTTTTTATCCATAGAATTATAGTATTTTAGGCATATCCATTTTTTCATAGTTCGGCTTCTATGAAGTTTCTTTCTTTGCTACAGCTGATAAAAATCATTGTTTTGTACGATACATATGTAGAAAGCCTATTTTCTTTCTAGTATCTACTAATGGATTGAATCTTTTTTTTTTCTTCTTTCTATAGTAGAGATAGTCCCACGTAATGACAGATCACAGCCATATTATTAAAAGCTTGTGGTAAGAAAGGGTTTCGTTCTAGTGCCCAGAAATAATATTCCAAAGCTTTCGTATATTCTCCATTGCTTGTGTGGATAAGGCCTATATTATAGAGTATATAACTTCGATCATAGGGATCAATTTCTAGTCGCATAGCTTCATAATAATTCTGTAAAGCTTCCACATAATTTCCTTTGGATTGAGTTGACATCTGTTATGGCTATTTATTCTATTCAAAGAATTTCCGTTGCAGAACTGTACATGATATTTTCACTTCATACGGCTCCTCCCTTCTGTGCATAATGATCCATATGATCCATGGAATCAAAAAATATTGAAATATTTTTATTATGAACTAACAGGGGCTAGCGTTTTTACAATAAATCTCTAGCCAACCCAACTGCAAAATGTCTTTTCTTAACACCAAGTGTATTAGTGTTAGATAGAAAAAGTAACTCCAACAATTTCTTTGTTCTCAACGCCCTTATTTCCAAGAATTAGTCACTTCAACGGTCTTCGATGGTTATGCGGGTATCCAAAGTACGAACGAGATGGATGTTTGTTGTCCCAACCATTCTTTTTAGTCCCGATCCCAATAAGGAAAGGAGATAATTTATAACAAAATTTTTGTGTTGTTGATTCCTAGGTGTAGTGCTTCTTCCCCTATGCTGCCTATTGGGACTAGTGGAAAAGGATTAACCTCTAATATATAGAACCTCTATAGGTGTAACATTTCGCTCAAGACTCTAATCGACAATTGAAGCATCTGAGGCCGCATCAATCGAGGAAACACGACAGAAGGAATTGTTCTATTTCCAAACTTTACCTTCAACAAGCGTAGGTTTCTTTCAATAAAAAAATTTTCTATCCCAAATCATGTGTCTTTCTCATAAGACTGAGAACACTAAATAAACATAATCAAATCGCACCATCTCTGTAATAGGTAAATGCCTCTTTTTCTCCTGAAGTTGTCGGAATTATTCGCAATAAGATATTGGCTACAATTGAAAAAGTTTTATCAATAAAATTTCCTTTTATTCGTGATCTAGGCATAGTTAACAATCCATTCTATAATTCTTCTTATTACCTCTCCTGGGAAAATAATTCCACAAAGAAAGGCATTTTGCAGCACGAAATAACATAAAAGCAGACTTGTTCTAAAAAAAGATGTGGACTTTACACTAAAATTGTTCCTTTTTTACGTGGATCGATAGGAAAGTTTTAAATCTGATGGAATTTCATCCAAATGTAGTAATATACCAATGAATGGAACTATTACAATTTCATCGAGGTTGAAGAATTTAGGAAGTTTTCCTATAAGTTAGGATAACACGAGAAGTTTTGATTAGATTATCATCCAAAAGGGAAAAATATTAGAAGAATTATTCAGTCTATGATTCAAATGAAAATAGAATAACCATCTATTTTGTGTGCATAGCGTGTATATACCATACAATTTAAAGATAAAAATGCCTGGGATGATTCCTCAATTTGTAATAGATCTCTGGGCAAAGGAATTGTTGTTTAGAAATCTTAAACTAGAAAGGGTTTTTGAATCTCCATGGGACCTTAGTCTAAATAGGACCAAGATATAAATGTAATCATAGTATAAAATTAGGTTAATTCGTTCCAATTCATTGGTTTAATCCAATCCAATATAGGTATAAATATCATAATAATAATAATAAAAGGCAGGATCTATCGTCTTGCTAAACATTAAAGGTTTTTGAAAATAAAATTTTTATTTTTTATCCTTTGAGACTCGAAGTAAGATCTTCTTTGACAAAAATTTTTACATTTTTTTTATTTACCATTGTTATGATTGATGGATCATACCTATATTACTACTGCAATAATATGAATGATTCGCTATTCACTCAGTTTTTGAGTAATGTAATACTAAGAAGATTACGTAGGAGAGATGGATGAGTGGTTGAAGATGTAGCATTGGAAATGCTATGTAGGCTTTGTTTACCGAGGGTTCGAATCCCTCTCTTACCTTCTGTACCTTCACCTAATTCACGAACGTTACTGACCGCAATGAATCAAATCAAATAACAATAGATACTATTATTCCAACAATTACACCTTTCCTTGATATAGATTTTCTATTCCAAATTAGAATTACCGTGGTAAGCAAAATCCTGAAACGAGCCGCAAAATGATAAAATATCCCCGCTGATCTGATTTATGAGACATGAGTTAGGAGAAAAAATAAAAATCAAATCCCTTACCTAAACCTAAGGTTGATTTACTTTGGGATTAGTTAGGTTCAAGCCTGACGGGAATAATATTCTACGACTAGCAACTCATTTATTTTTAAACTGACCCACTTACTATCTATTATTTGATTGACTACTCCTTTATATTGGGATGAGTGAAGAGTCAAGTGTTTTGGCAATTCCTCCTGGGGGGTTAAATCAAGATAATTTTGAATCAGAGTTTTGGATTTTTGTTCATCCCTTGTTGTAATAATATCCCGGGGTTTACAACGATAACTTGGTATATCCACTCTACGACCATTAACTAAAATATGTCTATGGTTAACTAATTGTCGGGCTCCGGGAATGGTCGAAGCCATACCCAATCGAAAAAGGATGTTATCCAAACGCATTTCAAGTAATTGTAGTAAAACCTGACCAGTTCCCCCTTTTTTTTTCCAGCGATACAAACGTATTTAAGTAATTGTCTCTCTGTCGGACCATAATGAAATCGCAATTTTTATTTTTCTTCAAGACGAATACGATATTGAGATCTTTTCACGGAACGCGATTGTTTTCTACGATTACTTTCCAGCCGAGGTCTTTTACTAGTTAGTCCCAGTAAAGCCCCCAGACGGCATATTTTTTTAAAATGAGGCCCTCGATAACGAGACATAAATACTCCTTTTTTACAGAATTAATCTAAATAAAGACTGAACTAAATGATGAACGAAGCGAAATACCCTTTATAGTACTATACTACAAAGAAAAATGAGATGAATTGTATTAATATACAGACACTTTTGGATATTTAGGGGTCATTTTCTTTATTTGTTTTGCAGAGAACTAATTGCTCCAATCAGTTTTTATTCATAGTTGGAAGTTTCTACGTCATAATGGATAAGTCACCTTTGAAGAAAAAAGAAAAAGAATTTTTCAATATTCCTAGATTTAAAGAAGACATTATTTATGTAAAAAAAAGAGAAAAAAAAACCAGCTATCGGAATCGAACCGATGACCATCTCATTACAAATGCGATGATCTAACCTCTGAGCTAAGCGGGCTCACATAACATAAACTATGTTATGCATAGGAATTTAATGAACTACTCGGATTTAAGTTCTTCATTTCTTCATAATTTCATAATAAATATGAAAATATTCATTATTTCATAATCATTATATTATAATATATATAATATAGTTTCTATAGAAAGACTAGAAATAGATTCTGAAATATAATGACAGATATTATTATAATAATCTTTATTATTCTAAAAAAAAGAATTCTTATACTAAATTTTAGTATTAGAAAATATTAATAGAAAAAAAACGACATATAAATTTATATAAGAGGATCTCTATAAAAAATTTGCCCCATTTGTCCTAATAAGGAAAGGAAAACATAAGGATAAAGGATACAATCTAGATCATAATAAGACATCCTCTGGTCTTTTCGGAAGGATGGGGATAAGACAAAAAAAATGAATCGACCGTTTGACTATCCCAAACCGCGCGCTAAAAATGATAGGAAGAGAGGCATACACATGTGGCATATGTTCATCCATATTGAATTGTAGATAGATCAATGATAGAATCATTTTTGATTGGACCAAATATCGGTCCCTCCGATAGATATGAAAGAAGATAAAAAAAAAGTCCAATTAGTACTAAACACAAAAACTTTTTCGATACACGAATCCATATCTAAAAAATCAAACAGTTCCAGCATAACTGAAAGAGAGGAATGAGAGAGGGGGATGACATCCCAATAGGATCCTAGTCTCAAAAAAGGGGATATGGCGAAATCGGTAGACACTACGGACTTGATTGGATTGAGCCTTGGTATGGAAACCTACTAAGTGATAGCTTTCAAATTCAGAGAAACCCTGGAATTAAAAATGGGCAATCCTGAGCCAAATCCTGGTTTCATAAAACGAGAATAAACAAAGAATAGGTGCAGAGACTCAACGGAAGTTGTTCTAACGAATGGAGTTGACTGGGTTGGTAGAGGATTCCTTCTATAGAAACTTGAGAAAGGAAGTCCCTCTATACATAGTTGAAGGAAGAATTTAATATTCACTGATCAAATCAATCACTCCATAATCTGATAGATCTTTTGAAAAACTGACTCATCGGATGAGAATAAAGATAGAGTCCCATTCTACATGTCAATATCAATACCGGCAACAATGAAATTTATAGTAAGAGGAAAATTTGTCAACTTTAAAAATTGTGAGGGTTCAAGTCCCTCTATCCCCAAAAAAACTACGTCTTCCAAATTGGAGAATACCAATGAAGCCTTTTTATTTAGTTAGTTTCTTGTTTAACCCACATGAGAGTCCAATCACTCTGTTTGATCCAAACAGAATGGAAAAATAGTCTTTGAATATCTGGAGTCTATAAGTAAAGATATATTTTTGATCATTCAATAAGCATCTTGTATTTCATAGAAATTAGGGATAATATAATCCTTACGTAAAGGCCATCCTATCCAACTTTCAGGCATCAAAATCCGGCGTGGATGATTATCATAAGAGATTCCCAACATATCATAAGATTCCCGTCCTTGAAAGTCTACACTTTTCCAAATCCAGAAAACAAACGGAATTTTAAGATTCCTCCTTGGGACAAAAACTTTTATGCATAGCTCTTCTGGTTGATCCACACCATATTGTATTCTTGTAAGATGATACACACTAGCTAACAGTCAGCCTGGTGCTACATCGTGGGCACACTAGGAGCGCAGATAATTGTAACCATATACATATAAAATAACAGCAATGGAGTGTCAATCCCCAGTTTTTATTTGCAAAGTCTTTATTCCTTGGCAATCAAAGCCTAAAGTTCTATGAACTAGCCCATGCTTGACTAGCCAAGCAGACAAATGACCCTGCATCTTTTTGATCTCTCCCTATTTTGATTTGTATAAGTATTTAACATTTCAAATTTTTATAAATTTCAATGAAAATTGACTTGTCCTTTATTATTCTGCATAAAAACATCTTGCCTAATTTACTAATTCCGGGGAAGATACTGAACTCTTGTATTTGAAAAATATGTCAGAAGAGATCTCTGGCAATTCATAGAGTAATCCTTGATCATAATTTCCAGTATAGGTACTGCGTCCAACATGAAATTTGGGAGTAGTAGTAAAACATCGATTCTCCAGTTGAAACCCAATTCTATCTTCATAGATTTCTCGCGATACCTTCTTACAAAGTTTTGTTATGGCATCTATAACTGCTTAATTGAAATAAGCAATTCATTTTGATCGAACCTCCTAGTTTTTTATTATATTTGCATTGGGGATTGAACTTGTTGTGTCGATGCCCTAGTTTAGCTTGGGGCTACCTATACACCACTTCCCCTCTGCCTCATATTTGGTGTTACAGGTAGTAAGCCAGCACTGCTCATATGTCTTTCCATGCTAACATTTGAATCTACCCTCTTAGGTGCTCTTGCCACTCTTGGCCTTGGTGTTGCCAGTGTACCCTTACAAGTTTTCTTGTTGTGACCATAGCCACCATATTTTCTACCTCTTTTCTGCCTCTTTTCATCATCTGGATCAGGGATTCTTTGCTTTCAAGGTCTCCCAACTCCTCTCACCAATGAAGGAGGTAGAAAATGGCTTTCTTGGTTTGTAGGCTGCATATAATACAAAAATAAACATACATATCAAATATCAACTCATACATACTTGTGTTCAAATACAAACTTTCTCCCATTCTGATCCATCAACTACAGGATATATGGCATTTCTATATGTTTGGACATATGAAGCAACTTTGTGAAAACAAGAAACATAGCTGTTAGCCATCCATAAAAAAAAGTTAGCTTTTAAAAAATTAGACACACAACTTTGTAAACATTTAGATTATTAACTAAAAAATACTTTACTTACTTAACCCATGGCCACCCATAAGGGAGTATAGCACTAACAATATGTACACATGGTAGTCCAAAAAGTTACTATTTATGGCAGTTACATTCATGTGTGTTGGTGTTCACTCTCCATTTTTGGCCATTTATCTCAATTACAAGGAAAGATTCTGATATGATCCCTTGCATCTGATATTGACCATAGCATTTGATCACCTTATCAATATAGGTTTGTGCTCTAGAGACCAACACCAAACCTATAAAAAAGATATACATATAGTCACATAGTAGTTCATTAAAAGAAGAAGAGATACCACGCAATAAAAAAAGGTCTTGTTTAGCTTACCTGCTTCTTCTCACTCTTTTGCCTTGAGCCTCTTGTTATACATGAGTTTCATCAACATTATATTCAGTTTTTCTAGTAACTTATGGATTGGCCTGTCTCTAATCTTCAAAATCTATATGTTAAAAAACTTACTGAAATTGCTTGTGATATGTTCTTACTTGGTAGTGAAATCAAAGTGGGGCCAAGCCCAGTGTTTAAATGGTTCCTTAAGTAACCAGTCATGAGCAGCTGGGTTTTCCAATTTGAGTTGGTCCATGTGCATGTTCTTTTCAGATTGGTTAAATGTCATTGTTGCACTCCACACTAACCACTTTATTTGGGTCCCCCAGTAAAACTTTTTCATATTCTTGTACATATGTCTAAAGCAGAATATATGATTGCATGAGAAAAAAGGGTAGTCGCAGCATTAATGAGTCCCTTATGTCTATCTGATATGAATATTAGCTTTTGATTATGTAGAATTTAGATAGGGCTGAAGAACCTCAAGGAAGTTAGTTCAAGTTTCTTTACATTCTGATCTGCATAAGTAAGCTGCAATAGATAATAGGCCATAGTTGTCATCCAAGGAAATCACAGATAGACAACTCCCCCCCCCCCCCCCCTCATATTTATCCTTTAGAAAACAACCATCCAAACCAAGTACAGGTCTACACCCAATTAACCATCCATAAAAACTTGCCTTAAACATCACCAATAAATTTTTCCACTGGTTAGTTTAAAAATCTTTACTACATTTGGCCAAACTGCTAGGGTTAGCCAATAAAGACTTATCTCATAAATCCAGGTTGTAGAATATAACACTCATCATATGATCCAACTATCCTCTCCATGCATATATAGTCCAACCATTCCATGAAGTATAATATGAAATAGCAACACCATACCTTCTTGAAATCAGCTCTTTCACACCTGCTGGTCTAGTGGTTTTCACTATCCTAATTGTTTCTTCAACATCCTTTGCTATCCACTGGGCATTTGCATTTTTGTCAAATTGGTCACTTCTGCCATAACATATGTGAATAAGATTGTTATTGGCCCTCATACTGAAAGTGGTACCATCTGGGTTAACCCTAGCATAGACTATTTATTGACAGTAGAATGCTTCAGCCTCAGTACAAATGTATCTTACCCTCATATAGTCATTCTTTTTTGTTGGAATTGGTGCTTGTTCACAATAGCCCATTGCCTTAAAAAAAACTTTGCAAGCATCAATTGTGGGCCACTCCATGCCAATAACTATTTTTGACCCAGGATTATGCACAGGTAATATAGTATGATGCACTTCAGCTTCTTCTATTACAAAAATGTTATCACATTTTTTGGCCAAATCTCTGAACTCATCATCACATTTGTCTATATCAGCTTGGGTTGGACTATCTTTCCCCCGGAATAGGAGACTATTTCTTTCTTTTTGTAAAAATGCGTGTATGACTATAAATACAGGCAGAGAATAAATACTACAACACATGATCTTCTACTATTCTTATTTCAAACACCTACTTTTACTCTAAAATATGTAATAACTAGCATCTTACTGGATTTTATATCAAAATCATCCTCGAGATCATAGTTTTTCTCAGCCTTTACTGAGTTTTCTACATAAAATCTTGTTCATCTAGTCTTATTGCACTCTCTTTACGAATAAGTATTGGAAAAGATTCTCCTCCCAAAAAACATGCCACTACAGGTGCCAATCGCAGCACCACAATGTATAAAGATGGGACCCTCAACGTTGGCTAAATATTATGTAGGTTATGATTTGCATCTATCATTAGATACTTAAAACCCATTGGCAACCTATATACTAAAGGACAGATAATTATCACTTTGATAAGGCGATATTCCTAGCATTGGGGGAAGATATGACAGTCAATGTTGAGGATATTTCCAAGATTAGTTGGAAAGCACCATCGTTATCTCATCTAGATCCCTATACATAAGTTAAGTGATAATAAGGTTCAACGGATTATAAATCTCCAATAGGTCACAAATAAATTGTTAGACATATTCATAGGCACTATTAAAGTACCATAAGTGCATGTACCTATAAGTAATACGCCTACAAAGCTAAACGTTCTGGGGGAATTAGTACCACAAACAAATCTGAGACTCATACTTAGTGCGGAACACCGTTGGAAAAAAGTATAATAAGCCTAGGAGCTACAGAATAAAAGACAAATATGACTAATGGTACAGTCAGTTCATCGAGGATAGAACCACCCATCGATGAGGCAATAGTAGTTACGCGACCAGTTGATACATTACAAAACTAGCCCAGGGTGGCACATACGTATGATAATAATGAGATCTCGATCTATTAAAAGTCTGCAATAAGCACAACATAGGATCATTTAGTAGACATTTGTTGATAAGGTATTCATATTCATTGCTGTACTCGCTATCAAAGATGGGGATTTAGAACCACTTATTGTAAATGACTATGTAATGTTGTATATTGGACAAAGTGGGCATTTGGAATCTAAGCGAAGCTCAGCTTACTAGCATAATGTGAAGTGATACCACAAGAGCCTATCAGTTATAAATAGGAATGGTACGAAAACATGATTAACTCAAAGAAATAATTTGGATAAGGTAAGACTAGTTGCCTAGGAATTCTTTAAGAGATCTGGCATCGATTGCATTGTGACCTATTACCCGATTATGGATGCTATAAATTTTTGGCACTAATCTGTCTGTCAAGTTGTCAAGGACAAGCTAGACATACGCGTTTTAGGTAAATACCATGTATCTATATGGGAAACTAGATACGAATATCTACATGAAGCCACCTGGGGAGGTATAAGCTTCTAGAAGTAATTAAGCCTGACACACGATGTGTGTACGTAATAAAACTGGAAAAGTTATTGCTGACATGAAGTAATCAAGGCCCGTGAGACATAGTAAGCTGACTGAGTATTTGAAGATCGGGGACTTTGTAAATATCCTTATCTATTCATACATTCTTATTTAGAACACAAATATTAGCTTAAGTCATCACAATAGTGTACTAAATGATTTGGATATCATTAGAACTCCGAGAAAGATTGCGAGAGCTGCCAAATACCTTAGGAAGGAATTCAAAATAAAAGACCTTGGGAAATCAAGTAGTGTCTCGATTTACAAATTAAACATCTTGGTAGTGGCATACTCGTACACCAAGTAATATATACAAAAAAAATTATCTGACCCTTCGATATAGATATAGCACACGGTGCTAAGTCGTTTATTGCGTGTCTAGTACTTGGATGTGAACAACGACATCTTCCACCATCCTAATAGTGGGGAGAAACTCTTAGGGTTGTAACACCATGGCTAGGAGGTATTTTGCTATAGGTAGTTGGGTATACTAGACCCGATGACTCATTCGAAGTGAACTGTTTGGCTTGCCATAGTTTTGTTCCTACTCAAAGGCACTGGATTAAGATCAGGCACATTCTGAGGTATTTGATCGGTATGAAAGACTGGGATCTGTTATACTCAAAATGGTAAATGGTAAATTATAGCGTACGTTGATGCATAATACTTAACAGACACCCATAGAGGCCATTGCCAAATAGATTATGTATTTATGTATGGTGATACATTAAGATTCTTAGAGATCGATGAAGCAGACGGCGGTAGTTACATCTACGAACCACGATGGAGATTCTTGCACCTCATGAAGCTGGCAGAGAATGATGGTTGCGCTCCAAGATACATCACATCAACTGAAAATTATGGCATGTTCTTTCCAAGATAAAGCATTGACTATGTATGAAGACAACTCGGCTTACATCATTCAAGTCAATGGCAATTTTATTAATGGCAACAGAACGAAGCACATTTCACATAAGTCATTCCATCCTTATGAATTACAAAAGGCGAATGAGATTGGCATTATTCAAGATATTTTGGAATACAACTTTGTAAGGCTACTCACGAAGATTCTTGTACCACTTACATTTAAGCAGCTGGTACTCAAAATTGACATACAGAAGTTGTTTTTATCAATATCTCGGGGAGATAGATCTCGGGGGAGATCGACGTCAGGGGGAGTAGTTTCGACCTGACGTAGACATATACGTATTGTACAATTTTTCCTGATAGTACAGTTTTTATCCTAAGAGGTTTTACTAACTACAAGTTTTGAGGCAACGTATACGCGTCTACAACCCATATAGGGAATAGGATTGTATTCTTTCCTTGCAAAGCTTTTTGCCCAAGTGGGTTTTTCTATGCAAAGGTTTTGATGAGGCAAATCATCTTGATATGGAATACCTCAAAGGGGAGTATTAGGAGTTGGGTCCAGTCCAAGGTGGGAACCCAACTAGGTTGGGGTATCCTACTGAACTCCTAACAAGCCCATAGACCATTATGGCTTATGGGGAGAGTTTGAGTTAGTATAAATAACCTAAAAGGGTTATCTTTTGTAAGACAGAACCTCTGAGGATACAGAGAGATATTATTCATCAATAAAGATATCCCCTACTCTTCTCTCATATTGATCGAGGAGGATCTGGGTTTTTTTAGGCTTTTTGGAAAGTCTATTCGAACAGACTTTTACACCCCTTTTGTATTCGAATAGACTTATTTTCCTATTCAAATAAACAGGTGTCGAGTAGCTTATTCGAATAAACTTCATGTCTGTTCGAATAAACTTTTTCTTGTTTAAATACATTTTTATGTGTATTTGAATAAATATCTGTCTTAGTAGTTTTATTTGAATAGAATTAATGTCTGTTTGGATGCACTTTTTCTGTTCGAATAGAGGCTTATTATGTTCGAACAGAGGCGCAATTCAGCTTATAGTTTTAGGCATTTAGAAGCATATTTATCTTATTTTGTAACTAGGATCTTGTAACCCTTATAAAGGGGCAAGGCTATGCAAGATTAGAGGAGGTTAGATCAATCCAAGTTCTAAGAGAGAGACTTAGCATTTGAGAGAAATTTGATTGTAATTGATTTTGATTAAGCAATTAAAACTCTAAAAGGGATTTCTCCCACCAATTGTGCGTTCTTCATACTAAATATTATAATTAAGGTTTCTCAATTTGTATTATGGATTATGTGATATCAGAGCTTCAGTTACGATTCTTGAGGGTGATTGTGGTTTATGGTCTCTACACGTGATCTTCTCAAGCAAACAAATGAGAAGCTAGTGAGTCCGTTAAAGATTCATTAGAAACCAAACTCGAAGAAGAAAGCCAATTTGGAGATGGGTGATTCTGAAGATCGACTCACAACTTTGGAAATGAAAGTTTTTGACCTAACTACTGCTCTAGGGGAGTTGGTAGAACAATTACATCTCACTAACCTCGCAAAGGCTTCCGCTTCGGTAAAACGGCGAGGCCACTCGAAGAAGAAAGGGGTTGTTGAGGGGAATGGTAACGAGGGTACTAAGGAGATAGATAGCAATTCTAGTGATGTTGAATCCGTCAAGGAGCGCTCGGGTATTGGTAAGTCAATGAATCATATGCGTAATCTTCGTATCAACTTTAAGATTAAAATTTCGGTATTCGATAGTTCAATCGATGCCGAGAAGTTGGATAATTGGTTAGATAGGTTAGAGACTTATTTTTCTATTTATAAATATTCTAATACTCAGAAAATTTGTTTCTTTATATTAAAATTTGCAAGTCATTCACTCACGTGGTGGAAATCCTATCAGAAACATCACGAAGTAGGAAGTTTGAGTTGGAAAGAGTTCAAGGTATTAGTGAGTAAGCAATTCTATCCAATTGGGTATGAACAAGAATGATGGTACAAATGGCATAATTTGCACCAAAAGTTTGGGTAATCCGTACAATAATTTACTACAGAGTTTCATAACCAAGAGTTGGTTTTGGACATTGATGTAAATAAGTATGAGGTGTTCATGAAATATACAGGGGGTTTGTCGGAGTCTATTAAAAGAGAGCTAAAGCTCTTTAACATGGAAAATATTAAAGATGCTACCGTTAAAGCAATTGTTATTGAAGGCAAGTACTTGAAGAGTGACAAGAAAGACGATAAGAGCAAGTCAGGGTACAAGTCTGGTTGGAAGAATGAGAATAAAGGGGAGTCCAAAGGAGAGGGGTTTTCATCCAAGGGGAATTACCGTAATCATTGTAAGGAAAATGAGCACATTTCAGATAAGTGTTGGAAACTTTACCCAGAGCTTAGGCCGAAGGAAGAGATGAGCAAGAAAGAGAAACGTGCACTAGCCACAATGATTGTAGATCTTCCAGATTTAGATAAGCCTAATCCTAAGCTTACTCTAATGTTCAAGCAATCTATAGCTATCGATGAGGTGAATCGGGAAGAACTTTTTCATGTCAGCATTCAAGTGAAGCAGAGCTTAGTCGAGGTCATCATTGATCCGGGTAGTTAGAAGAATTTGATTTCTGAGGCAGTGGTAAAGAAGATGGGTTTGGCTACTGTGGCTCATCCTAAGCCGTATGGTTTGGGTTAGATTCAGAAAGATGCGGAGTTGAAGATCACTAAGCAGTGTACGTTTAAGTTTGTGATTACTGAGAAATTTATTGATGAAGGGACGTGTGAGGTGGTTCCATTAGACGTGTGTCAAGTCATCTTGGGTAGTTTTTATCTTTGGGACTGAGATGCAATCCTTTACCATAGAGCTCGCAAGTATCATCTTGTGAATGAGGGGAAGGAGTTTTATATCAATACGTGCAACGAACATATCACTACCAATAATTTAGTAACGGTAACTTAGGCAAAGAGGTTGGTTAATGTGAGCGACAAATTTGTATTATTGTTGGTGTGACCAGTTCAAAAGGGTCCGTCAGCTAAGGTGTTGTCTACTTTGGCAATATCTCCAACGCAACAAACCAATATGGGGAAGTTGCAAGAGGAGTATGAAGACTTGTTTTGGGGCATAAAAGGGGTGTCGCGTAAGAGGGATATGGAGTATGATATCACCTTGGTGAATGGTGAGCCACGACCCAATATTGGGTTATATCAGACTTCTGTCACAGAGTCTGAAGATATCAAGAAACAGGTATAGGAACTCCTAGTGCAAGGAGTTATTAATCCAAGTTGCTCACCTTGTGGTTTACCGGTGTTATTAGTGCCGAAGAATGATGGGTATTGGAGGATGTGTGTGGATTATCGGGCACTGAACAAGATTACTGTAAAAAATCGTTATCTGCTTCTACGGATTGATGAGCCTTAAAATGAGTTGCAGACGGCTCGGTTTTTCACCAAGTTGGATCTTAAGTTGAGTTACCATCAAGTTAGAATCTGGGAAGAAGATACTTGGAAGACAGCGTTCAAGACCAAACAAGGACTATTTGAGTGGTTGGTGATGCCCTTTGGATTATATGCAATGCTCCGGAGACATTTATACGGTTAATTAATGAGGTACTTCATTCCTTTATTGATAATTTTGTAATTGTGTATTTGGATGACATCTTAATATATAGTCAAACATGAGAGGAACACCTTATGCATTTACGCAAAGTGTCGGGCATTTTGTGATCACAACAAATTTTTCTAAATGGGAAGTACGAGTTTGGGAAGAAGGAGTTTGTATACTTAGGGTTTATTGTTGGTAGCAATGAGCTTAAGGTCGATCCAGAGAAGGTCTCGGTCATTACTAATTGGCCTAGACCCCGTACAGTGACGGAAGTGAGGAGTTTTATTGGTTCTTGTCAATATTTACGAAATTTTATTTGGTATTTTTCACAAATAGTCGTACCGTTACATGCCTTGACAAAGGTCGGGGTAAAGTTTATGTGGGAAGATCACCATGAGAAGACTTTTTTGTTACTGAAGCGAAAGATTACAGATGTACTAGTGTTAGCGTTGCCTAATTTACAGTGGCCTTTTGAGGTCAAGACAAATGCGTCAGACTATGTATTGGGGTGATTCTTTTACAGGATAGGAAGTCGGTTGCTTACCATTCTGAGATGTTTAGAGGAACAGTATGCAACTATCTACCTACAATAAGGAGTTCTACGCATTATATCAATCTGTGAAACATTGGCAGAGTTACTTATTGGGGAAGGAGGTTGTGTTACATTCCGATCATAAAGCATTACAGTTCTTATCTACGCAGTTCAAGCTATAGCAAGCTCGCCATATAAAGTGGATGTCGTACCTACAGCAGTTTACCTTGATGATCAAGTATAAGAAAGGAGCGGACAGCAAAATGGCTGATATGTTATCTCGACACTCATTACCAATTATTTCTTCTTTGTTGGTAGCTATACAGATACAGCCTATTATTCCTTATGAGTATGTTACAGGGTATGACAACAACAAGGAGCTCAGTGTGATTCACAAGAAATTGCTGCAAGGCAAGACATGCGAGTATACATTGAAGGATGGTTTAATTTACAGGGGCAGTCTACTATACATTTCAGAAGGTGAAGACTGTCTATATTGTATACGAGAGATACATTGTTCCCGGGTGGCAGGTCATTTCGGGGTTGAGAAGACTTTTTTTAACTTTTCGGTATTATGTCTATTGGCCGATGATGCAGGTGGATGTTGTTCGTGTGGTTTGTGATTGCATGTTATGCAACATATCGAAGCCTTCCAATCAAAAGATAGGACTGTAGTTACCATTACCAGTTCCTAGTCGACCTTGGGAAAGTATTTCGATTGATTTTATGGGTGGTTTGCCCATGACTAAGTGTAAGAATGACTATTTTTTTGTGGTGGTGGATCAATTTTGCAAGATGATTATTTTTATTTTATGCCAGAAGACAATCACCGAGGAAGGAGCAGCGCGATTGTTTTTTAGAGACGTCTAGAAGTATTTTGGGTTTCCTTCTTCTATTATTTCTGATAGGGATAGCCACTTTTTAGAGCATTTCTGGAGATCGTTATGGGGGATGATGGACACTAAGTTAAAGAGAATAACCATTTTTTATCCACAGACTAACGGGCAAACAGAGGTAGTTAATTGTACTTTGGTACATTTACTATGGGGATTCCATTCTAAGCATCCTAAGACATGGGATGAGAGTTTACCGTATCTTCAGTTTGCGTTTAACCGGGCAATTTATGGTTCCACTTTGAAGTCTCTATTTGAAGTTTGTTTGGGGTACTTGCCTCAAAGCCCTTTTGATTTAGCTTTTAGTCTTGGCGACAAGACGGTGTCAAAGAAGGAGGAAAAGGAATAAGTTAAAGCTCGGCGTTTTATTGAGAGGATAATCAAGGTTCATGAGGTGGTTGAAGCACAATTGAAAAAAACTCAAGCAAAGTATAAGGCTCGATACGACAAGCATCGGGTTGAGTGTAATTTTCAAGATGGCAACCTAGTTTGGTTGCATTTGGGTAAGGAACGGCTAAAGGGGGAAGGTAAGAAGCTCAAACCTATCTGTTATGGTCCATTTACGATACTCAAGAAGATTCGTGACAATGCATTCCAATTGGATTTGCCGCATTTCATGAAGATGTATACTGTGATTAATACCGAGCATTTGAAGCTGTTTGGGACGTCTCTTTTAGATGAAGACTCTACAATCGATACTTGTCTACTGTCAGTTGATAACTTATTGATGGAAAGAGAAGATTCGTTGCAGGAGGATGGTATTCTAGAGGGGAAAGTTTATGCTACAAGGCCGGGTAGTATTGAGTCGTTCCGCGTGGGGAAGAAGGGTTAACTATCTAGCAAGTCGAAGTGGTACAACAGGGAAATGGGTACAGCCGCATTCTCATATCTTCAGTTCTAGCTTGAGCAGGAACTCAAGGCTCCTAAAGGGTAGAGCCATGATCCAGGATGATCTGAGTTTTTTTAGGCTTTTTGGAAAGTCTATTCGAACAGCCTTTTACACCCCTTTTGTATTCAAATAGACTTCTTTTCCTATCCGAATAAACAGGTGTTTGAGTAGCTTATTCGAATAGACTTTATGCTTGTTCAAATACACGTTTTCCTGTTTGAATACACTTTTATGTGTATTCGAATAAACACATGTCTGAGTAGTTTTATTCGAATAGACTTAATGTCTGTTCGAATACACTTTTTCTGTTCGAACAGAGGCTTGTTCTGTTCGAACAGAGGCACGATTCAACCTATAGTTTTAGGCGTTTAAGGGCATATTTTTCCTATTTTATAACTAGGAACTTGTAACCCTTATAAAGGGGCAAGGATAGGCAAGATTATAGGAGGTTAGATCAATCCAAATTCTAAGAGAGAGACTTAGGGTTTGAGAGGAATTCGATTATAATTGATTTTGATTAAGCAATTAAAGCTCTAAAATGGATTTCTCCCACCAATTGTATGTTCTTCGTACTAATTCTTATAATTAGGGTTTCTCAATTCGTATTGTGAATTACATATCATTGATTTTGATTAACTGATATAGTAGTTCAATATTATTCAACATGGTCTAATTTTAAGAGTGAAAAGAAGAAACTAATTTTTAAGTTTTCATCCTTTTGTTACTTGCGTTTGCAAGTTCCATATTTATCATGAGGAGATAAGTGCAAACTACTCGAATATGCACCCAAAATTCCGAACATTAAATGTATAGAGCTAGCGTGAGATTTACATTTTTGGGTTCAAAATATTTTCTTGCAACTTCGTAACATATTTTGTTTTACAATAACTCTCTCTTTCTTTCTCTCTATTTTGTTTTTGTAAAATGATGACTACGGTAGTGAGAGAACCAACAACGATTATGATTATGGAGGCTTACCCTAATATATATTGCCCAAAGCTTTTGTGTTTTAGCATTTTAATTTACCTTAATGAATAAATTTATTTCTGTTTAGTCTTATATCTTACTCAGTTTTTTTATTTTACTGTAATAATTAAAAGATGTTGAACTTTTAGTTTCATTTAGAGCATCTCCAACAGAAGAGTATGTTGTTACGGTTTACTATACCGGTATTCCCGAATCGCATACTGTTTTGGTCTAACAGTAAATTACATTTTTTTTTCTTGGGCGCTTAACGGTTCAGCGCCTAACACCAAAAAGCCAAATGATATGTATTTTTTCTTGGGCGCTGGAACGGTTCAGCGCCTAGGCGGTATGCGCATACTCCTCACCAAGTTCAGGTTTCGCATACTTTGGAGAGGTATGGGGGTGAGTATGCTGAACACCATACCCCTGTTGGATGGATTTTTTGCAAGAGTATGGGAAATCCTTAACAGCATACCACTCTGTTGTAGATGCTACATAAATAGAAACTGATCAATCAAAAATAAGCTCAAAAAACAATTCATAACTGTTAGGAGTTGGGTCCAAGCCCAAGCTAGGAACCCAACAGGGTTGGGGTGTCCTATATAGACTCCTAGCAAACCCATAGGCCCAATAGGGTTATGGGAAGAGTTAGAGTAGAATAGGGAATCATTTTGGGTTGTTTATATATATCACTGTACTATGTACAGAGAACATGATGATGATAATCAATAAATCTCTTTCTCTATTTCTCTCTTGTACATACTTTAGTATTATTCTGTTATAGATTGATCATATCCCAACAATAACCAATTATATTTCAAAAAATAATGCGTACGCTATAATTGCTCGTATTATGCTAATTAAATCATAAAATTTTGACAATATCAAATATATCGACGAAATATCGCAAAAATGAACAAATATACCAAGACTAATTTGAAAATATCGGATCTTTCGGCTGAAACTGATTTCCATGGTTGTTTGGGCTCAGAGTTTGCCCACTAGAATCAATGAATTCTGCCACAGAAATGTTTCATAATCAATGAGTTTGTTATTATAATTTTTAATATTTTTGTCAAAGTGTTTTGGTGAAGGTTTCAAGATAACCCCATCAAATGAAATCTCAGAAATCTGCACAAACTCAAATCAAAATCCAATTCTAATCTCTGGGTTTTGTTCAAAATCATCTAAAGCTCAATACCCATGGAGGATTCAGAGAAACCAGTAGTTTTAATTACTGGGTGTAGTGATGGTGGTATTGGGCATGAATTAGCAAGAGCTTTTGCTAATGAAAAATGTATTGTTGTAGCTACAAGTAGGTCTCTGGGTTCAATGGGAGATCTTGGGAATGATTCAAGGGTTGTTTTGAAAGAGTTGGATGTTTTGTCTAATGATAGTATCAGGAAGGTTTTGAGTGATGTTGTGGAAAGGTTTGGGAGGATTGATATTGTGGTTAATAATGCTGGGGTTCATTGTGTTGGTCCTTTGGCTGAAATTCCTATGTCTGCTGTAGAGCATACTTTCAATACAAATGTCTATGGTATGTATATTTTCAATTTGGATTAGATTAGTTTAATGAATTGTTGTGGTTGATTTAATAATGTTTTGTGATTTTGATTTCATATGTTTATTTATATGAATAGAACTCGATCTTGTTATGTTTATATGATGAATTTCATTGAGCTCCTAATTCGTCTAGTTTGAACATTTTTGATATCATGATAATAAAAACTATGTTCTGCAATAGAATGAAATTTAGTTTTGTGATTTAGAGAAGGTTAAACACGAAGGAGATTCCAGATTTGAGTTTGTTATTTTATTTAATCTGGCAACACTGATTGGGGTAAGAGAGCTTGGTTGATAAGCGATTTAGTCTGTGTTGCGATGGGAGAGGCTTGTACGTATGAAATCTAGGAACAAAAGAACATGAAATAGGATTACTGCTTGGCAAGGCACATTTTGGAACGACTTGATTACGCACTGAAGAAAGATTATGAAAAACACTGAACTCTTTATACTCATTTGTGTAGCACAAACTCCAACATATTTGAGGATAACGAGTATGTTGTATGATATTCTGATCAATAGGGAGGATGATTCTTGTTTTAAATTGTGTACCCTCCCCTTTAATTTTATATAATGTATCATTTCTTTTGTTAATTGGTGAGTTTTTGTATCATTTCCCTGTATCCCTCTTTCATCTTTTCTAATATGTATATAGATTTGACGATGAACAATTTTAACATCATAGTGGAGTAAACTACACTTATCAAATTATGGAAAATCTTGAGTTTTACTCTATGTGAATTAGCAATAAACAAGTAAAACATAAAAGGTAAGCACACACGAACAAGACACCGCAATTTATATGGAACCCCTTACAATGTGAAATAAAAAATTACGGGGCAATTCCGATTCCATTATCTTAACAAATGATTACAATTGTCCTCAACAGTGAGGGTTACAAGAAAAATCAGCAATTTTGTATTCCCAAACAAAGCACTAGAAAATGACGTTTCCCTTCGACTTGAAGCCCGCAAATCAACCTGTATTAATTGACAATGTCACAGAGAAAACCTGTGTTGCGTCGCTAGATCGGAGTACACAATAACACATTAACACTTGGATTGACTTCTTGATCTATCAACAGGGGAGATGGATAAGCTAAAATTATTCTACTTCATAATAGCCGAAGACACTCTCAAGTTTTTTCTTCTCAGTAACATGATATGCTTCAGTATATCATTATTTACTTTGTTTTAGTGGATCATATAATGATGTATAAGATCATTTAGCATGTATTATTATTTTTGTTATTTCAACTTCGCCATTGTTTCTTTGGTATAGGTCCCATGAGAGTAATTCAAGCTGTTGTACCTCACATGGCGACTAGGAGAAATGGAAAGATAGTAAATATTGGAAGTGTGACTGCCTTAGCCCCTGGACCATGGGCCGGTGCTTACTCTGCAACAAAAGCTGCTCTTCACGCCCTTACTGACACTTTGAGGTCTGTACCTTTTCCTGTTTCAGTTAAAATTACAAGTAGATTCTTATTACGTGGCTTCTGTATGCAATCAACACATATCTCTAATGTTGTATTTTCATATCTCATTCTTTTCTTGTTTTGTTTCTTCGGATATCCTTCAAGCATCTTTGAAAGAACCACGATTAATCAGATTGTCATATTTCCTTTTTGGCTAACTATAGTCGGCCTGAAATATCTACTGCCTCCAAATAAATAAAAAGAATGACAGATGCAGTTTTATTATTCTTCAATGAACCCCAGCATTATTAACCCCATGACAGATGCAGTTTTATTAAATGTGTAGAAACTATTTCTTCCTACCTTTTCTGTATCTGTTGCCATCAATACAACGAGCGGTAGTTAATAGCAAAGTACCAAGTTGATCATTTTAATTGGAAATTGACTCATGGGGGTAATCATAATTTTTTTCGTAGATCAACTGTTTATTTATTAGTTTAGATTCTGCATTTGATTATGATGAGTAGAAGTCGCAATCGAGAAACATGGACACTCTGAAAAACATATGACTCAGCCCTGGAAATTACCTGATTCTGCTTTCTTATCAAGGATTCAAGATACTTGGTTGCTGTAATTTCTGGATCTGCTATCAAGTATAAATAATACTGTAGCGATAGTCCACGCTACTAATTTATAGAGGTTTTACTGTACATTTGTTATCATAGCAAAAAAAAAGGTGGAATTGTATGTCAAGAATAATTTATGATGACAATGTCCAGCATGTTTCATGACCATGTGTATGATCTTCATCTTACCTACCTCTTTATGCAGATTGGAACTCCAAACTTTTGGAATCAAAGTTATAAATGTGGTACCGGGGGCTATCAGGTCAAACTTTGGAAACAGTTCCATTGCCAACTACAATCGGCTGCCGGAGTGGAAACTCTACAAACCATTTGAGAGCTCTATTCGATCAAGAGCTGAGTTTTCGCAGACAGCCAAGTCGACCCCAGGGGATGAGTTTGCAAAGAAGATTGTAGCTGTGGTACTGAAGAAGAATCCCCCAGCTTGGTTCTCCTACGGCCAGTATTCAACTGTTTCAGCCATCATGTATCACCTTCCCCTTTTTGTTAAAGATTTCATCCTTAGAATGGCGCTCAAAGCTTGAAATTCATCCTTCACACTCTGAAAACCGTGTTAAGTTGATCTCTTTATCATAGATTACTGTCATGAAATCAAGCTGCTTCAGGGAAAGAGAGTTATCGCTTACCAGTGACGTTTCCTTCTAAAATCATCAGATGGGAAAAAACTGCTATTGCTCGTCAGCCAAGATGGAATGTTTAAGTCTTACAGATATTGATATAAGAAGAAAAGGGAGGAAGAAGTAATGGTGCCAGTGGGATCCTTGTACTGCAGATCACACAAGCAATCGGAGTTTTCCATTAGATGATCCGTCTCATGTCTCAGCGATGGATAAAATTCTTGACATGAATCCTGGCAAAGATAACTACTGGGAGACGCTGTCAACCTGGGCCCCTAGCGAGCATCTCCGTACTCTCTTGTAATGTTCTTTTAAATCTGCTGAAGTGGAAAACATCGTGTGTTTGCTAATAATTAAACTGAGTATAGAGAAAATGTCATGGATACTATGCATATTAGTGTATCTTTGAGATTACTAATGTTATTATTTACAAATTGCAAGGTGGTATCTTAAGTCATAATTGTTCATTCTTATTGATCAAAAATCATGATTCTAAAAGGGTGGCACTTTTTCAAAGGTAACTGTTATGGTCAAGTGTTCCCAAGCTCATCTTCCACTTCCAGATGAGGCATAAGGAAGACATTGTCTAATTTGTACCGAGCTAAGGTAAGGATGGCACATTGGCAATCTAGAAAGAAACTACTTCGAGAGAGTCGATTTGAGAACATCAAAAACCTTTGAGATTATGGCTTGTTGGAGTTGACCGATGTACTAGAAAGAAATTTGGTTAGAGATACAATATTCATACAAGGCCCATATATATTTCTCAAGCACAATGATAACTGACTGATTCACCTGTAGAAGTTCTCTGATCATTCACCTGTAGAAGCATCAAAAATCTCCAATAGTTGTAGAGCTGGCAAGAGCTAGGCTCAATGCAAGAACAATAAAATCAGAAGCTCCAGATCCCCCCCCCCCCCCCCCCCCCCCCCCCCCCTACAATCGTTAAACCTAAAATCAGTAACCAAAAGCCGAGGAGCTCCCTCCCCGGTGTATGTTGCATCACTCTCTCTAGAATAAAAAGGATATCGTTAAATGAAAGAGAATCCAACGTTGTATTACCCCATGTTTATAAAGTTGCTTAATGATAGAGAATCTAAATTCCCCATACTTACAATGTGACATTCTCAAAGCCTGCTCATTTGATTTTTTTTCATCATAATGATTAAGCATATGCGACACCTTCGCTATGTGCTATATATCTAATAACTTCAATTTGTACAACACCATATAGCATACCCACACACGACCAAGGTAAACCTTGGTAATATAAACATTTCCATAAGCGAAATCCATGCATGGCTCTCGCGCCTCATTAGTAAAAACAAAAACATCTATCACAGAGACTCCTGTTCTTCCTTCTGTAAGCTTTTAACCCTTTGGCTTCTACTAGATTTTTATTTCTTCACACAACTCAGTTTGGCAAAAACTTGAGAATAGATCAAAAACAGGAAAAAGGGGCCCTTCTATTGCAGAAAAATAAATAAATGGTTACATGGATTAGAACCGCCTACTTACTACATGTCAAAAAAACTTAACCTCACTGCGGTGGCTGGTGAGGGTAAGTATAATACATCATTCCCGGAGGCTGAAGTGGCCGGAAACTAGGAGGAGCCGGAGGTTGGTGTATCATTGTCGGTGGATGTGTAGTGTATTGTGGTTGCGTCAAGTTCATCATCTGTTGCGGAGGAGGTGGTTGTGGATGTGGTGGCGTTGGGGTACTGTACCCATATGTTATAATCCCTCCTTGTGGTGGGTGTAGATATTGTTGTTGGGGAGGTGGATTTCGAATCAGATGATATTGGGGTTGTTGGGAGTTTGGAATTTGTTGGTGCATCAAGACTGTTTGATACGGCTGTGGCGTGGTCATGTAAACATTTTGATCCAAGACAGTCACTGGTTTTTCCTGTTTCGGCCGTGATTCTGGAAAAGAATTCGTAGGCATGGAGGTGACAGAATTCGACGGTGTGGATGTTGTCGCAAGACCTGCATTTTTTACGGCCTCTGCAGCAAATGAGGATAGGACGGATGTCATGATTTGCTGCGAGGATGTTGAAGCTGTCAGCCTGTCTGCAACCGCTGCAGCAATAGCAGCTGCAGATTTTTTTGATGTTTCTCCTGCTTTCGAATTAGGATCTACTTGTGGAGTAGAGGGGTTGGGAACTGAAATATCAGTTTCATTATTGAGACGCTTCCGCATGTAACGAGCTTCCTCCGTCTGAGACTGCGCTACCTAAAAGCAAAACAACAAAAGAGTGACATTAGTTTAGAATTAGATTTTTCTTTGAATTGATGAAGTCTGATTGAAATCAAAGCACCAATTTCACCACTGAATAAGAAGAGAATAAAGTTTAACAGAAATTTCAGCAATCAAGAAGCTAGAAATTTCTGTTACGGGATTGTTTTGAAGTTATATATCACAGATCCGCCTTTTTGGCTTGCACAACAATTTCTCGAGAGCACTACAAAATTAAAACGCAGAGCTACAGCCTACATGCCTCTCGCAGCAAGCCGTATCTTGTGACATATTTTCTCTTTCACTATACATGTTTCATACGGGGATGTTCCTTCAGTAGAGTTTTTTTCCCCTAATGATGGGCATTGAGCGTACAATGCATGCCATCTCTGCTATCAAAATGTACATTTAAAAGAAGAGACACATGTATGTACACAAAATTAACAGCACCTAAAACAAGTCTAGCGGAAGAGAAAGAAGAAACATGTTTTGATATACACACCTGTAACTGAGTACGAACATTCTCCAATTCAGATTCCTGAAAAAGCTCACTATAAGTACTCAATAGAGTTATAAAATTTGCAAATGATACCAAACAGTTGTGATATATATAACCTGTGATTGCATACCTGCTCTCGCAGTGCTTCTCTTAACTGTGCTACTAGGGCCGTCCTAGTTGTTTCAACTAATTTAAGTTTCTCAATAGTCTCTTTCAAGACAGTCTCTTCCTCCTCCAGCTCATTCGCCAAAGTTGTCCGCTTCGGGTCTCCCACTGAATGACATGTAAAGTAAACTTAGTCCAGATGCCAAAAGGACCTTCACAGAATAACCAAATGATTTTAAGATAAAGAAGAGAAGACTACTACTGTATTTGTTAAGATTCACTCTACTTAAGGAAAATTTATACTTGACCCCACGAAGTTTTCAACTTTGACATTAGCATGCAATAGAAATTTTTGAAGAAAGGGTTTTCAAGGACCATAGTGATTATTTGTCAACTTACATTTTGTACATGCAACATTAACATCCTTCTCCATCTTCCTCACATGATGAACTGCGGACTTGCATGTGCTCATAATTAAATCTTCATCAGGATGTTCACTCAACACAGAATGAAATGCTGAAACTATTTTCTCGGCGGTGCCTCCCGTTGACAATTTCTAAAATCAAAATGAAATGGTTCAAAGAGTTAGCTATGTTACAAACTTAGTCCGGCAAAAAACAACATAATTTTACAATTGCCAAAAGAAAAAGAATTAGCTTTAAAAGCTATAAATGCTCGAGCTCAATCAACAGGGAGGTCGCTCTCTCTTGATTTCTGGTTAAATTGGTCAAACGTAATAGGCGGCTGGGTATTTTGGCTGTGTGCTTTGGTTGCACTTATTTTGAACTGATTGAAAATTGTAGATTGGACGAACTCAAGCCAAGAAGAGTGTGATTTTGTGGCTTAGATCAACGCTTTACACATGCTTTTTCAAATCTTCCTCTAAGTGATAAGAAAGATTAGCTTTTCTTTTGCAGAAGAGGGAGTGAAAGTTTGCTACTGAGAATGATTGAAAAAGAGCCAACGAAGAAGCATCTTGGAAGAAAACTGAACAAAATCTAACCATTACGGATAGGGTCATGGTGACGTGACTAGAAACAAGAGAAGCTTTATATTCTACATGGGCTGTTTGTAAAGAGTAAAAACAAACTGGCTTATTATTCACAAAATCAGCCAATCTGAAAACAAATTATTCTGAGACAGCCAAAAAATAAAGAGTTGAAATTTGAAAATGATGTGAGGTTGGAATTGATTGCATTCAGATCTTCGGGGGACTTAAAGAGCAAAAGCGAAGAGCACGGGTAGAAAAATGAATTAGCTTTAAAGCTACAAATTCCCGCTCTCAATAAAAAGATAAGAGAAGGGATGTGGAAGTTCTTACTATTCTTACGGACCGTGAATCCCTCTTTAAAATTCTAACAGAGCGTGAACGCTTTTTATTTAACTCCAATGGGGGAAGTGATTCTTTTCCAAGCATCAAATCTTTAAGTCCCTTCGCCCGAGATCCAAATACTCTCCTTTGTTCCCAGATATCAACCTAGCAAGTATTAATGCACGGGTTATGAAGTCGATCTTAATAATTAACAATTATAAAAATGAATAGAAAAATTAGCGATTGAATAAAGATTGTAGTATTCTCATTTGACACAAGAAACAATACCATCCTTGATGAAAGCTTAGAGCTGAGCATGGGTCGGTTTGGGTTGGTTTTAGACCAAAATCAAAACCGAAACATTCGGTTTCTGGATTTCAAAACCGAAACCGAACCGAGCTTATGGTAAAACCGAACCGATAAAATTAAAAGAAAACCAAAATCAAACCGAAACCGAATATGTGAATCAAAAAATCATGAAATTTCATACACCATTTTATCGTTCAATGAATAATTTTCTAATTTTCTGAGAGATTTCAACTGCATTAAGCCTTGGGGGAGTGTGACACAATCTGCACAACTTATTTCCAAGATTTTGAGGGTTGTGTTGGCTGGTAATTTCTTCGATGTCCACAACTTTGGGCAGTTCCAGATTATCAGTTTCCTGATTGTATTAAAAGACATGATGCATTCCGATAGGGACTTCAACTTTAAGCAATTATAAAATTCGAGCTCCAGGAGACAAGGCATAATTGTAATTTCTTTCCTAGTCATCATCTCCCACTCCTCCCATTCATCTATAAACTTAAATTGTTGGTATTGATTCTCCCCCATCTTTTCCATTCGATATCCCCAACAACTCTCCACCTATACATTCAAAGGAAGATATCCCACTAATTTCAAGGGTTTCCAAGACTTCCAAATTTCCAAGAGTTGGTATTTGCTTTAACATCGGGCAACTCGTAACAGTCAGATGTTGGAGTCGAAGCATAACATCTTTGATGCTCAAATCCCATTCCTCCAAGTTATCCATCCATCCGAATCGGAGGGTTTCCAAGTTGGGAAACGATCTCTCAACACCATCACTGCTATCAATTCCAAGAAACTCGCACACAATCCGTTTCACCTTTGGCATACTCAATATTTTTAGCTCTTCAAGCGATTCTAAAAAAGGCAATTGCACACAATTACACTGATCTACAACTAAAACGCGCAAATTGGACAGAACTGTACCGCTCATCATCCAGCTTGGAAACTTAGAACCGAACCGTTTTGTCAAGAGAGAGATAAATGTGGAGGAGATATGTTGAGTTGTTGGGGAAGTCAGGGTTTTGTTTACTTTAAAGAAATCTCACGGTTCGGTTCGGTTTTCAGGGTTTGTCATGTAGAAGAACCGAAACCAAACAAAATTCTTTCGGTTCCTATGTTTTAGAAACCAAAACCGGGTTCCTAAAAACCGAACCATTTTGCCTGAAATGGTTCGGTTTGGTTTGGTTCGGTTTTTCGGTTTCTTGCTCAGCCCTATGAAGGCTGAATTATAACATCAAATGTCTAAAACAGCCCATCTACCAAGACAGATAAAAAATAAGTCGATCTTAGACATTCTGTTAAAGCAAACATTTATCAAATAACTCTTAAGGGTAAATGATTCAAATGCTTGGAGAAGTAACTATCTCATGGTGCTCAAACTCTCTAACCATTAGTCATCTTCCATGACAGCTGCTGGATTCACTACAAATTTGATAAATATTTCAATATACTACTAAAAACTACACATATAGTGTCCTTAACCGTCTCTTTTACTCTGGAAGGATACCCATGATACTTAGGAAATATGAATGTGCATGCATTACCTTTTTAGTGATTATATAATATGCCGTATAACACAGGATACACCCGTCATAACATGAGCCACCATTACTCTTTATCTTACATAAAATAACTAATTTCGTCCAAGCAAAAAACAAATGAAACTAAATGAGTCCTATTTTATAGATTTGCCAAATCCACAACTTCGTAACTGTACTTGTACCAGTATCCATGTAACATAGCATTATACTAGTTAGACAAAAATCAGCAGAACACCAATTGGAAATGACAATGTAGGCAGCTATTGCATGTATTGAAATCAAATTGTGCATGATTCTACGGATCATCCTCAAACATCATTAGAAGTAATATTCAAGACAAGAATTGTTATTCTACAATAATTTCACAGCTATATTTCAAAGCGTCCGAATTTGATTGAGCGCATTTCCTTACCTAAAGGGTCTAATTTCAGTAATGGCACTATGGTGGGTGGAAAAAAATTTACTTTGAAGCAACAGAGGCTAAGCTTTGGGCCATGATCGCCATAGTATTTTAGTGTAATTTTGACTTTATCTTTGATTGCGAATCTTAAGAGCTGCTGGCTAGCGACTTATAACTCTATATCGTGAATTTGTTACAATTAAGAGGTGATAATGTATTACCCATAACCAGGTTGTGCACGATTGGTCAAAGATTTATTTAAGTCACACTTCACCAAAAGAAGAAGCTTGTCATGGATAAAGAATTGTAACCCTTTCAGCATGAGCGAGTGTTAAGAATAAATATTTCTATAGGCTTTGCTGCAGTTTTCATTATGTAACTAGTGGAATACTGGAAATCGTGTATAGATAGGAAGAATTTCAATGCCCTTCCACCCTCCAAATAAAAAACACAGTTATGAAGGATATGTAAGGAACAATGAGATCCACTGACCACCTCTTCTTTCCACTCTCTCTTCTCTTTTGTATCCCTTCCTCTTATCTATTTGAGATGTTTCACTCTGTATTTCAAGTTATAACGCAAAGAATATACTCCAAAGATGGAGACACAATAACTAAAATTTTCCTGTAAACTAGTTCAAGACAATTTAGAGTTCCAATAAGGAAGAAATAATTTGTAGAGAGCCTAAACAGAGTTAGGAGAAATACATTTGTCATAAAAAAGGAAAAAGAAAAATAGAAGGCATACCAATCTGGAGGCCAAATTTTTTCCTTGATCATCACCATTCTCCAAAACATCCTTGATTGCAGAAGGAAGAACTTTCCAAAACTCACTAACAAATTCATTTCCTTTACGTTTACTGTTCTGTAAAATGTCATTTGCAAGGTACAAAAATGGGATCTTATTCGCCTTTTCTGAACTATGGAACTGCTTTTCCCATGTAGCAACTACCAGCTCTGCCTTGCTTTGGTGAAAGATACACCAATGTGACATAGCTATGGAAAAGTTAAGGAGTGCAACTGTTCAAGTATAAAGTATTTGATAGTGCGAGAGGATAAGAACAAAAATGTATCATGAAGAAGAAAAATAAACATTAAATAAATGGGTGGGAGTGCATCTGATATGCTGCCATGTTAACATTTTTGAAGAAAAAAAACTAAGGATGCAAAGAATGTTGATGGAACTTGAAACTGAAGTTGCAGAAAGAACTAATTTGCAATTCGGGCTAAAATTTTGAAATCAAACACTCAATTAAAACTAAATTTTATTTATATCTGTACTTCATTTTCTAATCAAATCAATGTGTGGAGGCCTTGGCTTTATTTATGTATCCCTACTGACCTTCTTACTGATTTAAGAGTTCTAACCCTATTAAACCTTCACTTACTAAATAAAAGACTACAACTAAAATAACTCATACAAGAAAGTCCCTTCTCCCACATATTGTTTTGCCAAAAGTTGTTAGTCAAGTGAGGAGTGTATTGGGTTATTGTCACGTATATGAGTATTTTGAGCTATATGTCCAGTGGGTTGATGATTCAGCTGATCATGGCTTTCTTCAAACATATCCCATTATGTATTAATTCAATCATATCTTAAATTGCCGGTCACCTAAGTTTACTTTCTGGTTTTTTTTTTTAATTGAACATATACACCATCCCTCTAAAGAAGGTGGTTTTCAGAAGCGTCCAAGGCAGCAGAAGCACGCGGCAGAGGAGGGAAACCAATAAAGGACTACACCGTCCCACTGTTCCTCTTATTCTCCTCATATTCTTACTAAATATGAAAGCGAAGAAATAGCGTCCCGATATCAACAGCTAAAAGAAACATATATAACGAAAAAGTAAAGAAAAGGATACTCTCAATACATTGCTGAGTACTATTGAGCTTAGAGAGCTTATCAGCAAGTATCTGCTCATTAAACACACTATTCATCCCACCTCAAAAATGCCCTTTTTGCCTCCTCAACAAACACTAATTCAAACAAAACCCTAATCTTTAACTAATTCTTGATCAATCAAACTAATTCCAACTCAATTGCATACTCTTCACCACCAAACCTAACAAAAACAAGATTACCCAATTCAATTGAAGCTCATATACGTCAAATTAAGCAACAATTCATCCCTAAAAACTACAGTTCAGAGCAGAAAACTTTCGAATCCAACTAAACAGATTGAAACCCTAATTGAGGTTGGAAAAGTTTGAATCGTTACCAGAGGTTGTTGTTGTTGTTTCTCCCGCATTGTAGAATTGAAGATTTCGAAACCCTAACGAAGTTTGTTGAGAATCACGAGGTTTATTAATAGTGGAGATTGGAGAGAGAGAGAGAGAGCGGGAGATGGATGTGAGGGTTTAAGTGAGAGAGAGAGAGAGATAGATTCAGGTCTCAGGGTAAAGAGAGGGAAGAGAGAGTTTGTACTTAGTAAACCGTACGATGAGTAATGCACACCAATCACGACTCCCGTTGTTTATCTTTGTTGTTTTTCACTATGTAGATGTCGTTTATAAGCCGAAGCATTTATTTTCGCAATTAATTGAAAAACTCATGTATCTCTCTCTCTCTAATCAAACTACTCATTATCAAATGTCAATCCAGAGTACAACAATCAAAATTCAAAATAACAAGTTTAGAAGCTCATCGGGACACATTTATATCATTTATTTTCTGTCCACTAAACAAAATATACTAGGTTAGTCATAATATCTTAATCAAACTTTGTTCTTTTTCACCTACAACATGTCTTCGTATTCTTTATAGCAAAATTATATTTTTCAAACGACTGAAAAAAGTGTTTTGTGACATACTAAGAGCATCTTCTAGTATGTTGTTCCGATTTATCATACCGGTATTCCAGAATCGCATATTATTTTGGTCCAACAGCAAATTACGTTTTTTTTTTATTAGGCGCTTGACGGTTCAGCACCTAACACCAAAAAGTCAAATGATATTTTATTTTTTATTTTTTTGCGTTGAATGGTTCAACTCCTAGGCGGTATGCGCATACTCCTCGCCAAGTTCAAGTTTTGCATACTTTGGAGTAAGGTTGTCAATGGGTCGGGTCGTCACGGGTTCGGGTCAAAAAAGAGCCAACCCGAACTCGACATGTTTACTAAACAAGTCAATAAATTTGACCCGAACCCGACCTACAAATTATCGGGTTGACACAACCCGACCCATTTGACCCGCGAAACTATCCGGTCAACACGAAAACCTGTCAACCCGACCCATCAAAATTCAGAGAATCAGAATTCAGAAGTTCATACTTCATCATAGTTCATACAATATATCATCACTTAATCAGAATTCAATAGTTCAGAGAATCAGAATTCAATAGTTCATATATACAATAGTCAACAAAGACATCAAAAATCAAAATTCATTAGTGTATCATAGTCATAGTATGAGTAATTGAGTATCATACTACAACTGCATATTGCTCATGTTGCATAGTGCATACCTCTCATAGTTTATAGTTAGTAGTTACACAAAGTCGCAATTCACAAACAGTCAAACACGACAAGTGTATCATAGTCACAAACAGTCAAATACAAACACTCAAACTGAAACAGTCAATGCAAAGTCAAACACCACTTCCACTGGTCCATTGCCGCCATTACTTGCACTCTCCGGTGATTCTTCCGCGTTGTCACTAGCAACTCCATGAGCATTTTGCCTTATACAGTATATACATATCAAATAAAATATTTAGAGCACAAAATTAAATAGGACTAGGTCATAAAAATTATATGCACTCTAGTCTAAATGTGATATTTCCATTTGAAATTCCAGACTTCCAGTGATGCTCTTTTAGGTTTTATATACACAATTACACAATCATAAATCATAATGTCATTATGTCATATATATATCAATACATGTAGACTTATGACCTTAAAATTAAATAAAACAAATCATAAAGTGACAGCTTAGTTCATTACTTACCAACATCTAGAAGTGACAACTCTTCACCAAGCTCCTCTATAGCCGATTCCACAACATCATCAACATTTGAATCCCCTACAAAATTTATTTATAAAGTAAGTAATGAGATCACTCTCAAATAAACAACGATTATTAAAATGCAACAAAAGAATACATAAAATCAATATAAAATGAGATCACCTCTCTCTCTCTCTCTGATATAACCAATCACGGGTACAAACTAGAGTCTCGGCATACGCAAGTTTTAAAGCACTACGGAATGGATCTATAACTCTTCCACCAATGCTAAAAGCAGACTCAGAAGCTACAGTGGATATCGGGATGGCCAATACATCACGAGCCATCAAAGCAAGCTCGGGATATCTAAATTGGTATGACTTCCAAAAATAAAGTATATTGAAATCCCGCTTAAACTAAACTTGGGCTCTTCCAGATATTGTTGTAGCTGATACTTCACCGGGGCATGCTCACTCTTGTCAAATATCTCAAATGCCTAAAATAATATAAACTTAGCAATATCTACTAATTCATGACAAATATGGCAAATTCATGGCAAATATATCAAGTTATCAACTTAGCAATATAGATTAGACATTAGAGGCATGCTATTACAAAATATCTTCTAAGGTAAATATATCTACTAAAACATTAAAGCCATGCTATTACAAATTAGACATTAGACATTAGAGGCATGCAAATATCTACTAAGTCATGCTAGCAACTAGCTATATACAGTCATACTCATTAGTCATTACTCATAGACTCATAGTCTTTACTAAGTCATGCTAACAGCTAGCTATATATTGTCATACTCATTAGTCATTACTCATAGTCTCATACAGAATCACATATTATAGACTAAAATATTAAACCAAAATAGACTACAAAGGCATTGCTAGCAGCTAGCTATATACAGTCATACTCATAGTCTCATAAACTCATACAGAGTAACGGAATCACATATCATTACAGTCATACACTCATACTCAATACTCATAGTCCCATATAAAGTAACAGAATCATAGATTACAGTCATACTCATTACTCAGTCTCATACATAATCACATATGATATTATAGACTGAAGTATTAAGCCAAAATAGAGTACAGACTACAGAGGCATGCTAGCAGCTAGCTATATACAATCATACTCATTTACTCATAGTCTCATACAGAGTAACAGAATCACAGATCATTACAGTCATACACTCATACTCATAGTCTCATAAAATCACATATTACAATACAGTCATACTCATTACTCAGTCTACTCAGTCTCATACAGAATCACATATGATATTATAGACTAAAGTATTAAGCCAAAATAGACTGTAGACTACAGAGGCATGCTAGCAGCTAGCTATATACATTATACAATCATACTCAATTACTCATAGTCACACAGAGTAACAGAATCACAGATCATTACAGTCATACTCAATTACTCATACAGAGTAACAAAATCACATATTACAGTCACACTCATTACTCGGTCTCATACAGAATCACATATGATATTATAAACTAAAGTATTAAACCAAAATAGACTACAGAGGCATGTTATTATAGACTTAGTCATACAAATTACAAACTAAAGTATTAAATTTAAAAGCAAAAGGTATAATAAATTAATAATAACTGCATAACTTTCATATCCAGATTTGACTTCATGGAACTAGAACTTGAATTAGGAGTTGGCTTGAAACTAGAAGGAGTTCCCTTGGAATACAAAGCCACATAGATGTCAAAAAGTTTATTCAACTTCTCCTTGAAGTCTCTAAACTCCTGATTTTCCAGCCGATAGATCTCATTGTAAGCAAACTCTACAAAAGCAAGTTTGTACCTAGGATCTAAGACGCAAGCCACAACAAATATAAGGCTATGCTTTGACCAATATTTCTCAAACTTAGTCTTCATTTGCGATGCCATGGATTTCATAAACTCATCCCTATCCTTCATAGCTTTTGAAATATGATGTTGAACCGAATAAACTTGAGGAAAATATAAATTTGAAGTGGGGTACTTTGTCCCGGAGAAAAGACATGTCACATTATAAAATAACTTCAAAAACTCGTATATCTTCCCAACTCTATCCCATTCATCCTCGGAAGGGCGACACTTGTAGTTAGAACCACTCAACTCCAAATGAGTAAAAACATTTCGGTAGAAAAGAGCACTATCAAGCATCATGTAAGTGTAGTTCCAACGAGTTGGCACATCTTGTATCAAACCCTTGTTAAACGGTAATGACGTTTGCCTAACACAATCCTGAAATATTTGCTTCCTGTATTGAGAACCCCTAAAATACCTCACACTCTCCCGAACTTTACCAACCGACACATCAATCTCCTTCAAACCCTCTTGCACAATTAGATTTATCATATGAGCACAACACCTTGCATGAAAAAACTCTCCATCGAACAATAAAGAATCACTCAACTTTAATTTACTCTTAAGCATCCCAACAAAGACATCATTAGACGAAATAATATCTAACGTAATAGAAAAGAGTTTCATCTCAATGCCCCAATCACAAAGTAAAGTGTAAATTTTCTCACATATGGTCAATCCGGTGTGAGGAGGTGGCATATAAGAAAAACTAAGAATCTTCTTCTCTAAAGTCCAATCGGAATTCACAAAATATGCTGTAATTGAAAAAAAGTCATCCATTGTAATAGAACTCCATAAATCAAATGTTAGACTAATTCTTCCCGCTACCCCACGCAATACAGTCATAACCTTCTTTTTCTCCCTTTCATAAATCTTGATAACATCTGCCATTGCTGTATTTCTAGACACTAGCTTCAACTCCCTATTAGCAATTGCCGGATAAGTAAAGGCATCACGAATCCCCTCATACTCCACAAACTTGAAAGGGAGTTAATGCCTAATTATTGCTAGATTCAACATCTCACGAAAAACAATAGGGTCAAACTTTACCACCATCTAAGACATGGAAGACTCGGATTGAGACAAAAGCATTTGTCTTAAATCACGTGTTGTAGTCTTCTCACATGTTTTGAGATGGTGAGAAAGATTGCCGGTCCCATGTGAACTAGCAGACAAATAAATAGCACCACATTTCTTATACTTAGCCCTTTCTTTTTTATCCTTACCAACGAAGATTTCAAAAAAAAACCCAAACATGAGAAGTTAGTTTTCGTTTACGATTACCAGATTTCCTAGCAAGTGTGCCAATACTTTCATCTCCAGTTCCAGCCTCTTACAATGGGCCATCAATCCCCTCCATCTCCATGTCATCTCCATCAAGATCAATGTTGATGTCATTATTATTATCTAACTCAACAATTGGATCCATCTAGAAAAAACAATCATATTCAAAATTATAAACAATTATCGAATATGACAAACAAAATAAACAACTCATCACGTAAAAATTAACTTCTAATTTATTAGTAGATGTTAATGCAAACGCCATTACAAATTATTTCCAAATCTAATAAAAATAATTACAATTACAAATCACTTAGCTAAGAGTAATGTAATTACAATTAGAAGTGTTGCCCAAATAAATAAAGCACATACAAGATTACATCTAATAAAAGCATAGGTGAGATAGTTGTCCATAATTCTAGGTCTCATAATCTCAATTTGTTTATATTCATCAACTTGTTCTCCTTCTTGTCCTAAGTCTCCTGCCCCAAAACCCCCAACTAGGACATCCTCTCATATTAATGACTTGCATTGGTTTTTAAATTGGGGACAACAATAAAAATAACGGCCATTGTTATTCTTAGTGTTAGCCCTATAACGCCTCATGTACCCAGCCCCACAAGTACAAGGAGGTCCAACTTGTGCCATTTTTGCAAAAAAGCCTAAAAATAATCAAATTAACATTTAACTAACAGAGATCACCAAATCACCAACCAAACTAGTAACATACTCATAATCATACAAAAGATTTATGAAATTTGACAGAGATAAAGAGTAAGCTAGTAATCATACAATTCGACCACAAAAAGAAAAGTAACAGACTGATTAAATAAGCTAGTAATACAAAAAGATTAAATAAGCTAGTAATATAAAAGAGTAAGCTAGTAACAGGCTCATAACTTAAGTCATAATCATGCAAGGATTAAACACCCAGTAGTTTATCCCTAACATTCCCATCAAACTAGTGTAGTTACAACTTGACAAAATTTTGTACACATTTTCCCTATATACTAGACACTGCTCGAAGACTCAACACTTACACAATGCACGGCCAAAGCTAAAAATTAAAGAACCCTAGATTTTTCTTGGACCACCACCTCTAATCCTGTATATCCAATAACTAAAGCTCCCAACAGAATATCAATTTACAGGATTAATATTTATCATACAAAAGATTTGTGAAATTTGACAGAGAGCAAGAGTAAGCTAGTAACCTGGTGAAAAGTAAGCTAGTAAATAGTAATTATATAATTCGACAGATGAACTGATGAACTGATAAAAGTAAGCTGATAAACTGATGAACTTAAAAGTAGTAACCTGGTCGGCACTTGGCTGTTTAAACTTGAAACTTGAAGTCTTGAACTGATGAACTGATCTAGAGTGATGTGATGAACTGAATCAACTGATGAACTGATGAAACTTGAAGTCTGTTGAAACTTGAAGTCTAGAGTGATGTGATGAACTGATCTAGAGTGATGTGATGAACTGATGAACTGAATCAACTGTAAATCGAGAGTAAAGTGATGAACTGAATCAACTGATGAACTGATCTACTGTAAATCAACAGAATCGAGAGTGAAACTTGATGAACTGAGCCACAAACCACAGTACACTACACATGACAACGACACGGCGGTGAGGAGTGAGAGATACTGAGAGAGGAGGAGCGGCGAGGAGGTCAGGAAATCAAAATATCAAATGAGGTTTAGGTTTTTGACTTTAGGTTAACTATTTATAGTATGTGGGAAAAGACCAAAAAGCCTTGAAACCTAAACTAAATTACATAACTAAACGGGTTAGCGGGTCACCCGTGGGTCAAATTTTGAAATCCTAACCCGACCTGCTTCGCAGTCGTGTCTAGCGTGTCAACCCGTTTACGACCCAAACCCGCCAAGGGTAACCCAAACCCGTTTATAGCAGGTCGGGTTAGGGTCGTATTATCGCCATACCCCTACTTTGGAGGGGTATGGGGGTGAGTATGCTCAACACCATACCCATGTTGGATGGGTTTTTTGCAAGAGTATAGGAAAGCATTAAGAGCATGCCACTCTCTTAGAGATGCTTTAAGGCAAAGATAAAGAATGTCACATGACTAAAATAATTGTTTTGCAACAACAAAACTAAAACCAAACCAATATTTACACCTTACGCCTTAAAGTGCATCTCATCTCACTCCGTAACTCGTCTCTCTCCCTCTCTTCCCTCATCCTCGTTCATTTGCAGCACCACTCCAAGGTATGCTAGTACATTGTTTTGATTCCCGAAATTTCACATTACTCAACCACTTTAATGTTGGAGGTTGGGTTATATTCATAGGCATACAACAATTACAACAAACATGATAACATACTTGAGTCGGTTGGTAAATAACAAATTACTTCCGTCGAATGTCAAATCAGCGAGTAATCTTCACGTACCTGTTGTTCCTGTATGTTTTGATGTTAATCTCCTCAAACTGTCTTTAAGTTGAGCTTTGAGAGTCGAACGTCGTGGTAACTGATTTTGCATGAGCATAGCATATGTAAAAGCATGCCTCTACAGGTAATTAGTTCCCTCCAATACCTTAATTGCCTTTTCAATGGTGATTAAAAAGAAAAATATGTGCTTTGCCTTATACTATTTTATTTTCTTTTAACTTTATCTTTATTCTTCTTCCTCACAAATAAAAGGATACATGTATTGAATATTGATGTGTTAATTATTCTAGTCATGACTGATGTACAACTCCCAGTAGTTGGATGGTGAATCACAAAGATATTATGCTCTTTACAAAATTAATTTCTTGTATGACTTGAAAATACGATGTGGGAGAAATTCAAATTCGTGTAATATACGTGGTGCGTTAGGAAAAAAAAATACGATACTCTATTACACATGAAATACAACGCGGGAAAAAAATATAGCCCATAAAACTGAGCAATCTAGTAGAAATATATGCAAGTTGGAAAGAACATGCTGATCCAATGAACAAACATATAGTTAGCGTACATTACACATGTTTAAGAGTTCAAACAGTATCCAGACTCGTAAATTATCTGTTAAGCACTTTTTTGAATAAACTTTAGCCAATATCCCCTAGATTTTGAATTTAGGGAGTCTGAGGTTATATATTTTGAAATTGTCATGAATTTTCTGCATGAAAGGCATAAAACTCGTATTAAACTAAGTAATAGAACACCAATTGCAATGTTAATTCTTAAAATTCAATCTAAATTGCACCAAGCTTACTAGCAAAGTTGGGGTACACAGATTAAGAAATATGGTATTGCGAGTATCATTATAGATCCGTGAAGAATAAAATAAGCATTGCAGATTCTCCTTGTTCTCACCCCTATCTATTTCTCAGCAGTTGAAGGTCTCTTCGTTCTCAACACTATCACTCAGAAGTAGCAGGTCTCCTTCATCTCGCCAAAATAGTACAGATACTTTCTAAGCAACCAGAAGCTTACTCTCTTTCATCCATAGCATAAACAACTCTCTGGTCATCAATGGCTAACCAAACAAGGCACAACTTAGATGTCTTAAAATCATCATACCAGCAACACAAATATCTATCATTCACTAGTAAAACAAAACTAGATTCGCCAAAAAAAGGAACACATGAGGATTCAAATTTAAATAAGAAAACATTAATGTCACTAGGAAGGTATCCAAATACTTAACAAAATAAAACAAAAAAACTCCGACTACGCTACTTCTCGACAAAGCAAAAGCGTGCAGCCAACGGAACTCACTGGCCTCCAGGCAGTGTCTTAATGATGTCCGAATCACCTGTCATAGTATTGCAAATACGTCAAATGCACAAAAAGAGGATTTTCAGGTTAATCAATAGAGAATTGAACAAAAGGTGGTAAAAACACAGAAGAACAAACCTGGATCAATTATGCTAAGGCAAGAAACACGATAAAGCTTTCCACAAGCTGTTCCCAGGTCGACATTGTCTGAAAGATGCAAATAGATTTGATCATTGAGGATATTTTAGAATCAGCATTCATGTAATAGAGGGGAAACATTTGATTTTGATCCATTGTCTATAAACAAAAGCTGTGGAGAACTTACATTCAAAACAATACGACCAACTAGACTTGTTAACACTAAAACAAATTTCAAAGTGAAATAAAGAAAATAACAATCATCCAAATCCAACCACATGCAGGTCACAGGCTTTTAGTTTAAGTTAAATGATGATTTATGACTTGAAACCTTTCATGGAGTCAAAGCTAATTTATACTTCACAAGTGACTAGATTTGATCCAGGTGGATCTGGTCGAAGACCAAATTATAGTAAAGTCGTTCGAACGAGGTTAAGAGTCCTTCGAACGACCCTTTTCCAACTCTCTGGAATTTGGCCTAGGAAACCCAAGTCGTTCGAACGACTCCCTATTTCGTTCGAACGACCTTTTCATACTCACTGGAATATTGGCCCAAAGACAAATTTCGTTCAAACAAGCTTGGATGCCGTTCGAACGAGCTTGGCGTTGGTTGTTATTTTAAGGCGTGGGTTTGCATTGAGATCCGTGTTATTTGGTATTTTTAGTTCCCTCATATATAAAGGGGACTTAGGTATTTTTTCTAGAAAGATTAGTTCAATAGAAAGTTATGAGGAAGAAGCTAGGGTTTAAATTAATTCATTGTAATTAACTGCGTTTAAGCAATTGAAGCTCTTAAAGAGACTTTTCCCGATCCAATTTTTGGTGTTCTTTGTACTTTTCTGCTAACTAGGGTTTCTCTTTTCGTATTGTGGATTAAGTGGTATCAGAGCCAGGTTAGAATCTTCGGGGGTTGATTGTGATTTATGGTCTTTACACGTAACCGTCTAAAGCAAACGAAGGAGAAACTAGTGAGTTCGCAGAAGATTCATCGCAAACCTAATTCGAAGAAAGACGATTTGGAGATGGACGGTTGATCTAGGAGGATCTAGTATGTTTTTGAAGAATTGTCAATGTCGTTCGAACGAGTTGACATATTCGCTGGAATTTTGGCCCAAAACCATATTTCGTTCGAACAACTTTAAGTGTCGTTCGAACGAGTTGTCATGTCCTCTGGAATTTGGCCCACAAGCATATTTTCGTTCGAACGAGTTGTCGAACGACTATCGTAATTTCAGTTCTAGTTTAAGAGTTTTAAATACCTTTTTAAAGTTGGATTTAGAATTGGATTGTAACTAGGACTTGTAACCTCTATAAAAGGGCAAGCCTAGGCTAGAGTTAATTATCTAGAGTTTAGATCATTGTTCTATGTTAGATCTGAAAGAGTTCTGAGGGAACCTAGGGTTTGAGAGTTTTTCTTCCTGTAATTACTTCATTCTTGAGTAATTGAATTCTCTATTTTTCTAAACCGATTGGTGTTCTTCAGATTCTCTACTAACACAGGCTTCTCAATCGTATTGCGGATTAAGTGGTATCAGTTTTCCAGTTTCGATTCTCGGGGGGTTAATTGTGGTGTATGGTCTCTACACATGACCGTCTCAAGCAAACGAAGGAGAAACTCGTGAGTCCGTTGAAGATCCATCGCAAACCTAATTCAAAGAAAAAAGACAATTTGGAGATGGGTGATCCCAACGAGAGAATCACGGTTTTGGAAACGACAATTTCCACCTTAGCTTCTACTGTAGGGGAGTTAGTAGAACAATTACGTCTCACAAACCTCGCATTGGATTCTGTTTTGGCGAGTCGGCGAAGCTGTTCGAAAAAGAAAGGGGTTATGGAGGTAGATGGTGACGAGGACGTTCCGGTATTCGATGAAACTAGTGATCCCGAGTCTGTCAAGGAGCGCCTAGGTTCTAGTAAGTCAACGAATCTTATGTGTAATCTTCGTATTGGCTTTAAGATTGAGATTCCGGCTTTCGATGGTTCCGTCGATGCCGAGAAATTAGATAATTGGTTAGATAGGTTGGAGACCTATTTTTCCATTGATGAATATTCAAACGCTCATAAGATTTGTTTCTCTTCTTTGAAATTCACAAGTCACTCACTAACGTGGTAGAAATCCTATCGGAAACGACATGATGTCGGAAGTCTGAGTTGGAAGGAATTCAAGATTTTGGTGAGAAAGCAATTCTATCTGATTGGGTATGAACAGGAGCGGTGGTATAAATAGCACAATTTGCGCCAAAAGTTTGGGCAATCCATACAACAATTCACTACGGAATTTCATAACCAAGCGTTGGTTTTGGATGTTGATGTGGATGAGTACGACGTGTTCATGAAGTATACGGGAGGTTTATCAGAGTCCATTAGAAGAAAATTAAAGCTCTTCAAGATGGAAAATATCGAGGACGCTACCGTTAAAGCAATTGCCATTGAAGGCAAGTACTTGAAGAGCAACAAGAAAGACGACAAGAACAAGTCAGGGTACAAGGCTAATTGGAAGTTTGATCAGAAAGGGGAGCCCAAAGGAGAGGGGTCTTCATTCAAAGGGACTATTTGTAGTCATTGCAAGGCAAATGGGGACAATTCCGATACATGTTGGAAACTTCACCCGGAGCTTCGGCCGAAGGAGAAGGGCAAGAAAGATAAACGTGCACTAGCCGCAGCGATTGTGGATCTTCCGAATTTAGATAAGCCAAATCCTAAGCTTACTCTAATTTTCAAGCAACCTCTAGTTATCGACGAGGCGAGTCGGGAAGAGCTTTTCTTTGTCAGCATTCAAGTGAAGCAGAGCTTAGTCGAGGCCATTATTGATCCGGGTAGTCAGAAGAATTTAATTTCGGAGGCGGTGGTGAAGAAGATGGGTTTGGCTACTGTGGCTCATCCTAAGCCGTATGGTTTGGGTTGGATTGAGAAAGACGCAGAGTTGAAGATCACTAAACAGTGTACGTTCAAGATTGCAATTACTGAAAAGTTTATTAACGAAGTGGCATGTGAGGTGGTTCTGCTGGACGTATGTCAAGTTATCTTGGGTAGCCCTTATCTTTGGGACCGAGATGCAATCCTTTACCGCCGTGCTAGCAAGTATCGTTTGGTGAAGAATGGGACTGAGTTTCATATTAATGCGTGCAAGGAACATATCACTACCTGTAATTTGGTAACGGCGACTCAGGCGAAGAGGTTGGTTAATGCGAGCGGCAAATTTGTTTTGTTGTTGGTGCGACCGGTTCACAAAGGTCCGTCGGCTACAATATTTTCTACTTTGGCAATGTCTTCTAAGCAACAAACTGATATGGGGAGTTGCAAGGAGTATGGAGACTTGTTTCTGGGCATAGAAGGGATGTCGTGCAAGAGGGATGTGGAGCATGATATCACCTTGGTGAATGGTGAGCCACTATCCAATATTGGGTTATATCGGACTTTTGTTACTGAGTCTGATGAGATCAAGAAACAGGTACTCGAACTCCTGGAGCAAAGAGTTATTAATTCGAGTTGCTCGCCCTGTGGTTCACCGGTGTTACTGGTGCCGAAGAAGGATGGGTCTTGGAGGATGTGTGTGGATTATCGGGCGTTGAACAAGATCACGGTGAAGAATCGTTTTCTGCTTCCACGGATTGACGAGCTTTTAGATGAGTTGCAGACGGCTCAATTTTTTGATGGATTTTATGGGTGGTTTGCCCATGACCAGTGTAAGAATGACTATTTGTTTGTGGTGATGGATCGATTCAGCAAGATGATTGTTCTTATTCCATACCAGAAGACGGTCACAGGGAAAAGAGCAACGCAATTGTTTTTCAGAGACGTCTGGAGGTATTTCGGGCTCCCTTCTTCTATTATTTCTGATAGGGATAGCCGGTTTTTAGGGCATTTCTGGAGATCGTTATGGGGGATGATGGACACTAAGTTGAAGAGAAGTACCGCTTTTCATCCGCAGACAAACGGGCAAACAGAGGTCGTTAACCGCACTTTGGTACATTTATTACGGGGATTCCATTCTAAGCATCCTAAGACTTGGGATGAGAGTTTAGCGTATCTTCATTTTGCGATCAACCGAGCGATTCATGGTTCCACATTGAAGTTTCCTTTTGAAGTTTGTTTGGGGTACTTGCCGCAAAGCCCTTTTGATTTGGCGTTTAGTCTTGGCGACAAGACGGTGTCAGGGAAGGAGGAAGAGGAGCAGGTTAAAGCTTAGCGTTTCATTGTAAAGATCAGCAAGGTTCATAAAGTGGTTGAAGCTCAGTTGAAGAAGACTCAAGCAAAGTATAAGGCTCGCCACGACAAACATCGGGTTGAGTGTACTTTTCTTGAAAGCGGCTTCGTTTGGTTGCATTTGGGTAAGGAACGGCTTAAGGGGGAAAGTAAGAAGCTCAAACCTATCTATTATGGTCCATTTTTAATACTCAAGAAGATTGGCGACAATGTATTCAAGTTGGATTTGCCACCTTTCATGAAGATGTATTCGGTGATTAATGCCGAGCATTTGAAGTTGTTTGAACCGTCTCTTTTGGATGAAGACTCGGCAATCGATACTCACCTACCGTCAGTTGGTGACTTATGGATGGAAAGAGAAGATCCGTTGCCGGAGGATGGTATTCTAGAGCGAAAGGTTCATACTACCAGACGGGGTGCTATAGATTCGTTCCGAGTTGGGATGTAGGGTCAGCTACCAAGTAAGTCGAAGTGGTACAGCAGGGAATTGGGCATCACCGCTTTCCCACATCTCCAGTTCTAGCTTGAACAGGAGCTCAAGGCTCCTAAATGGGGGAGCCATGATCCAGGAGGATCGAGTATATTTTTTAAGAATTGTCAATGTCGTTCGAACGAGTTGACATGTTCGCAGGAATTTTGGCCCAGAGCCATATTTCGTTCGAACGACTTTAAGTGTCGTTCGAACGAGTTGTTATGTCCTATGGAATTTGGCCCAGAGGCATATTTTTCTTCGAACGAGTTTGGGTTCGTTCGAACAAGTTGTCGAACGACTATCGTAATTCCAGTTCTAGTTTAAGAGTTTTAAATACCTTTTAGAGTTGGATTAGAGTTGGATTTCGAATTGGATTGTAACTAGGACTTGTAACCTTTATAAAAGGGCAAGCCTAGGCTAGAATTAATTATCTAGAGTTTAGATCATTGTTCTATCTTAGATCTGAAAGAGTTCTGAGGAAACCTAGGGTTTGAGAGTTTTTCTTCCTGCAATTACATCATTCTTGAGTAATTGAATTCTCTATTTTTCCAAACCGATTGGTGTTCTTCGTATCTCTCTTCTAACACAGGCTTCTCAATCGAATTATGGATTAACGATTCCAACGATAGACTCACGACTTTGGAAACGACAGTTTCCGACCTAACTTCTACTGTAGGGGAGTTGGTAAAACAATTGCGTCTCACGAACCTCGCAAAGGCTTCCGCTTCAGCGACAGGGCGAGGCCGCTCGAGGAAGAAATGGGTTATGGAGGTGGATGGAGACGTCGATATTACAGAGATAGATAGTGATTCTAGGCGATCGAGTATTGGTAAGTCATCGAATCTTATACGTAATCTTCGTATTAATTTTAAGATTGAAATTCCGGTATTCGACGGCTCAATCGATGCTGAGATATTGGATAACTGGTTAGATAGGTTAGAAACTTATTTTTCCGTTTAAGAATACTCCAATGCTCAACAAATATGTTTTGCTACATTAAAATTTACAAGTCATGCACTCACATGGTGAAAATCTTATCGAAAACGCCACGATTTAGGAAGTTTGAGCTGAAAAGAATTCAAGGTATTAGTACGAAAGCAATTTTATCCCATTGGGTATGAGCAAGAGAGATGGTATAAATTGCACAATTTGCGCCAAAAGTATGAGCAATCCGTACAGGAGTACACTACGGCGTTCCATAACCAAGCTTTGGTTTTGACATTGATGTGGACGAGTATGAGGTGTTCATGAAGTACACGGGGGGGTTGTCGGAGTCCATTAGAAGAGTGTTGAAGTTCTTTATTGTGGCCAATATCGAGGACGCTACCGTGAAGGCAATTGTCATTGAAGACAAGTACTTGAAGAGTAAGAAAGAAGACGACAAGAACAAAGTCGAGGTACAAGTCTAGTTGGAAAGAGGAACATAATGGAGAGTCCAAAGGAGAGGGGTCTTCATCCAAGGAGAATTCTTGCAATCATTATAAGGCGAGTGGGCATATTTCAGATAGATGTTGAAAACTTCACCCGGAGCTTAGGCCGAAGGAGAAGAGCAAAAAAGAGAGATGCACTAGTCGCAGAGTTTGTTAACCTCCCGGATTTAGATAAACTGAATCTTAAGCTTACACTTATGTTTCAACAGACTTTGGCTACCGAGGAGAGTCGGGAAAAACTTTTTCATGTCAGTATTCAGGTAAAGCAGAGCTTAGTCGAGGCCATTGTGAATTCGGGTAGTCAAATTTTTTTGATTTCTGAGGCGTTGGTGAAGATGGGTTTTGACAACTACAGCTCATTCTAAGTCGTATGGTTTGGGGTGGATTCAGAAAGAAGCGAATTTGATGATCACGAAACAGTGTACATTCAAGTTTGCGATCACTAAAAAGCTTATTGACGAGGTAACGTGTGAGGTGGTTCATTTGGATGTGTGTCAGGTCATCTTGGGTAGCCCTTATCTTTGGGACCGAGATGCAATTCATTACCGTAGAGCTCACAAGTATCGTCTTGTAAAGGAGGGAAAAGAGTTTCATATCAATGCTTGTAAGGAGCATGTCACCACAAATAATCTAGTAACAACAACTCAGGCTTCATCTGGTTAATGCAAGCGGCAAGTTTGTGTTATTGGTTCGACCGGTTCAAGATGGTACGTCGGCTAGAGTGTTGTCTACACTGACAATATCTTATAAGCAACAAACCGACATGGGGAAGTTGCAAGAGGAGGTTGTGGTACATACTGATCCCAAACCGCTCCAGTTTTTAGCTACACAGTCCAAGCTACAGCAAGCTCGCCAGATGAAGGGGATGTCGTATCTCCAACAATTTCTTTTGTTTATACAGTATAAGGAAGTAGACAATAAAATGGTTGATAGGTTATCTCGACCCCCATTACCAACTACTTCCGTTATGTTGGTTTCTATACAGATACAACCTTTTGTTACGTCAGGTTATGTTGCATGATATGATGATCCCAAGGGGCGTAGTGTGTTTCGCTGAAAGTTACTGTAAGGCAAGACATGTGAGTATGAATTGGATTTGCCGCCTTCTATGAAGATGTATTCGGTGATTAATGTCGAGCATTTAAAGCTGTTTAAGCCATATCTTTTAGATGAAAACTCTACAATCGACACTCATCTACCGTCAGTGGATGGAAAGAGAAAATCCGTTGCAGGAGGATGGTATTCTAGAGAGGAAAGTTCATACTACAAGACGGGGTGGTATTGAACCATTCCGAGTTGGGAAAAAAGGTTAGCTACCTAGTAAGTCGAAGTGGTATAGCAGGGAAATAGGCAACGCCGCATTTCCACATCTCCAGTTCTAGCTTGAGCAGAACCTCAAGGCTCCTAAAGGGGGGAGCCATGATCCAGGAGAATCTAGTCGAAGACCAAATTATAGTAAAGTCGTTCGAACGAGGTTAAGAGTCGTTCCAACGACCCTTTTCCAACTCTCTAGAATTTGGCCCAGGAAACCCAAGTCGTTCGAACGACTTGTCAAGTTTCTAGGGTTTTAGACTAATTAGCGTAAGGTCGCTCGAACGAGCTTGGCGTTGGTTGTTATTTTAAGGCATGGGCTTGTATCGAGATCTGTGTTATTTGGTATTTTTAGTTCCCTTATATATAAAGGAGACTTAGGTTATTTTTCTAGAAAGGTTAGTTCAATAGAAAGTTCTGATGAAGAAGTTAGGGTTTAGAGTAATTCATTGTAATTAACTGCGTTTAAGCAATTGAAGCTCTTAAAGGGACTTTTCCCGATCCAATTTTTGGTGTTTTTCGTACTTTTCTGCTAACTAGGGTTTCTCTCTTCGTATTGTGGATTAAGATTATAGAGATCAAGTCAAATATTCAAAGATTGAATAGGGTAAACAAATGCTTTTCCATGGTCACTCTATTGCCCATATTCAGAGTTGAGGGTTGACTCTAGTGTTTCTAACCCAGCAAGCCACCTCAGATGACCATGTTCAAGAAGACGTGAAGTAAAAAAAAATAGAACTTTCATCTTTATTGGCTCAACGTCAAGTTCTATATTAGGATAAATGCTAGTTATAACCTAGTGAGATAAACAGACCTTTCATTTATCAAAAGGAAATAAGACACTCCAATTTGTCTGTGGTTCTATGAAAACGAGAAGCAAAATAGAGAAAAGAATGGAGTCATAAGACTTGTAAAGAAGGGAGTGAATGGGGCGTGCTAGGCAGCAAGAAGATGCTCTACACCAACAGAATATTAATGTTTTGTCCGTTCTTCAAAATAAGGATTGTGAAGATAGATGTAACTGGTTAGCAGATCTTATTTACAACTGAGAGGGTGTACTGCTGTTTCTGGTTGCTATTTGTGCATAAAATCTTCTGAAACTATTGCTCATTTCAAAAGTTCATTTTATAAAGAGTCCGGATTTGCGACTCCTGGGAGCAGGGACTAGGCTTCCTGCTCCTTCACAACTTTACGTGACACCTGGATTTATTATTGCAGACAAAAAATCTACTATCTCCATTTCTGTGATACCAATTTTACCCCCAAGATTAGAATCCTTTCCACCCTTCGTACACTCATCTCTCTCACAGTTCATCCTCCTCAAATCAAAAAACATCAACCCATGAATATAGTCAATTATGTAAGATCCCATCTCTTACTCAAACATTCAGTATTGTTCTTCCACTAATGGGCAACCAAAATCAATTTTAAAGAAACAATATCATTCACTAATTAAGTTTAGAATAACATTTTTTTTATTACATGAATGATGAATTTCCCGCGAACACCTAGAAGGGAAGATTGTAGTAGCCAGTAGGCGCCTCTCCATCCAACAGAGATTAGAGAGACTGATAAGGTACCCTTTAACATGAAACTGCAATCTCTAGTCAAATTAGTAATGAGCAAGCAAACATGGGTCGTAAATTGCCAACATGTGTCGAAATTGTGATCTCTAGAGACATTGATAAGGTACCCCTTTCATTTTTAGTAGTTTTTCTAGGGCTTTGAGGAGCAGGGAGTATAATACGGGAGGGATGTTTAATTTGGGGATAAACTATATTTTTTGCAAATATGAGCAAAAGTCTTCTCGAAACACTAGACCACGTGTCACTGCTCCCGGAAGTCCCAAATCCGGACTCTTTTATAAAAGTATTGCTCATTTCCACCAAGCTCCATCGGTTGGAATCTTATTTACATGTTCCCATCTATTTCTCTCTACTCTTCTTTACAGTATTTATATCTCCATCCAGTACTACTACTACCCAATATAATTATAATTGTTCTAACGCAATACTTAAAATACAAAAGTTCAGAATCAAATATCGTATACTAGTTCTTACACAATCCAAACAAAATAAACTGAATACCAAAACACAAACAAACCAACAAACTAAACGGTATTAAACCACTTACTTCCATTAAAATGATGAACCCCAACTTTCGCAAGCATCGCATAATACTCAATCTCAGACTTCCTCAAAGGCGGGCAATTATTAGAAATAATAATCAACTTTCCTACAAATCCCACAATTTCAAATGCTTTAAAATCACACAAAAACCCTAAAAAATACCAACTTGAATCAAATGGAAGGGATCAAAACCTTTAGAGCTTCTGAGAGAATCAAGCACAGTTTTGTATCCAAGAGTGTACTTTCCACTCTTCATCACTAAAGCTAACCTGTTGTTGATGCTCTCATGAGTCTTCTTCTGTAACAACAACAACAACAACGAAACCCTAAATGAGATCGAAATCAAACGTAAACAAATGAAGAGTACAGAGTAATAGCTGAAACACTGACCGTTTTCTTCACAGCCACCATTGTTGATACTCAACAAGAGAGTAACCCTAGAGAGAGAGAGTTTTTGTGGCCGCAACAGAGAGAGAGAGAGAGAGAGAGAGGGAAAGTGAAGCTGAGTGATGATTATAAGAGCTTCTCCAGCAGGGTGTAAGACCCAACCCCATGCTCAAAAAGGAAATTAAAAATTTTCTAGCACAATAGTACTACTAGGTACTCTTAAATCCTAGGTGGTGTGTCGCGGGTTCGTATTCCGAAAGCCGCACAGATTCATTGATCATCTGGGTATATTTTGCTTACCACCACGTTACAAACCCCACAATCCACACTTTTCGTTCCTGGTGGATGCCGAGAGTTGGTAGTGGTTCGATCTCAGGACCTCTACGTCATGTGGTGTCTTAGCCCGTTGCACCAACCCCTGTTGTATTTTATTTACGATCAAGGTAATATATAATTTGACAAAAAAGATTAAACACCATTTAAAGTTTGGGAGCGGATTCGTAGACACTCTTGAGACCTTATTTTGCAACCACTCATTTCTAATAGATGATTGGATGAAATCAATGCTCTTTCTCTTACGTGAGAACCCATAATACTTAATTCATAATCGTACCCCTATTTTTTCACTCTCTCATTTCGGAGACAAAAACAAGCTTTCTCCCTCTCTATCTCTCTCTCTCACATACACACACATATTTGTTACAGCTTTCTCCCTCTTCATCCATGGATATGAGACCTAATTATCTCAATCAATGAAGTACAATCTCTTTTTGTAGGAGATTTGGTTGGTTTTATTAGGGGGTTTCACTGAACTGATTAGGTTATTTTTTATGATTTTACAATGGCGAGTATGATTTACAATGAGAATTTTCTACAAATATTTGATAAAAAGCAACACTCTTCAGATATGGTTCACCTCCATTGAAAAACCCACCAAGTAAAAAACTTAGTATCATGTGGGATTAGTAGGCCTCTTGATAGAGAAACCTTTTGGGTTCTCTTTTTTTTAACCTGCAAGTCACTAGAGATGAAAATGGAAATAAACAAAATTATAGGCTAACATTGTAGGAGAGATATGAATGGTAATGGCAGAAGGTAAGAACTTAAATATGTTCATAAATCTCAAATCATAACACACGATAATGACAGTGAAGGTGAAATATATATCCCAAAAAACTAGGCTTTCATTGGGTAGTTTGTGAACATTTCCTTATTTGAACAAAAACCAAGGCAAGTACCAAAATTGTCGATGCATTGAATATTCGATAATTTTATGTATCAAAATTGTCGATACAAAAGATATTTGACAATATTTTATTCACCAAAATTGTCGATTTAGAGAATATTCGACAATATATTATGCACCAAAATTGATTTAGAGCATATTCGACAATATCTTATGCTTTCAAATTTTTGATGTAGAGAATATCCGTCAATATTTTGTACTCCAAAATTGTCGATGTAGAGAATATTCGACAATATTTAATGCACCAAAATTGTGGATTTATAGAATATTCGATAATATCGGCCAAGATTGTTGATGTAAAGAATATTCGACAACATCTTATGCGCCAAAATTGTCGAAGTATGGACAATTTTATTTCCCAATATTCCTTATTTGCCCACAACAAATGTTTATCTTCTTATTCAAAATTGAATGGATCACAGATTATATAGTTTTCGGGTAGAGTAGAATCGAGCCGCGTCTACAACCGGAGAAAGAGAGAGTTTAAACCCGAAATGAATCTCGCTAAGAGAGATAGAAAGCAAAGAGAGAAAGATCTACGTACTGATTGAGGGCAAAAAAACCCAATTTAGACTTAAAATTATTGGTTATGAAGATAGAGAGAGTATAGGTTTCGATTGGGGTCACGGTCTTTTGAGAGAAGAATTTTCTACTCTAATGGCAGAGATGGTAAGAGAAAGGTATGGGGAGAGAAAGAGTAAGAACATCTCCAGCAGGGTTTGGGTTAGGTTTGTCAACTCAAACCCAAAACTTTTAGCCTCCCAGCAGCGCCAAAACGAGTGTGGGTTTGTCAGCTGGTCGTGTCAGAGCCCAACAGATTTTGAGGATCTCAAACTTAAAAAAAAATAAAAAAATTGGCGGTGTTCCTTTTACCGTACGGTGTTCTTTTTACCGCCCAGAAAAGATGGGCGGTAAAAAGAACACCATTTATCCATAAAGCTTGGCTCAACTCTCCCTGGCTACCTCTTCTTTCCCAAACCCAATAGCAGAGCATAGAGGATAACCTCTCTATTCTCCCTAAATGGCGAACTCCCGCACCAGCAGTAATAACTCTACACCGTCAACCCCATCCTCATATAACCCACCTTCAACACCATTCTCTTAACACCCATCATCACAATTCACTCCATACCTCTACCACAACCTATCTTAATTCCAATCACAGACCCCACATCCGTTTACCATGTCGTAAAAGGTTACCATCGAAGGACAATATCAAAATCTATTTATGCTCTCTCAACCGCAACCTCAAGCGTTTAGCCCGTACTATCAACCCTATCGGGTCACTCAACCTCAAGGTTTTCAACCTCCAAATTACTTTCAGAACTACCTATTCTAGGGTAAATCTACTCAGCACAATCAAAGTGACGCAAATGCGTCAATACCTGTTGAAGCGGCGGCGTCCGAGAAAGACAAAGGAAAAGGAAGAAAGAAAATATCAACCGCAAAACAAAGACAAAGCATGTAAGTGCCAGAAGATGCTGATTTTTTGGACGAGACGGACGATGCTGGAGTGCATTGGACGGATACAGACTTCACGTGTCTCGTAAAGGCATGGGTAACAGCTTTTGTCCAGACCATGCTGCACAAAGGGTTTCACTTTCTATCAAAATATCAACATTGCTTTTAACAGAGACCCTGAGTGCTCCACACGACGATCATGTGGGTTGACCAAAGCTCAGTGGTATCCCCTCAATGAACAATGTGTGGTGTACAAGGGAATAGTTGCTCAAGTACAATTTCGACACGACAGTGGGAAAATCGATGAAGATTGGATACGTTTTATTTTCCTTAAACTCAATTTTATTTTTTTGGATATACACGTTATTTATTGTATTTGGTAATTTTGCGAATTGTAGAAAAATAATGCACACAATATTTATTAAGGTATAAATGGCAACAATGACTTCAAACACCGTGAAGCATATAAGATTTTGGCGCGAGAACCACGATGGGCCAACCTAAAGGATGATGAGTTGAACCATACTGGGAATGTACCAAGAAATGAAGCCATAAAAACATCGCATAATTCTTCTCAGGGGAACTCAGTCGAATCAAATAATCTATCAGAGGACCCCGACGACCCATCTACACCTCAATCTGCGGGCCGACCAAAATTCTGAATTAGATGGTTCATTATATGAGGGTGGAAGCAGACCCATCGGCCAAAAACTTTTTAGAAAAAACATTTTAACATAAAAGGCCTTGGATGGTCTTGTTGCATTTGGTAGCGGTATCCAAATAATGCTAGATGAACTACGGTTGGAGAAGAGACAAGCGAAAAGAAGAAAAGCGGAAGCAAATCAACAATGCCAATCCAAAATAGATTTGGAACAAGCAAGGGAAGGTCACAAAATTATGGATAAAGACCTGAGTAATATTTATGGACATTAATTGTAATACTATCTGCATAGGCAAGCTGAGGTCATGGAACGCCTGACCAAGAGGGGCGGACCAGGTACTTGAAGTGGTGATGAAATATAATTTTATTTTGCTGTATATAGAAGTTTTTTTTCTAAGAATGTAGTTTACCTTCCAATAATGTAATTGTTTGAATAATGTACTTTGTTATTGAAGAATGTAATATATTTTTTGAAATGTTTATTTCCGAGAATATTGCGTTAAAACAAATACAAGATTAATGCAATATCAAAAACTTGTTTAATAAGCTTGTACGACAAGAAGCATTAAATTACATTAAGAACACTCATATAATACAAAAAATGGAGTACTAGGTTTGAAGATTCCGTTCACGACCCACAAATGCTCGATTAGATCATCCTTTAGATCAAAGTGCAGTTCTCGACTTTGAATGCGGTTCATTTTCGATATAAAAGATTTTATATATTGAACCGTTCGCCTTCGATAGTTGAGGGATCGGCCGGATTGTAGTCTAAGTATGATGGGAATGAACCTCGTTCCTCTTCGACGATCATATTGTCTTCATGACATTATTCAAAACCTCGGGTTTCTACAATTTAATCGAATTTTTTACAATATTGAACCGTGATTGTAAAATCCCAAACACCTGTTCTACGCCTTTTTGGCAACTTTCTTGTTATTGCACAAATAATTTTTGTTTTGCTGTAACCGGATTGGATATGGTTTGGACAAGTATTCCCTATTTGGGGTATATGTCATCTGTTAGGTAATACCTCATATCATAAGCTTTTCTGGAAATTGTATAATTGCAAGGCGGGGCGATACCATCGACCAGGTCGGTGAAAAGATGTGATTGTTACAGGACAGTGATATCATTGTTAGGCCCTGGTAACCCAAAAAAAATATACCAAAACCAAAGGTTGTGTGAAGCTGTCGCTTCAAGAATCAATGTTCCATTGGGGTAATGACCAGTAAATTGACCGTGCCAAGCTATGAGAAAATTTTCCATATCCAATGCATGCAATCAAGGCTTTCAAACATGCCGGGAAATACCCATGACTCTCTGATCACTTTTAACCTTTCGACGTCGACTGCGTTTTGTGCTCGAAGATATTCTTCGCCAAAAATTTGTATAACTGCAACATAAAACATTTCCATACTTAACAAGGTTGTGTTTTCTCCTATTCGGATATACTCGTCAAAAAGATCTGCCGCAACACCGTAGCTTAGGAAACGTAGTACCACAATTACCTTTTGGTACGGTGATAACCCTATAGTACCAGCGTTGTTGGGTTTTTGGATAAAGTAATAATCATGTGAAACGACTGTATCGAATATATGCATAAACATGTGTCTTCTCATACGAAAACGTCGCCGAAATTCGTCTAGCTCATATGTGCACCCCGGCTTGAAGTAGTCCCGTATAATGTTGTAAAGCACCAAGATCTCGCTTCTTTCTCTTATCCTTACGGCCCATGACACTCCCGCCGTGACTCGAAGTTGCATCATGTACTAATAGGTTTATTGCATTATGGTGCAGAACGTAAATTATTGCCGCACAATCAAACATATATAAGATCGTCAGAAGAGGACGACGATACACGTAGATGATCATTAATGGATGAAAAGGGCGACGAGGAAGACATTTGAGGTTGTGGAGTTAAGAGAACAATGTTGACGATGAAGGGGGAACAAGTTTTTTGAGAAGAGAGAAGTGTAAAAGAATAAGGGGGAAGAAGAAGAAGTGGTTGTAGGAAATCAGTGGAGGCGGCCTCCACTGATTTCTCACAACGGCTAGTTCCTTTAGTGGGTCCTTCACAACGGCTAATTTTTGTTATATATATATATATTGGCTAAAGATGCTCTAACAACATATTCTCTACTTGAACTCAACAATGCTGAGTTTTTCAACTTTAACACAAGATTCTTCAGTGGTATTTGGATGGAATGAATATTGTGCCCTGACCACGTCCTGACAGTATTTTGTTGATAATCTACTTCTCTGATAACTCAACTTCAATCAGTTATGGAATGGAGTTCATATCCAATTCAGGAAGTACACAAAACTTTAATACCCTCTTTGAGATCTATACAACAGGTGGAATGCGCTTAAGGTTAAATGTGATGAGTTTGATGAGATACGGAAGAATATTGATAAACGGGTCAGAGGTGTTCCACTAGCCTATATTCTCCGTGAAGCCAGAGATGAATGGTATGAGAAATACAACCAACCGTTCCTGTTCGAGACTCCATACGATATTTTTTACCGGAACTACATCCCGCCTGATCCTCCTGCAAATTATCGGCTAGAAAACTATGGACAGGATCCGCTCCCCCATACTGAATGGTTCGAGTTTAATTCTTACATCAGTCATGAATGATGAATTAAGTTTAATTGTATCTGTTTTGAGTTTCATTTCGTGCGTATAACTATTATTTTAAGAATTGTATTTGCATTTCTATTTAAATTCAAGACTCAAAATAAATTGATTAATATTGATTTATATAAAGAAATGGGACATCAGGTCATACAAGTACTTATATAGAGAAACAAAATTCTACAATAGAAATTGTTCAACACTGATGTTTACAATAAAATATTACGTCTACAAAAACATAAAAAAACACATATATCTACTGAGACGGGTCAATATCATTTCCAGTACCCCGCCTCCTGCGGCTACTACTAGTTCTCCTGGTTAGTAGACCATGTCCAAGGGTCCCCTGCCTCGTCCTCGTACCTCCTCCAGGTGGTAGTGGCACCACCCATTCCTCACGCTCCCTCCTCAGATCCAGTTTCTGAACAGGACAAAGAAAATTTATTTAGATTTTGACAAAGTAAATATGACATTAAGATATAAATAAATAAATTACTTACATGTAAATATAGTTGGTCGTATATACTGTCCATGTTCCTCCTCAGAGCAGCGTTTTCATCAGTCAAGTCCTGGATCGTCAGGGCGTCCCGCGCAGACTTTGCAAGGGCGAATCGCCGTATATCACGAGTCAGGTGTCACAACTCTTCTGCACCGTAAGAGGAAGACATGGGTGGCAGTTCCCTCAAGCGGTGGATGAGGAGCATCTCATGCCTCCCTGCCCACTCCATGTGCCACCCCAGGTCTGGCCCCTCTTCCTCGCCAGGCAAACTAAAGTCCTGGGATGAACTATGAACATCTGCTGACGTAACCACCATGGGTGTAATATCAACCCTAAGTGCAGTGAGTCCGAACAGATCTATATTCCCCATCCTCTAGGAATATGTCAACAGTTGGCCTACCTCATAAGTTTGGTTAGCCCAGTATGAGGCGTAAGTTTCTCGCTCCTCCTTTATCACAAACTGGTCACATTCAACAAAGTCGGCCTATCTCATCGTCGTAAATAAGCTAGATTAAGATGTGGCGACATATTAAGCGAAAGATCCAAAGGAATACCCGCAGTATCAGTCAACTGCCTCCAATATCTATCCCTCAAGTAATACTTGCAGTTTCCATTTGAGACTTGAAGTAGCATCCTCTTATGGGACAAGAGCGGCCCAGTACGTATGCCATCTAAATGTAACACCGTAGATTCTGCCCAAGGTTGCCAGTTGATCGACTCAATAGTCTAGTGGTCAATGAAGTATCTGCCTAGAGTAAACAAATTCGTTGCCTGGTTATTTATTTTCTTCTTGTTCCTCTTCTCCCATGCTTTGAGGCGTGGATAGGACGTGAACTTAAGCGCTTCCTTGACAATAGGGTGATCAGCCCCACAATACTCGTAGAACCAATACTGCATTTTAGAACAAAATAAAAAACATTAGAAATTCTATATAAGACGTTTATTGGAAGATATTTGATTTGTAGCTTGTAAGGAAAAGGTGTTAGTGTGCCTCAAGAAGTTGGGAAAATCCAGTTATGGCACCCCCAGTCGTAACTACGGTATCCAAACCATGGTACAGGGAAACAAGAATATCAGAACCCCAATCATATTCGGCAGCTTCGTCCAAATCGGCCACAGCCGCGAGATATCCAAGCGGGACAGTATCGTTGGCCGTTCGGAACCATTAATGTCCCATCATGAAGATGATATAAGAACACGAACAATGATAATAACATCCTCCCGATTATCTATGATGGTCAAGTACGTCCTCAAATATGAAATGCTGACGTTCCCACTCTTTGTATTGCAACTTTCAATGCGGGAGAGCAATTGCCTCGCGTTGGATAAAATACTCTAGTTGTCATCATACGACACCTGTGTAAGATGTCTGTCGATTGCCAATGAGGTTAGCATATGGAAATCCATTGGAGTGATCCCTATCTCCGCACACGGGAACAGAAAAATGTGCGTTGTCGGCCACCAATGCTCTGTTAGTACCCGAATTAACCGATTATTGGAATTACCCATACGTATATCCATAAAGATCTCGAATATCTTCACCACGGGATCCCTTATTGTCGGAATTGTGGAAATCTTCTTCCAAACTTTGATCACCGTAGTGAATATGCCGTGCGGACGCATCAAATCCCGATTCTGTTTATTGGAGCATTTTGTCAAATACTTAATTAACGGAAATAACAAAGTTACAATGTACTAAAAACTTACTGTGAGTTCCTTGCCAGTATAATATATATGAGTAACATCGTCTGGGAGGCCGGTAATAAACTTGGTTGGGTAGTTTTTTTGGGGTGGGTGTGGTATGCCTTGGGTTTGTTGTACATCTTCAAATTCTACTATCTTTTTTCTGGACCTCGACCGAGTTACGGCTCGCACTGGATCTTTTGTCCCTTTATACCCAGGTAATGTACTGGGGTGTGGGTCTCCCTCTGGCGCCTCCATTTGATTTTGAAAGGAATTGGATTTTTTTTCTAGGAATACCTTCGAATTGAGAGAGATGAGAAAGTAAAATGATAATTAGCCGAGTTGGAGGGAATAAAATGTTAACAGTTGCAGCGGTGGTGTTCCTTTAACCGCACGGTAAAAAGAGCATCGCGCAGTGTGTTGATTTTATTTAAAATATTATAAATAAATATAAACACGTCACACACTCGACCTCACTGTTAGGTGTTGGTTGGGTTTTCTGTGGGGCCCATGTCAGAGCCCACACCCAAACTTGTATTTTCTGGTGGAGTTGCTCTTAAGTAATATGAGATAGAGAGAGAGAAAGATTTGTTTCAAATCCCGTGAAGAGAGAAAGGAGTGTAACGTCAATGAATTGTTGCCACCTCTTTCTATAATCAGAGCATCAACAACAGTCAAGAGGGTAGATTGGATAAATATTGAGGTGAATCCAATCCACCCTACAGCAGTTTCAATTTACCCCAAGGTGAATTCACCCCAGCACACTTCTGAACCGCGCGTTAAAATAGACATCCCAGATGCATCCACGAAATCAAATCTCAGCCATTCAAACCCAGCGCAGTTCTAAACCGCATGTAACACTCATCCAATATAAAACTGACACGTATTATTATTATTTAAATATGTAGCCGCGCAATTCAGAACTGCGCGGCATAACCCTGTAAGCGAAAAGGCTAAACACTTGGATGGATTTTCTAGTGCTACTTGTATTGTTTTTTTAAGTGTTAAAAGGCATAAACACTTGTGTTTGAGGTTTTACCCAAGGCATACCCAACCTTACTCCACAAGTTTCCCAACCCAACTCATTTCTTTCGTTAATCACTTCAAAGTGTCAAGTTCTTCTAGTTCGCGACCGAGGAAAAATACTTCCAAAACTACACGTAACTCTAACGCGGAAGTAAAACGAAGGGGGAATGTCGACATCACAAATAATTGGCCGTTACAATTAACGTCGGACAACGATCCCACCCCATCGTACGATGAGTTGAACCGAGTAGATATCCTCCCAGACGGCTGGGTCCATATTTCTACTGGGTCGGAGGAAATAGCGGTAAGTTTTATGTAAATTTCATGTATTATTAACGTATATTGCAATGTGTTTGATGAAATGCCCGAATGAACTTCTAACGTATTAATGTGTTTTTTTTTTGTCAGAGCCGAGATGAATTACAATGTATGGGATCATTGGATAAGGTACTGAAGTGGTATCGATGGATTATCATGTACCCGATGTTGAAGAAGTTGGTCGACGGTATGGGTTTTGCAGACTTTTGCTCGATTAATGCGGGAAACTCGGATAACCGTCTCATTCATGCTATCGTGGAGCGGTGGTGGCCTTCCACTCACTTCCCTTGCGGGGAACTGGGTTTCACACCGTTAGACTTTGCCATGCTAACGGACATATCTTTTGGTAGGGGTCGCGAACTCCCGTACGACGAGAGGTACTCCAAGTTAGAGGAAGCAGTAAATATGTTATCGGGAATCACAAGCTCTTAAATGAGGTACGGTAACATCACTCTCACCTATTTAAAAAAGTGGCAAGAGCCTTTGAATCCAAATCTCTACAATTACGACTCAGAAATGGATATCGTGTATGCACGGGCATTTATTATCTATATGATGGGTAATCTCTTCTTCTCAAATGGTGCCACATCCCTTCGGGCGGGTTATCTAGCAGCCTTGACAGACTACGATATTCTTGGTGCGTTGAGTTTTGACTGGGGTGTGCCGATTATGGCGGCTTTGTATCGGGGGCTTGATGAAGTCTCAGTTCTGAGGCCTGGGAAGGTAAAAAAATCGATCACCGGATTCTATGCGGTGTTAGAGTACTGGTTCTTCGAGTACTGTCGGGTTGGAATGTATCTAGTTAAGGTACCAAACTTTAACCATATTTATCCTTGTATTTCTGGGAGGAGAGATGAAAGGGCGAGTACCGGGGTTGAAATCCATCACTGTTTTGCTGTGATCAGAGATATGATAGAATGGAAGGACAAAACCAACATAGATTGACAACCATGGCCCAGGTCTACGAAATTGAGACGCCCAGAGGAAAGAGTTGCTTCAACGTTGAGCACCCAGAGGGTTCCATTAATGTCAGTCCCATACGACCATGGTACGCTTTAGTATTTAGAAGACTGGTGTATGCGTCAGATGACCGGGCTTGATAGTGTGCCCTATGACCCCCCTCAGGAGATTATGGAATTCCCAAAGGTACGATCGAGAGTTATATCAGAGTCTGAAAGATGTAGACTTCTACGATGGTCGCAATTATCTTGTTCCCGACGCAGATTACATGACATATTGGCGTCTCGTTCATCCAAATTCCAAGATCGGTTGCACTTTAGTAAAGAAGACGTGAAATATTTGGTCGGTCGGGCGTGATCTAGTGAGGCCTGATGTAATCTTGCCACCTACGTTGAGTTTAGCTACGTCTTCACAGGTGCAAGACTATAGTGTTCAGGAGACCGGTGATCCATGTGATATGGGATGGTTCATGGATATGGCAGGACCGAACGATCAACGTAGAGGGATACCGATCCCGATGATGCAGGTACCATACCCGTGTCCACCTGCGTATAGTACGGATTAGTTGTGGCATCAAAACCAAGGATTACGGTATGCGGCATATGAAGACTTGAGGCAACTAACTGACAGCAATACTGATTGAGGTGGGAGCTGAGCCGGGCACAAGAGGTCATCCGAGAGACGTCCGATAGACTAGCTGAGATGTCCATTTCCTACCAGACAGAGCTGGTTTGCAATGTACCTATGACGAGAGTCTCCCATGTGGCAGACGCGCCCGATAAACGAAGAGAGGTCGTCCCAATTAGGCTATGTTTTATTTAGAACTTTTATTTATATTTTGTTTAAACTATGTTGTGTATTAATATTGTTTAAACTATGTTTTATTCAGAGTATTAATATATTTTTTATTTTGATAATTATATTTTTGAAAACTTGTTGTACAAGTTACTCAACGGACATATTAACGGCTATATATTTTATTTTGGAAACTTGTTGCACAAGTTACTCAACGGCTATATTTATTTTTTGAAACTTGTTGTACAAGTTACTCAACGGCTATAATAACGGCTATATTTTTTTTTGGATACTTATTAACGGCTAGTTTTTTTTATCTATAAATGTCATTCATCTCCTACACTCTCATCCCTTCTAATCTTCTACACTATCCTCTCTCCTTACCCCTCTCTTCAAAACTACTATGTCTTCCTCAAGCTCTCAATCTAAATCTCAAAACCACTCTCAATCCTCCAATACGAACCAACAAGGAAACGTCTTTCCTCATCAAATCGGCACATTTGATCCGTCGCAAATGCCTAACACTTCACAAGGTCAGAATCACCATGTTCGCCAACTATTTCCACCACCCGACAATCAATCTCAATATCAAACCCATGAATATTACCCTTATTACCCAAACCAAGGATATTACCCTCAATTTGATGGGTATACGGGCTCGTACCCTCAACCGGCAAATCAATATTATTCATCTCAAACTTGTTTCGCCGGTGGAAGCTTGAGTACCACGCCGATGCAAGGTACATGGGGTTTAAATTATTTAAATCTTAATACATCGTCGATTGCATCTCCGGTCATCTCCAAGGAACTCAATCCGGTTCTCACGAGAAGTAATACGTGGACTCATGGGAAGGTAAAGTCTACAAGAAAAATGACATCGACACCTATTATAGTTGAGGATGTAGCTCAGGCTGAGGAACTCAATCCGGTTCTCACGAGAAGTAATACGCGCGGGAAGGCAAAGTCTAAAAGAAAGACGGCATCGACACCTATTATAGTTGAGGATGTACTTGAGGCTTCAGAGAATATTCATGACGACAAAGAACAATACTCCAACTTCAAGAATTGGTCGTCCGATGACTTCATGAATCTTGCATGCGCTTGGTCCCAAGTGTCTCAAAACCTCGCTACCACGAACAACTAAAAAGCTGCTACATTTTGGTTCAAGGTGCGTGATCAATTCAACTCCTTCTATGTTGACCAATCGATGTAGAGATCTTACAACAATGTCAATTGTGCGTACAAGGGGTGGCTCAATAAGGAATATTCAATTTTTAGAGGTATCATTCAAGACCTTGAGAGCCGACATCATACCGGTATTGGAACGGATGACTTCGTAAGTATTTCATTTATTTTTCTCATTTCATTAATGTTTAAAGGTGAATCATACTCTAAAAGATTTTCTAACTTGATTTCTAGGAACGTATGGCAAATGATACATTTTATCAAACCCAAGGCAAACCATTTAAACTTGGGGAAGCGTACAAAGTTTTAGAAACTTGCCCAAAATGGTCACAAATTCATCACATCAACCATCCCGCACGCAACGTTGCTAGGAAGTCAAATTTTAACGATAGCCCGGGTAACTCCACCAATACCGATCTTGAAACACCTACATCCGGCACTCCAAATATCACAATTTCGGATGATTCTATCGACGTGGATGCACCACTATATTCTTGTAGGGATGTACGACCGGATGGCCAAAAAAAATAGAAGGCAAAAGAAGCGACAAAGTCAAGTATAGTTTTTTGGGGGAAGAGAATGGTTGAGATAATGTCCAACATGATGAAGTCATGAAATCTGATAGACGAGCAGAAGAAAGAGGAAAAGGAAGCTAATGGCTGAGTTTCAAAGGAGGCGTAAAGCGGAGCTAAATAATAATAAAAAAACTTTGACGACTCGCATATGTTAAAGGTGATGACAATAGACCTTGGTAACCTACAACCGACACAAAGGCGTTGGATGAAGAAGCAGATTAAAGAATATTCGAAGAAGTTATAGGAGCAGTGTCCAAGTGATGACGACGTTTCTAGTGATGAAGAATGATGTAATCCTTAACATTAATAGTAGTTATTAAGATCTATGTAATTTCATTATTTCAATAAAATTGCTATTAATGGTTCGTATTTGGAAATGATGAAGACTTTGAAACAAAAAACATTACAATTTCAACATTAAACTTGAAAAGAAAATACATTACTTTATAAAATAAACAAATAATGATGAAGACTACAATTACTCTGCCCCTTTTTGACTCCACAAATGCGCGACAAGTTCATCTCGTAATTAGAAATGAGCTCCTTCGAACCTTCTGGATGTACTCTGTCATAGTGTTGATCGCGTGTCTTGGATTTAAGTCCTCCTTCCAATTATCCACGGCTTTTCTAAACTCGGGATCAATATCCATTTGCCGGATGTAAGTATGACGTTCATCTTCCACGATCATATTGTGCAAGATTATACATGCGTACATAACATTTCCTAGATTACTAGGTTTCCAAAATCAAGCACCATTTGCCAATATTTGAAACCTAGCTTGTAATACCCCAAAAACAAGCTTTACGTCTTTCCGGCATGATTCTTGCATCTTCGAAAAATGTCTTTCGGCATCGTTGGACGGATTTCTTATGGTTTGAACAAGTGTTTGCCATTTTGGATAGACTCCATCCGCTAAGTAATACCCCATAGTGTGCGGTACCGTGCCTATATTATAATTGCACGGCGGCGCAACTCCATTAGACAAGTTGTTGAAAAGCCACCCTTGATGTAAGACGTTCACGTCGTTGTTAGAACCGGGCACCCCAAAGAATGCGTATCATATCCAAAGATCTTGGGATGCAACTGCTTCTAAAATCACCGTCGGGATTTTCTTATACCCGGTATATTGTCCTGTCCACCCGGTAGAACAATTCTTCTATTTCCAATGCATACAATTTAAACTACCTAACATCCCCGGGAAGCCTCGCGGTCCATTCACTTCTAACAAGTGTAATGTATCGTCTTCATTGGGAGATCTAAGGTATTGAGCTTTGAATTGTGTTATAATAGTTTTACAAAATTCTTTCAAGCACAAAATAGTTGTAGATTCCCCAATCCGAAGGTATTCTTCTTGGGCGTCTGCGCTCGTACCGTAACATAGCATGCGAAGTGCGCACGTTACCTTTTGGTGCGAGGATAAACCCATAGTTTTGGCAGCATTTTCTCTTTGAATAAAATAGGGGTTCGAAGAAAGTATTTGATGATAAATACGTTGATACACACCTTCGCTCATACGGAATAGACAACGAAATGAGATACCTTTGAATCTTGGGTTGTCACTGAAGTAATCCCGGTTAAGGTTATCCTCCCCCAATTTATGCTCACGGCTTTTCCGTTTGTCAATCCCTCCCTTTTTACTGCCTTCCCGCCTCTGTGATGATGTCGCCTCTTGCTCTTTTTCTTTTGCTTCTCCCATCTCAATCATCATCTTGCCATACTCGTACAACAACTCAATTTGACGTTAGAATAGTTCTTCGTCACTGGACGATGATGAAGACGATGACTCCGAAGATGAGAGTGATGTCTCAGGCCTGAGCAGGTCCTCAATGATTTCGTCAGACATGATTCGGCGCAATTGATAAGAAATGAAGAAGGTTGAGTTTTGAGATATAAGATGAATGAGTTGATTGTAGAAGAGAGTAGGAGATGAATGGGGTTATAAATAGAGAAAAAAACTAGCCGTTTATAGCCGTTGAGCATCTTGTTAAAGAAGTTTGATCAGGGAAAAACTCAGGTGAAATAATGGGGAACCAAAGATATTTTGTATGCAGGCTTATGCCACGCACTTCTGAACCGCGCGGCAAAAACTAACCGTTTAGAAATCTTTAAATCTCAGCCGTCCACGTGGTTAAATCTTAGACGTTGATGTTACGCGCACTTCAGAACTGCGCTTAATAAGAACCGTTGATGGGAGGACACGTGTCTACATCTTAGGAGAGAAGTGTTGCCGCGCACTTCAGAACCGCGCGGCGTGAATTCACCCTCAATCCACTCCGAGGGTGGATTTTTCACCCAAATCCACCCTTGGATGGATTTTTCTCCTGCCACGTTACCGATTCACCTAGCTGCTGGGAGACAATTTGGGTGGAAAAGAGGGTGGATTTGAAAATCCACCCGCCACGTCAGGGTGTACCTAGCTGTTGTGGGTGCTCCCAGGGCCACAGATTTAACCGTGTGGGTGTCTCTAATTTAGTGTCTGAGAAGTCAGTGTCTCCTAATTCTTTCCCCAAAAGTAATCACACACTTAAAAGCATTTATTAGGGAATGCTGCATATCTAAATGTATCTTAAACTCCATGGTTTGTTTACTACGAAAAACACAAGATGAGAAGTGTGGTACTCTTCAAATTGTCAAAAAGATTATGACTATTGTTAACATCTATGATCAAAGGGTTCCTTGCGAATACCAAAGAGGAAGTGGGATGGATCAACTGTGGGGAAAGAACAATGGTTCAAATACCATAACAGTTTCAAAGCAGGAAGAAAGCTTGACATCGTAGCCCTAGAAGTTCCATGTACTGTAGCAGAAGATAGCTGGAAGGCAAGTGTTGTTGAGGCAAAAGCTGCAAAACAGCAAACTGACCCCTGTTTCCAACACTGGATGAAATTTTAGCGTTTATGTTTTTACGTTTTTTACATTTTCAGCGCCTCCTGTGCATCGCTTCCTTATAACTAAGGTAGGAGTTTAATGAAAAAAAGGCATACAAGATCAAATACCTTTCTTCAGATAGGGTAAATAAAATAACTTCTTATTCGACGTAGCATTAAAACTGATACTTTATTTAAGATGACAACACATCTAAACTACACGACTAATACCCAACAGATAACATTCAAATATAGTTCAGTTCTCAAGCAGAAAATCACGTCCTAATCAAACTCAGATTAATTCTCATACTCTATTAAAATCCTTGGATAATCCCATGGAACACGATATCTGGATCCCCTCCTACACAAACTTCGCGACTTGTTTCCTGCCAAAATTGACCTAGTCTGGATCAGCAAAGATAAAACTAAATATTACAATCATGCATATACTAATTAAAAGCGGATGATACGTGGAAATCAAATACATACCTCGGTGGTCTCAGCTACTTCTAGGTTCGTTTGCCTAGTGCGGCAAGCTTTCCTGCAACCTGCTCTTCAGACAAGGGTAGATAGTAAATCCGAGGGGTAGTTCTTGTTTTCCGGAATAAATCGTCAAGGGTGACAATCGGCGGGTCAGGTTTTTTGGCAAGTGGAGGTGCAGGCGGAAGCTGAACCCGTTCTAACGCAACGGGAGGGTTTGATGGTAGTGGCGGAGGGGGTGGAAGTTGCTGTTTCGAGATGTGTTGGCGAGGGGAAGGATGGGGCAATGATGGAGTTGTTGGAGTGGATTGGGTGGTGTTAATAGTTGCCGCGGGAGATGGAGGGGCAACAGTTCGAAGTTGCACTTCTTGGGGATCCACGAAATCAGCGACCAGGAGCCGTCCCCCATTTGTAGGCCATTGAAGGTTGTAAAGAGCTTTTCGTGTCTCAGCAGCTTCTTCCACTGACGAGTACTGCAGAAATAGAACTGTAATAGTTAAAAAGATATGCCATTACAAGAATATGTGGATTGGCTAGAGGGTGAGCAGCTTTGACTGGCTTTATGCTGTCAATTTTATTTAAGATCTCCCTAGCCTAAATCAACTCGTTCATACAATAAAGTGAATGGAGTATATAGAGGATTGATTGGGAGAGCTTGGAGCAGAAGATACCTAAGACATGCTTTATCTATATGTGAGGTATTGTTAGTACCACAATGGTATAAGTTGGTTATACTAATTTAGACTTTACGATACATCTTATAAGTTATAACTCAACAGATGAACTAGAAGAGAAAAGAAGATATGTAAGTACAAAATCTATATGTAAGGTAATATTGGTACCACAATGGTATAAGTTGGTTATACTGCGTACTGGGATCAAAACCTGTACCTACCAAAAGACACACGAATAAGATGTAAATATGTGGATATGATGAGATAATCAAGAATAACATTTGGTGCGTCACATATAGGATTAGGTTTAACTCACTTCATTACAGAAAAAAGTCGCCGGGATGAGTGTACGGGTCGTCGGGAATGAATTGGGAGTTAACCCGAATGTGAAGTCCTTTCCGCGCTAAGCTGATTACTTTATTTATGAGCAGAAACCCAAAATGAAGTTGACTCAGATTAGACAAGCTAGATGGCATTGACTCAAGTTAGGTGGCGATTCTAAGCTGTATAGGAAAATTGAATCCCGAAGTAGGAAGTTGTCACTGAGTACTAAAGCTAAGTTGCATAGAAGTGTAGAAGAGTGCTGTATAACCATTTGGAAAAGAAGAGGGAATTGCACAGCTTCAAAAGTTTTTCAATCGGCTGTCTATCAGAAATTCAATTCGATTTTTCTCTAATGAATTCCTAAAGAATGTACTTACTACGATCACAAGTGTTTGAAAAACAAACCGACAAGACTAAAATATATACTGTGGCTCTCAATTGAGATTAGTTTGACCGGGTTACCCTAACATGTAACAAGACCAAGCCATTCTAAATCATACTCGTAAAACTAACCCTAGCCCAGTCTGGATCTCGGAAAACTAACCAAAGTCCAACGAAAAACTGAGGGTAATCCATTGGACTCAGGTTTTGGCTTTCCCTTTATGTATCTGAAAGAAAAAATAGAACGCAAACTCATACCGTGACATAGCAATGTGTCTTTATGTGGTCCATCCAGAAACTGCTGACACTACCCGTTTTTGCCAGAAGTTCTTGAACAGCTTTCAAAGTAAACGGGCGTAGAAAACGATCAATTCTTAGAGAAGTAGTTGGAGACTTTGGAGATGGTGGAACTGTCAAATGCAATAAGCAAAAACCCTTGCTCAGATACGAAGTAAAGCTGAGGCACACTTAAACCTGAAAGCACAAAAAATATGATCACTTACCAATACGCTCCTTTGGAGTGTCTCCACCACTAAGAGCGGAGTCAGATCTAGTAAAGCTGCGCTTTTGAATAGTAGGCTGAAATGCATCCTTAGGTGTTGTTGAAGGTGTGCGAATAGAGGTTTGTGGTTCGGGAACTTTCAAGGCTTCTGAATTCCACCTGCGCTGCCTCTTTGGAGGTTCATTGCTGTTGAGCACATCTTGATCTGTGATAACAAAATCATGAATTATCAGGTTAAAAAAAGAAACATTCATTCCATACAAGGGCAAACAAGAGCAGCATGTTTGTATTTGGGAAAATCCACCTAGTTTACAAAAATGAACTGCCCTGCAAAAAATTAAGAAGCTCCAGAATTTATTTTAAAACTTCCTCAATAAGAGAAAGGAAACAAAAATGAACTGCCCTGTTGAGCACATTCATTTCCTATTAAGTCTAAACCCCATACCGCTACCTTCTTTTGACAAACATACTTCACCACTTGGTTGATGAAGCTTCCTCACCACAAATGCCTCAATCTTTTATTGAGCGGCATTATAGGAGGAAGATGAATATGGGACAAAAAGTAGATAAGGAAGCCAAGAGAACAAAAAGTAATGACAGTGGGATCTACCAATAAGCAAATGCACGCAGCAAAAACTAGTAATTATGATTATTTATTTATTTTTCCTGTAAATTATCAATAGCAAGGTAGTGAATAGCAAATTGGGATGCGATGAGGGTCGCATTTCGCAACAACCGCAAATAGATCTCTCAAGAATTTTGGGATAGAAAATTTCTCCTAGAAAACATCTAGAAATATTGGTAGAAAATTTATATTCTCCCACGAAAACTTCTTTATAAAACATTTATTTCAGAAGATAGCAAATCTCTCTTATCTTTCTAGAAATCTCACCTCTTCTACAAAATCTTGTTCATTTCTTCTCTAGAAAATCGGAAGTTGGCAGGTCCAAACGTCAGAAGTCAACCAAATAAAGAAATATAGGAGTCAAGGAGCTAATCCAGAAGGTCGCAGTATTCAAAAAATCAATAGCATGGGATGTTACGAACTCTCAACCACACTAGTGATAGTTTAGTTTCATCCATAATGTTGCGTCCGCTATTAATATTCCATGAGAGATTAGAACCGCTCAAGATCATATCATACTTAAGAATTTGAATTGCCTGTTTGGTTATGGCATAGTTAGCCAAACATCCACCATCGGTGCAGTCTCACCAAACCATTTATCTTCCCAAAACCTAGTCCTATCTCCTGTACCGCTATTCAACCTAGTCCCAGTTTCGAAAGCCACTAAGGTCCTACGAATTCCTCTCCACACACCTAATCTCTACCAGATTTGCCAAAGCTAGATAGTTCTTGTTCCGTACACCCCTTCATTATTGATAACATGAACAAAGATAGGTATGTCTTTTTGAGTAAAGTGTCCAGCAGCCATCTATATTCCCATAACTTGACTTATTAACTATTTTTCTCTGATTCCAATCCCCTTGAACAAAATCCACCTCATAGGCTCATACCCTCTCCAGACACCACACCCATAACATTCAAAACCTCAAATCTCTCCCACTTAGAATTCCTTTATACCAAATCTAGAAATAATGATCCTCTTCCAAGTCCTGAATCCCTTAACTTTACCTAGAAGCAAATATGTCATCGCCCTTTCAAAAAGTAACATGTCATCAAATCTTAATCCGCAAAGACTAGCTTATTATTCACTATGCATATAATCCATAACAAAAATTAAGACTTTGAGACATCAGTATGGGCACCATGGAGATGTTGATATAATGAATCACCAGACGAGTGGACTATAAACACAAACATATACATGCATAAAAAGAATAGGGCTTAACGTTTAATGCAAACTCAGCTGTCAAGAGAAATCATCATTGCAGTATAACCAAATATCTACGTAATAAACACATCCGATGCATTTGACCTGACTTTTATGGTACACTACAAATTATATTCAACAAAATTTTGACTAGGTGGCTGCAAAACAGAAATACCATACATAAATAGAAATTCAAAACCATAATACAACGTAAAATGAAACCAAACATTGAGCTTACCTTCAAGCTTTCTTTTCTCAGCAGGTACAGCAACAATGTTCTTCTCGGTAGAAATATCCTTCTTGTCAGAATACCCACCGGTAGCCTCAACAGTTTCCTCGTCCACAATACATACGTCTAGCTCAACTCTATCTCCTACTTCATCAGAGTTATGATTTGAATCAATTTGCTTAATGTCTAACATGTCCTCCTCCATAGAATCATCCCCTGAACTACGATCTAAATTCAACTTCTCCGCGTTATCATTTTTTTTGCTAAGATCGACATTAGTGTCATCTATCACATCAATGGAACCCTGGTTCTCAAAAGGCTTTTGATCATCCAGTGGAGAAGATATAACTCCACCACTGTGAGGAATATCAATCAACGATGGTTGCACCATCTCCGGCTTAAGAACGGCTATGTCTATATGGCAATTATCATTATTCAAACTATCCTTTAGTTCATTCTTTTCATTAATTGACACAGAATCAGTAGAAATAGAATCAGACTTTACTTGAAACCCTAAAGTAGGGCTGACCTCAGATACCTGGTTGTTCGAGTCAGACAGACTGAGAACCCCATCACCGTCATGATGCTTGGGACTGAAACTATTTTCTTTCAGAGTAGGCTTTGTATCCTCTTCTATCTGAGTTTCAATGTTTTGCAGTTCTTGAGCGCTGGAAGCATCATTTTCTATCTGGGTTTTGATCTTTTGTGACTCTTGAACGGTGGAATCTACATGAATGACAACATTCTCGCTGACCGTAATATTAGTTTGCACAGAATCTGCAACACCTACTGGCTCACTAAGAACTTCAGTGGAATCTGTACCAACGGTCAATTCCCCATCTTGAACTATTCCTTCTGAACTAACGATCACATTGCTGTCCAAGTTATGTGCATCATTCTTACCCTTTTCACGAACATCTTCAACAACATGAGTTTTGTTCGATGCCGTCTCAGTATCTTTACCTTTCAGAAAAGATTCTGGTTCAGGTTCAACACCGTTAACTTCATCCATGGTAGAATCTTTCTCATTTTCAATTAGTTGCTCCTCCTCGCTAATGCCAATCTCATTGCGAAGTGCTTCGTCCAACCTTCTTACAAGATCATCCTTCAACCCCTTAACTGTCAGCTTCCGTCTTTTAAGCTCTTCCTTTAACTCTGTCACCCTCCACTGATCAATTGGTCGGTTATCAAGTACTGGAAATTTTGAAGACATGTTCCCGGCCTTCTAATCACACTTCTCTTCAAAACCCTAATCACAAAAGTAGGCTAAACTCAGTGTGAAACAATTAAATAATGTATAACATAACAAGGTTGATAAAAAGATGAATAAAAGTTATAACAAAGAAAATAAATGTCAACAGAAGAAACACACATATTTTGAATAGAAGAACAGCCTTCATTTATATTATTCAGAAAACATTACCAACTAAAATCCTCAGAAAGGATTAAAGGCTTGGTTGGTAAAATCATTCGAAAAATTGTATCATAAGATATGCCATTAGAGAACTGATACATAAGTAACCTATTGGACATAATATGCGGGATAAGAAATGGCGTTTTTAAGAGTGTTTCGATTTGTTTTCTTTTAGTAGTACATGACGCATGTCTTAGTTAATCAACGCAAGCTGGATCTGGAGATGCACCACTGAAGCGCATCTTATATCATTGGATCCCTCGTGTCCAAGAGGTCAGCTGAGTATGTGTAGCTTATACCATGGTCACTCTTCCAAGGAGGCGGTGACTTCTCTAAATTTCAACCCTCGATTGTCTCTAGTACTCACATTCAAAATGTAGGAAGAAATTTAGAAGGGAAAGGAGAATGTGGAGTTTTCAAGAAATAAAGGCTCCACGGATTTTTTTTAGCTGAAATCCCAATTTTCCAAATTAAACCAATTGTAGAAATGCCTCCGCCCCCCCCCCCCCCCCCCCCCACACACACACACACACACACACATCATTTTATGTTCAGCAGATGAATGGTAAACACCAAATAGAAACAAAAGCCAAAACATAGTAGCCCACATGCATGAACAAACAAAACAAAGCAATACAGAACTACCCAAACACCAATGCAAGTACCCAAAGACGAAATTCACATAAAGATCACAAATTTCTTACAAATATAAACATCCAGGCTCATAAATCGTAAGATTAAGAGATACATATAGAGAGAGAGAGAGAGAGACTTACAGTTGTAAGTTGAGATGCAGCAACAAGTCCTCCTCAAAGACGAAAAATTCCTCCTTGAGAGAGAAATAAGTGAGAGATGTAAAACCCTAATTGCATAACACAAAGTTAAACCATTAGATTAGAAATCAAACAAACAAACACCCACATTAGCTAATAACGAAGCAATGGTAACCATTGAGAGCTCCCAAATCCTTCCCTGAAAAAGAAAAAAAAAACACAGAGATGAAACGAAATACAGAGTAGATTGATTGATAGAAGAAGAGGGGAACAAATTGGGGATTTTTTGATGAAAAAGATGAGATTTTTATTTCTAGGGTTTTGTTTTGGTTCAATGTAGGCTCGTTGTGCCCTATGAATCTGGTTTCAGTAGTTTTCGTCCAAACCAGCGCCAAAGGAGAGGATGAGCCGAAAGTGAACTTTTTTTTTTTTTTTTTTTTAGCACCTCAGTTTATTTGTTACTGCACACTAATTTCAGTTTTTATCCCATCTTTGAGCATCTCCAATAGGGAAAAGTCCATGATTGTAAGTTTGGGTGTGGCTACCACCACCACTCTGGCTACTACTCCCACTTGCAATGTCGGAGCGTACCAGCCTGGGTCTCCGAATTAGCATATCCAGATTAGAAATGTCTCTAACAACCGTCTGGGATTGTTAATTCGAAGATCCAGAGCGTCAAAAGTCCATGTATTTGAAATCTTTTGGAGCATTTTATTTTTGTTTATTTGGTCACACGTCGTTTGGTTTGACGTATTCAAACTTTTTTTCTTTTTTTTTCCAAAGTGTTTTTTCGATGCTACGTGACATAGTTTTTTAATGTATCATTTGATTCAGCATGCAATTGTTTTAAATTTTCATGCTTGACACGGACCAACTTAAACTCAAGCTTGGCACGTGCGGCACTCGAGACACCTGTCCCAAGTAAGCCTAATTACTCTTCTCTATCAGTCGTTTAGCAACACAACATCGCAAAACATCACATAATCTCAACGCAACACAAACACTGTACAAAGGGTCTTTGAAGGCATCATTTCATTCATATATCAGCAACTATTACAAAACACTATTACAAGCTTAAATTCCTTCTTGGGTGTATTGGATACAAGTCCTCTACGTATATAGCAAAATGGAAAACAACTAAGTTCTAAAAGGAAACATCAAAAGTGGAGACGAAGCGTACTCCCCCTTTTTCCTAAGCTAACTTTTACAAAAATAAATGAAAATTTGTACATAGCTTTCTTACAACCTAAGGATACTATTTACAAAGCCTGGGCGCCACACTCTCTCCCACTCAGCTTGGAGACGCCCTCGTTGACTTTTTCTTTTGCTTCCACATCTGCCTGTTCTCTTTCCTCTCTCGCTTGGCCTCAATCTTCCTTAGTCGGACCAGAAGGGGATGAGAATCTTGGTGCTCCCAGCTGACTTCTGTATCTGGCAGATTCTTCCACTTCACAAGGTACTCGCAGACTTCCTCTTTGGTGTCCGGGTCAACATGGGTCACTCTGTGATTAAGAACACTCTCTGGAACTTGGCTTGAGTTGACTGGCTTGAGCGGAACATGAGGCCTGACGGTACTTCTGTTTGGATCTTCCTTGTCTTGGTGGTAAGGCTTTAGAGCACTGGCATGGAACACTGGATGGATGAAGCGAAGGTGGCATGGTAACTGAAGCTTGTAGGAAACCTTCCCAACTTTCCCAATGATCGGCATCGGACTGATGTACTTGGATACTAGCCCTTGGTGTATTCTGCCACCTCGGTGCTTGAGATGGGATCTCTTGATCAGAACAAGGTCCCCAACTTGAAAATGATTTGGTCATCTCTTCTGATCGGCCTACTTCTTTATTATGGCTGACGCTTTCTCCAGATAGGCCCGAGCAATATCGGTATTTCTCTGCCATTCCTTTGCAAACTGGTAGGCTCTCGGAACACTTCCTTTGTAATCGGAGGCCACTGTGTGCGGTGTGAGGGGCTGCTGTCCCAATAGCTTCTCAGAAGGACTCTTATTGGTGGAGGAACTCTTCTGTACATTAAAGCAAAACTGTGCTACATCCAGGAGTTCGGCCCAGTCCTTTTTGTTCACCCTGACAAAGTGTCGGAGGTACTCTTCCAACATTGCATTAAAGCGTTCTGTCTGATCATCTGATTGTGGATGGTTACTGGTTGAAAAGTTAAGAGTGGATCCCAGTAATCTAAATACTTCCCTCCAAAACTTCCCAGTGAATCTCAAATCTCTATCGCTGACAATGTCCTTTGGCACGCCCCAATACTTAACGATGTGCTTCACAAAGAGGCGCGTTATTTTCTCTGTCGTGCAAACAATTGGAGTTGGAATGAATGTTGCATACTTAGAGAATCGATCGATGATCACGAGAATGGAACCATATCCTTTAGTCTTGGGTAACCTAGAGATAAAGTCCAGAGAGACGCTTTCCCAAGGTCATGTCGGTACAGGAAGTGGTTCTAGCAGTCCAAGTGGCAAATCCTGATCAACTTTGTCTTGCTGGCAAATGTGACAAGTCCGCGTATAATCCATCACTTCGTTTTGATCATTTGGCCAATAGTAACCTCTGTGTAGCAAGGATAGTGTTCTTCGCCAACCCGGATGGCCTGCCCAAAGAGTATCATGACACTCCTTTATCAGCTCCTTTCGTAGTCCTGCGAACCGAGGAACATAAATTTGTTGTCCCTTCGTGTATAAAAGACCATCTTCTACCCAGAACCGTTTTGTCTTCCCCTGTTTCACCAAATTAATGATGGCCTGGGTCTGAGGATCCACCGCTAATCCTTCGCGGATCCTATCTTGAAGAGTGCTGGTAACATAAGAGTGAGATTGTTCGGCAGCTGTAGAGATGGCCGCAAGTTCAGCCTTACGGCTTAATGCATCTGCCACATTGTTCATCCTCCCTGGCTTGTGCTCGAGATCCAAATCAAACTCGGCTAAAAACTCTTGCCAACGAGCCTGTTTTGAGGTCAACTTCTTATGTGTAAGGAAATGGCTTGCCGCACTGTTATCGGTCTTCACCAGAACCTTCATTCCCAACAGATAGTGTCGCCATACTCGCAGACAATGCACAATAGCTAAGAGTTCTTTCTGCTGGGCTGAATACCTCCTCTCTGTGTCATTCAGCTTCCTGTTCTCGTATGCCACCGGATGTCCCTCTTATAACAATACCCCACCGATAGCAAAATCAGATGCATCGGTATGTACCTCAAACGGCTTGGAAATATCTGGCAAGGCTAGGACTGGATTGGTAATCACTGCATGCTTCAGGTCGCCAAAGGCTGCTTGACATTTCTCAGACCAAGACCAAGATAGGTCCTTCTTGAGAAGATCTGTAAGGGGTGTCGCGCGTTTTGAATACCCTTCGATGAACTTGCGGTAGTAGTTCACGAGGCCAAGAAAGGAACGCACCTCTGTAACCTCCGTAGGAGCTCTCCAATCCTTAATAGCGCGGACCTTTTCCATATCCATACAGATCTGTCCTCCGCCAATAACATGTCCAAGAAACATAACTTGTTCCTGCGCGAATGAGTATTTCTCCAACTTGACATATAGCTGGTTCTGTCGCAAGACTTGGAATACCAAGCTAAGATGCTCAAGATGCTCTTCCATAGTGCGGCTGTATATAACAATATCATCCAGATACACCACCACAAACTTGTCGATATATTTCCGGAAGAGCTCATTCATAAGAGTACAGAAAGTTGCAGGAGCGTTGGTCAGGCTGAATGGCATGACAAGAAATTCTTATGCCCCATACCGAGTGGAATAAGTCGTCTTCGGTTCGTCTCCGGCAACAATCCTGACCTGATAGTAACCCGATCTCAAATCAAGTTTAGAGAAGTACTTTGCAGATGTAAGCTGGTCGAACAAGTCAGCAATGAGCGGTATCAGATACTTGTTCTACCTTGTTAAGGGCTCGAAAGTCGCCACATAATCGTAGGCTTCCATCTTGTTTCTTCTGAAATAAAACCGGGGCACCATATGGCACCTTTGAGGGGCGGATAAATCCCGATTCCAATAGTCCATCAAGCTGTTTCCGAAGCTCTGCTAGTTCAGGCAGACTCATTTTATATGGCCCTTTCGCAGGAGGCTTGGTTCCAGTAACTAACTCAATCTGATGATCGATAGGCCTTCGTGGAGGTAACACCTTTGGTAATTCTTTCGGCATCACATCCTTGAATTCCGTAAGTACCCGGGAGACTTCCGTCGGCAGGGTATCATGATTCTGATCATCCAGCTTTAACCGTAAAGTTGCAAGGTAAGTCAACTCCCCTCGCCTCAGTCCCTTCTCCAACTGAAGAGCTGATAATAGTCTGCCCTCATCTTTCTGTGTGGACATCTGTATGATTGAGGGATTGTCACCAAAAATCCCTGAGGAGTTGACAAACGGCATCGGCACGGCCTTGTGGTAGCGGAGAAAGTCCATTCCCAAGATAATCTTAAAATCATCTAATGTCACGGCTAGAAGGTTAACATTTCCGCTCTACTGTCCAATCTTAACCGGAACTAACTTGGTAATACCCTGTATCAGCATCGCGGCGGAGTTGACAGCTTTCATCCGGCTAGAATCTTTCACCAAACGCAGTCCCAACCGGTTCGCTTCCTGAATAACGATAAAGCTATGGGTAACACCTGTATCAACCATCGCCAAAGTGTTCTGCCCATTAATAGTGAGGTCCACGTACATGAGTCTCTTCTTAGGCTTAACCTCTGGTACTTGAGTGGTCATGGCATTACACAAATTAAGAGAACCCATATGAGTTTCACCACCATCATTTTCCTGAGTGGCGTCATTGGCTTGATCCCCTTGACGCCATTAGAGCATTCAGGGCCGTCTTCTGAGGATACTGATAGGCTTTGTGGTTCCCTCCACAAAGAAAATACTTCAAGTTCTCAGGACGTCCTTAAAACCTGGACGAGGAGGAAGCGCCACCATTGTTACGTGGCCTGTGGTACTCCCTCCCAGAATTGGAACTCGAGGCACCACCTGTACTTGTTCCCTCACTTCTTCCCTGGCCATGACCTTGGTCTCCCCCACTTCTAGCTTGGTACCCACCATTCTTTCTCTTGTTGTAGTTATTGGAGGATCCCGTTCTTTGTTGCGACTGGGAACTAGACTGAGACTGAGCTGGTCTACGCTCACCCTGCATAGGGGTGTAGTCGTTGATGCGCTCGGCAAAGGCCAAATATTGAACCCGTTGCCTTTGCAGTTCATTATGGATCCAGGGTTTCAGACCTTCCAAGAAACAAAACAACTTATCCTTTTCAGACATGTCGCGGATATCTAACATCAAGGCTGAGAACCGCTTCACGTACTCACGGATGTTGCCGGTCTACTTAAGTTGTCTTAAACTCCTCCGAGCAATGAACTCAACATTCTCGGGCAAGAACTGATTCTTCAGCTCTTTCTTCAAGTTATCCCACGTTCCAATGGTACAGTGACCGCTCTGGATCTCAGCATACTTGGTGCGCCACCATAGTTTAGCATCACCGACGAGGTACATGGTTGTCATCGACACCTTTGCACCTTCGCTATCAGGCCTGACCACATTGAAGTACGTCTCCATATCAAAAATGAAGTTTTCTACCTCCTTTGTGTCTCTCACTCCCTCGTACGTCTTGGATTCGGGGACCTTGATCTTGGGTCGGTCCATACCGCCGCCCAAATGTGCTGGTTCTCTATTTCCAGCAACCTTCACTAGGAGATTTACCTCCGAGGAAAGTTCAGCCATCTGATCCAGAAGAGTAGCCATATTCCCTTTAACCAGTCCTTCTAACGAAATGAGACGTTCGCCCATATGGGCCTGATCGTCTGAGAAACCGTCCAATCGTTCCTTCAAAGTTGTCACCTGATCGATAATCTCACTTAGAGCTTGCATCTTTTGCTCTAATTGGTCCAACCGCGTTCGGGTATTCAAGGGCCTGGGATTAACGGGTGGTCCTCCCACATGCGGGGCAAGAACCTGGGCGGGGTCAGTAGCATTAGGACCCTCCGCCATTGCAACTGGATCGCTTTCAACTAGATCATTCTGATACCAACTGACACGGACCAACTTAAACTCAAGCTTGGCACGTGCGGCACTCGAGACACCTGTCCCAAGTAAGCCTAATTACTCTTCTCTATCAGTCGTTTAGCAACACAACATCGCAAAGCATCACATAATCTCAACGCAACACAAACATTGTACAAAGGGTCTTTGAAGGCATCATTTCATTCATATATCAACAACTATTACAAAGCACTATTACAAGCTTAAATTCCTTCTTGGGTGTATTGGATACAAGTCCTCTACGTATATAGCAAAATGGAAAACAACTAAGTTCTAAAAGGAAACATCAAAAGTGGAGACGAAGCGTACTCCCCATTTTTCCTAAGCTAACCTTTACAAAAATAAATGAAAATTTGTACATAGCTTTCTTACAACCTAAGGATACTATTTACAAAGCCTGGCGTCACAATGCTACTTAAAATTGTTGGGAAATTTTGCCTGGTTCGAGTATTCACATAATTGACCACCACTAGTCTCAAAACGTTGGAGATGTTCTTAGAGATACTTTAACATGATGTAGTGTGTAGAGTAGTAGTAGTCCCTTTGTTGTTTTGAGCAAAGAACATTGAGATACTAACATCTAAGGTTTGATACTTGGACAACCATCTTGGCGAAGCATTTCCGGCTAGAGTTTCAACGGAGGTTTATAGTCATTACAATTTTAGACGTCTATGATCATAGTACATTACCCAAAAACTTTCCAATCTTGTTGTTACTCAACCATTGGAGTACGAAGATAAGAAGAAAGTTCTATTCATAATGGTTGTGGAAGAATTAAAGGTATTTTGTGGTTTGCTGGAGAAAAACGAGTAGGCTTCTCAACACAAGAAAATTTGGAACTTCAAGATACAAACCACAACAGATTATAAATCTAAAATACTGGACTTTGCTCAAAACAAAATGCAAAAATTCATTCATGCAGATAATTCAGCCATAAAACTTGAGAGAAGTAGAAACCTAGAAAGCAGCTCAAAACCAGTTTAGTGTGAAAACTTTCATCACAGCCAAAACACATTAGACAGTAGACATCATAAACTGCAAGTACTTTCTTCTCAAATAAATATGTACATTTTCCGCGAAAAACACGTCTGACTGAACATAAAGTGACATAACTTTCACATTTGAACAGCAAACCTCATAAGTTACCCCCACGGTACAAGTTAGATATTGAGCCCCATTCACTCAGTTTCATCTTCACTTTTTTCCAAGTTCAGACAATTCATGTTTACTTCTAGTGGCGGAAGTTCGTATTCTGAATCGCTCTCATCCTCACTGTCCTTGAACTTCACGTGATTCAAATTCTCTTCTAGTGGTGGAAGGCCGTCTTCGGAATCATAGTCTGACCCAACTTCTTTACTGACGGATACAGCATCAGTTTCTGCAATAGAAATAAAAAAGACAAATTTGAACAAGAGTAGTTCTTGATGGTATATGCCATACATGTCATGAGGACATTTATATAAGTTGTGGACTTCTGTGGAGTATGACTTTGCTAACACGATTATGACCATGTCACCATAACAAGAGTCAGAAACAAGAGAGATTGAAATATGTGGGACGGCCCGGCCATACAGGTTAACTTAACTAGTAATTAACTGTTGCACCTTATTTGTTTCTACCCCATGTCACACTGAAGTGAGTTTCTATAATGTTATCTTGTGATATCTAATACAGCTTGAGCTGAATAGTGGATCATGCAATTCATACCTGAACTGCCAATTCAAGTTTCTTCATGGGATCATAATGAAGGTATTTTTTTCATAAGAGTAATAGGGCATACCAGTTGTGACTGGAGGAGATTGCGAAATCCTTGCATTCTGGGAAAGCCAAGCATTTTGTACAGAAATAATGTCTGGGCTGTTGTCGCATTTAGAATATGCCTTCAGAAGTTCCCTGCAATCATGTAACATCACAAGATTTTTTAACAATATAAATTCATAAGCTGGACTGACAAAGTACAAGAATGGCCATAGGTCTGGACTAAGAATTCTTTCAGAGTTCAGGGTTCGAACTTTCCAACTAATGAGTAGGTTTTACCTGTTCAGTGACAAGAATGCATGGCCCCACTTAAATTTGCTCAGCAACAGGTGTCCTGTTTCTTCTTCCCCACTGCCAAAATATAACAGCTAGCGTGAAAACAGATCTAAACAGACCTATGCACAATAATGTATCAGATAGTGTAACACAAATTTACAGTTGAAGGTATTAAGGGTGTTTGTAGTTAAGAGTCAAGGTGGCAGTTTCAGTCAAGATCAATGCCGTTTTTACATTGTTATAGCTCGCAGAGCCACATTGTTGTTTCAATAAAACCACTATTACGGGCACTGAGACAGGAGGTTTTACTTTGTTTTGATATCTGAGGAAAACTTGAGTTTTGTTAGTCCTGCTTGACTCGCATCTATTTAGACGATTTATGTTGCACGCAATGAATTGGAAACCGTTCACAGGTAGTGAAGTGAACTGCAATACAAGCAGTTGCATTTGCGCTAAAATGTAAAATACATCTGAGTGCAGCAAACCACGCAAACCTAAATGAAGGAAGACATAAATTCCTTCGTGAAAAATGTGTTTAGGGGCATAAAAATAGTATAGATAATTTTTGAAGAGTTAGATAATGAGTACAATTTTTTTTATGGATAAGATAATGAATAGAAACAAGCAGAAACACGGTAACTGCACACAAAAAATAGAGCTATTGGAGATAATCCTAACCTTAAGTACACCACCACATGGCCGGAATGGGTGGGGGGTATCTCTTATACATGTTGGGGATGTAACGAAAAACAACAACCCCAGACATATGAGGTATCTCCTAATAACTCTAATAATATTTACATGAACCCTTGAATGGGAAAGACAGCATAAAGAAATCCACAGTACCATATAATTAAAGCTGCAGACAATGCTTCCACGCATGATAGCTGACATGGACGACCATAATTTACAGGATTTGCTGCAACCAGCCACGGTACTGCAATTCAAAGTGACTTTTCAGATATCTTATAGAAGTAAAGGACAATGCAATCATTAAAAGAAAAAGAGAAACATACAATAAGAGAAGGACCATAATGTTGGATGATAAGTACATAAAATGATTTAGAGAAGGACACATTTCTTTAATCCATGGCTAGTAAGGAGTAGTCAAGATGCTACAAATCAAAGTCATCAGATTTCTAGATCGGAAGGATAACCAATACTTGATAATAATCTAAGTCGCAACCAAGAGAAGTTTTTTTTTTTTTTTTTATGTCCGGAAGTTAGAATCAAATTACACCTCTTGGTACATATGAAAATGAAATGACGAATTTTCTTTCTTTCTTCCAAAACTAAATTAGAAAAACTAAGAACTAAAGTAGAAACAAACAATGAAGGAATACGTACAGAGACGAGGAGCACCACAACGAAGCTTCACAAAAGGTACGTCACTCAGACGTGCCCATGAGCAATCCACCACAGCGAGCCCTTTCCTTTTCATTAGCAAGTGATCTTCCTTTGAAACACATTGATTTCCAACAGGACTGTCAAGAATTTAGACATACAAAATGAACACATATAATAGTTATATCAATCTGATTGATCGTGTCTCTCGTAAGTCGTTTACCACAAGTGCACGATACTTAACTATATATGTAAGAAGCTTGTCTAGTAGAAGTTAGTTCTTTTTGTGAGAGTTTTTAGGTGAACTCTAGAAACCCTAGTTTTTCCAATTTTATTGAGATTTGAAGCTTCCGTGACATGATTCGTAACACAGTCAATTAATAATTTGATTCACCCAGGATATATTAGAATATTGGCTGATATATTTGTTAGCCTAATAATATAAAACTATGGAAATAAAGAACATATCGACCAACATAATATTATGATATATTGGTTAGATATTGATAGATTGGATATTTTGTTAATGTGTATAATTGTATTATGAAAAAAATGAAAAAGTTCGCTATCTGAAACACTTGAAAGATACATCGGATAACGTCGTTACTTACCGATATAACCACCATTCCATTTTATTACGGACGATATATCGTAATGGTAAGCCATTCTTATTCTTTCTTTATTTTTTCTTTTTTTCAATACATTCCACATATAAAAAATGTCAAGATCTATGCCAAGAATAGTCATAACCTTCACTGAACACTAGCCATTTATTAAAGTTGCTAAATTACTGATGAGTACCTCAAAACAATTCCACCAAAACCATTGGTCACGCGCAACTCCTGCATGGTCAAATATCTACAAGTTATCAAAGACATCGAAATGTGCTAAAAATACCCAATGAAGTACATATGCACAGAAAAAATGCAAATTTTGGTCGTTAGAATCGTTAAGTTGAAGACTAAACGGGCCCATTCTCTACATGAAATGGGGCAGGTGCCCCCTAAAGAAATGGGCGGCTTGTCCACCTCATGCTCCGGCTTACTGAGTACAGGCTATGTTGCCAACAACCTTTTTTTTCTTTCTTCAAAATTAAGCTGAAGGGAAATGATAAATTCTTATGCAGTTTAGATACTCGTTTTTAAAATAAATGAAGCATATTCAACAAGACTGGCAAATAATGATGGCCAGGTCAAGCATTGGTATCTCTTACTCCATATTCCCCAATACTTTGACCAGAAAAAGTTTTTACAGTAAAACCCTTCTATAATTGATAGATCGCACGGTCGTCCTCACGTCGCCCACGACAACGGTCGTTCTCCACGTCGCGAGCTTCTCTATAATTTAGATTTATTTTATGTTTATTTATTTAATTAGAATGATATTTTCCACTAGCTTATATTTAGGAGAGAATAAAATATCCTCCTCCTATATAAGGATGGTTAGGATTAGGGTTTTAGTTAGTGTGAGTTGGAGATAAAAGCTTTAGGCTTAGAGAGAAGGAGATGTGAAGTTTGGGGTAAATCTACAAACCCTAGGTTTCAACCTTTTATCTTATGCAATTGAGAAGTTTTAGTTTAATTGAGATAAATTTAGCTTCCGCAATATAGTTTTCTATAAATAATAATACCCTATAATAGCAATATCCCCATTGTTTTTTTAGAAGCAAACCGGTTTTTCGAAGATCCGTAACTCTACTGTAAGAAACCCCCATGGGGGTTCGAACTCATGACCTCTCAGTAGATGGAGGGTCATTCCACCACTAAACCAATAGCTCAGTGGCAGTAATAACCCCCTCTATACTAATAGAAAAGTGTTGGTCCCAACTTCGTACCAAAGGATATAATAATAACCCCTCTAATTTCTTATTAAATATATTCATTTTTGTAACCATGTACAAAAATATGGTTCCTTTGATTTTATATAGTAATAAAATGGTCAATTTATAGTGACCATACCAATAAATATTACAGCTTAAAATGTTCATCTATATACTTCGAGAAAATGTGTTCTAGTACTTTGGCTAATGACTCAGTCATGTTTGAAGAGACTTCCGTAAACAAAACTCTTATTTTTCCTAATTATTTTCTAACCCTTAGATAATACTGTATCGTTTACAAAATTTTCTCCACTAATTCAGTAAATTGGACCCACAATATTACTGTAGAGGGGTTTTACTGTAATTATGTTTTCTTAAGCATGGAAGATATGGTGGACATAGACAACGAGTCGTAGCTAAGAAAACATTTGTTTTAAACTCGACAAATCTTAAGCCGAAAGATTGCGTAAACCACATAATTTAACATGAACAACTATGATTTAGGAAGTACCTTCAATAGGTGGAATCTTGATAGCTTACGACCTGTGCATTTTTTTGCATCACATTGCCCAAAATCCTGAATAATCAGAGTATCAGTCTACAAGCTAGACCCTAATTTATCGATTTTATTTATATCGATGTGATTACTTTGGAAATACCATTTATATAGACATGTACACATGCGAATTGAACAGAACCTTCCGATCACCGGTCCCCCTCTTCCATTGTAATTGTCATAATCCATATATCTCATAACGACATAGGTTAGGTAAAACCGCGAATTCGATAAATCGTGGCTATCAATATATAAAGAGAAAATTGGACTTGGGTCATATGAATTTGAGGCAAATTTGAGATAAGTCCCATATTGAAATTTCTTTTGAGTTAAGTCTCCTTTCACATTTCTAAGGACAAAATTACCCTTTTATCTTTATTCTTGGTGGACTATAACTTCTCTTCTTTTCTTTTTTGGCATTCCCTCACTTTCTCAAGCTCCCATGATCTTCTGTAATGTTACTTAGGAGCCCTGATGCAATTAAAAGTCTCCTACGGATAAAAGTTGCAAATGCAAAAACGAACCATTGAAGGAAAATAAATATTTATAATGTTTAAGAAAAGATACACGATCTTTATATGATCAAAGAAAACGGTTTCATAAGCTGAATCAAAATGAAAGTGTCTTTGAGATAGTGTGCACATAGCTCTAATTCCTCAAAGGTGCCATAATCGTATCCTTGTGCACGAAATTTAAAAATATCTCCTCTTATCTCTCGATTTCAACAATCAAGTAATATGCAACTAAAGCACAACATAACACAATTGCATTAGATTCACGAAATTGGTGGTCATTAGGTCATTAATGGGCAAAGAAGATCCAAGGGGAAAAAGATAAATAGAATAGAGAGGAGAATCCAAGAGGGTTGCACACGATCGAAACTAGAGAGGCATGTAGATTTGTGTATGGTGGCCAGTGAATGACAAATAGTAGCAAGATCCTTACTTCCGTATTATCTTCTTAATCTACAAAACGTATGCATGTAAGACATACCCACATGGCGAGCTGAATTTTTGGGACCAAAGTTTCCTCTTCGCTTGTTGGCTCTGCAATAAAAGTTATACTTTCAGAAATTTGATTGCATTAGCTAACTTTTACTGGAAGTAGTAACACAATTAGTGATAGTGATTTACGACAAAAAAAAAAAAAAAACTCAAACCCTATACGTATTCCATAACTCTTCCGCTAGAATTGGTTGATAGCAATCATTATCAATATTTCGGGCAGCATCGTCTTAACATTAGAGGCATATACAGCTGTTCACATGTTTACATAATTATGTGATAGCACTTGAACAAGTGTCGTGTCTACTCAAATACCACATGAAAAATGTGTTATATTCGGCTATTGCACAAAATATAAACAAGCTAATGATTTTCTATAATCAAACGGGCATAGGGAGTGCTATTGTGATAGGTACAAAAGCAAAAGATGCCACAATTTTAAATTTATGTCCTATCTGTCCATCATCTTCATCATATTCTTTTTTGTTTCTTCTCATATCTTTCCTTTCTCCTCAACTCTCTGTCCCTCTCTCTCTTCTCCCTTTTATGCAAAAATCTCTCTCTTCACCTCATCTCTTCCTTCATTTCGTTTCAACCTCGGGGGTTACTAGTTTATCCCACCGTGCCCGAGTGTCCAAAAAAGACAAGTCGTTTACAATGGTTTTGTAAGTATAAAACTGTAAAGAACCTGTAATAATGCTTTCCTCAAATCAGCACGGCAAGTAGAAGAGCTATGAAGTATTGGGAACGACCACACAATTCTTATCAACTACCGGCAGCAGTAAATCAGTTCTTAATAACAGCAACAGTAATAACAAGTTTGGTTCAAACAGTTTCGTAAAACAGCAACTTTGGGTCTCAACAACAAGTTCGAAACATCAACAAAAGTTCGAGACAGTAACAGCAAGTTCGAAACCACAACAGCTCGAAAAACCGCAACACCAAGTTCGAAACAGTAACTCCAAGTTCGAAACAGAAAATGTTAGGTCGAATCAACAAAGTTCGAAAACCAGCAATAAATTCGAGCTTAGTAACAGCATGAATGAGCTTTGTAACAGACTCAAGCTTCGTAACAGCAACCACGAACTCGAACAAATGAACAATAGCAATAGCAAATGAATGATCTGAAAGAGTAACAAGAATTAGCGCTCGAGGCGTTGGTCGCACTCTCTTTAAAGAGTATCTCAAGTACTCTCCCAGGATACAACGAGCATATACAGTAGCTTCGCCGGAAGTCTACGTAGACACGAATAAGCTTACACCTCAAATGAACCGTTTAGAGAGAGAAAGAGATGAGACGATGAACAGTAGTTTTTTGTGTGTTGTAAAAGTGGGTATAACAAAGGATATTTATAGTTGAATAGTGCAACGGCTATTTACGTAACGTACATGCGTTTTGACAGCCCAAAGATCAGAGAATAGTGCAACGGGTATTTACGTAACATACATGCGTTTTGGGGAGTTAAGAGATGAAAGACAAGTTTAACAAGACCCAATAAGTCCATAGGAGAATCTTTGAATTAAGGATAAGTTGAGAGCTCAAGCCCAAGCCCAATGAGTTTTTTGAAAAATCCAACAGGTTTAGTTGTGCACAACAAACGCAAATAATAGCTTCCATCATAGTGTTGGGATTGTGAGATCACATTCAGTTTAGCAAACCGCAAACTTCCGGGGAAAAAAGTTTACTAGTGATGCTTATATTAAGAGTAAATTATCCTATTCAACAACTAAAACCCCGCAAATTATGCCTCCAACAAGTAAACTATAACAAAGTATATTAAAAAAATGGCTTGTATTTGTATACCTTGGTTAGTTGGAAGAGAGTTGCCTTGACCATCTTCTCTGTTACAATAAACAAACATTACGCATTGAATCATCAGAGGATAAAGTTCATATCTTTAGTACAACCCCCACTGTAAGCGAAAACTCGAAATTATTACTACCTCGTAATATTACTGGGTTGTCCTCGATTGTGCGAAGAACAGTGACCTTTATGTCTCCTACTCTTGTTGTTGTGACCCATTTAGAGAGACCAAAACCAAACTACAACTCAAAAAATTGCAAATTTAACAAACATAGCTCATCATAAGAACCAAAACCAATCAAATTTATATATTTTTTCAAACAAATTCTTACCTCTAAAGCTTAAAACCCCAATAAAACCCTAGCTCCAAAGCGTCAAATTCTCCCCCAAATCAAACCCTCTCTATACTTCTCACTTGTGGAGACAAAGTGTGAGAGAGAGGTGTTATGTTGAGACTTCAGAGGCAAAAACAGCTTCAATTGAAAAAACAACGAACCTTATCCGTTGTAAAAACAACTACATAATTACAAATACGACGCATTCTCTCGTTCTTAATCTTTATAAACAACTAAACCAAAATTGCCCACCAGTGCCCAATTTAAATATTTTCTAGTACATTGGTGATTCAATACCAAATTTTTGTCAACCCAAAAAGTTGACCACGGCCGATTTGGCGTCAAAAACCGTCCCACCAATTACTATAGGAATATTTTCAAATAGAAATAATGGAAAACTACGAAAATAAGAGGTCAAAAAGTAAATATTTTCTCATAAAAACAACTAAGCCTAAGAACACAACAATTACATAATAATCCAAACATAACAACAATAAGCGAAAATTAACAAATAACTCTCGCACCCTTAAATCTTCTCGCTTGAGCAACATATTTCACCCTTGTAGGCTTGTACTTTCAGGGCAAATGTCCATCGCACTTATATATGACAGAGCAAGTTTCCTCCACGGTGATGGAGTAGGTATGTCCAAGCCTCCTAAGGAAATGTGGTAAACGAAACAACAGTTCACAAACACATTGTGCGTCAAGTTCCTTTAACCACCTACAACAGTCGGTTTGTGCTAGTTCGGGTTCGTGGTGGTGGTGGTGGTGGTGCCTGTGCATGTGATCCTCGGGGTCTTCTGGGTCTTTGGAATCTTCTTCCGGTGGAGGAGGTGGCGGGTGAATAGGCATCATGGAACATGCTTGGTTCACTAAGGCAAATTGTGATAGGCAGAGCGGACGTGGTGGTGTCATTAAAATGGATGTTATTTTCGGGATTGATACTGAAAGTATCAAAATGATCGTAAGTGTTTGAATTCCGATTCTCTTCATGGTTCGAATGCAGGTACGCTCAAGGGACTGAAATGAACGATCTAGTAATTAAGCAACTAGAATTGTATCATTGACATTGTACTTATACTAATTTATGTCGCATTCTTTTAGTTCGATGTAATATTTTTGTAATTTTATTTTTTCGAGTTAGGTTTAATCAAGATGAGAATCATGTGTATTGTGTTTTAGGGGTTATTGGTGTTACGTGATTTTTTGGTGATCATTCATGTTTATGTTGCACTACCAACAAAGTTCCCACATTGTAGAGAAAACCGATTTTTGGTGTTGTTTAGATATCTACCATCGCTTTGAACACTTTCTAGAAGAAAAACACACATACTACAACTTAATATTCAAACAAAACCAAGAACAGGAGCTTTCCTCCCTTTTCGCCTAACTCTTTGTTGGTTTTAAGAATGAGTGATTGCCATTCTCCGACCCTTACTGCTCCCCTGGACGCCGCTTAAGTTTAATGACTGCCACATATAAGATTTTGTAGTCCAAATAGTGCCTCAAAATTCAAGTTTCCAAAGAGATCAAGCTCCTAACGGTTGGGTGCCTGATTTTAATCAACTATTGTGTATATATATATATATAGGTATCCGGGCCACCGGCCAACCGTCAATTCCCGACTAGATCCTCTAGGGCTTGTGCAATAGCCCGCAAACCACACGAGCCGGGCTATATATTAGTTCTTGGAAGTTTGAGTTTGCGACCAGGCGCCTAACGCTCAAGCTGTTTTGCTGAGAGTGGTCAAAATGTGTACAGCACTACTGGAGCCATATTTTCCAGGCATTGCTGGAGATGGTCAAACTCTTTTTCTATTTCTTCCTCTCTCTCACACTCTGAACTCTTAAGCACTTCGTTGCTTCTCTCCCGAAATCAACATCAGCGAAGATGATGCGAAGGTAATAATTCTCGCAAATTCTCTTTCAAATCGCTATTTAGGGTTTAATACAATCACATTCATCTCTAATTTCCTCAATTTTTCTTCAAATGTTTAGGTGTATTTTACAGTTCTCATCATCTCGATCACTCTATCGAGTTCCGCGTCAAATTACAACTCAGGTGTCTTAATTAAACCCTAATTTTAGTACCATTTGGTTCTTAATTTACATGTTTATCTAGAGTTTTACACCATTACTTACGCAATTACGTCCCTTATGGGGTGGTGGGGTTGTAACAGATGCCATATTTTATTTCGGTGAGAAACGAATTCTCGGTTGCGTCGAAATCTCAATCAGAAACAACCCCAAAACCCTTAAATCCCAATGTGAAACCTCCATCAGATTCTGGGAGTTTTTTGAAAACCTTTGTATTGGTGGGTGTTGGAGTTTTGACGGCAGGAGTGGCCATAGACAAGGGTTATCAGTATTTAGGTCAAAGTAGTATTAGAGAGAAGCAACCACCTCGGTCCCCATTGGGCCCTGTTGAAGAATATGTCAGTGACGTCGAGCATGTATTAGACAAAATAGTTGAATCGAAGAATGAAGAGGTAAGTCGGTTTAATCCGAATGTGGAACATGTTGAGAAGAAAGAAGAGGTGCAACCGAGTGCTGAAGTTGATGTGCTTTTTGCGAGAAGTGAAGTGGATGAAGTTCCTATTCATTTGAAGGACTTGAAATCTGGAAGCGAAAGCGTGTCTTCTGAAACGTCGTTGTTACCATTGGCATCAGAAGGTAGTAGTTCTAAGAAAGAAATAGGAGACGGGGTTGCATATGAAGCAACCGGTTTGGATAAGAATGAGCGAGTTAGTGATGGACCAGTTTCTATTGAAACAGAGACAAAGCAACCAGTTTCTGAAGAAGTTGAGGTGCAAGGAACATCAACACTTCATAAATCAGAGGACATTCCAAAGGTATATATTTTCCGATTTTGTAAGCTTATCATCAAATTATTAATTGGATATTGGTATAATTTTTATATTTTGATGCACAAGTCACGAGTATAGTTTCTATAAGGTTATGGACTTATGGAGGTATTATCCATCTCATAGAAGGATAAATGCAATGCAAACTTTGGTTACAAAAAACTTTTGTGATTTGAACAGTTATGTTGAAATATCTTATATGTTTCTTGAAAGGATAAAATCTTGCCAAATGACAGGGAGAAAAAGAAGTGTAGAGTATAGCCTCAACGGCTCAACCCTTAATTGAGTCACAAGAAAGTACAAAACCACCGCCATGCATGCCTTTCAATATTCAAAAACAAATTAAACCAAATAAATAGAGATCCTTTTATGGTTATAATTTCCGGATAACAGCTATTTTTCTAGAGAATATACCGTGATTCTTTCTAACCAAATAACCTATATAATGACAAATAGAAGGAAGAAACTAGTCTTTTATTTAAATTTCTGAAGAAATGGTTTAAGATAGATGGGAATGACAGAGAGATTAGAGACCATTATAGAGAAAACTAAAGATGGTAATGGAAGCCTTATTATTATTTGTCCGGAGAAGGATATTTATGGAAGTTAAGTGGATAATATTGATGTAGAAGGGGGAAACAAAAAAAGGAATAAAATAAGTTATATTACTATGAAGGAATTAAGTAAATAGCAAAAGAAAAAAGCTTAGGCTAATACGGCATCCGAGAAGTGTAGTTATTTCTAACATGACATCTTTAAATAACATTAAAAGCGGATATGGCAGCATAATAATATACAAATACAATGTATGCCCACATTGGATTTGAAGAACTCGTTAGGGTATACAGTATACTGTTTTACTGCTAAAATGGGCAGTATTTTTGTTATTAATACAAAAATATAATGGTGGTTTAGCCCTTGAAAACTAAACATGTACATACATTGATAGTGTTATCATGGTAAAATAAGCTAATTCTATCAGAGGTTAGAGCCGATTATCATTGAGACTATGCCTGACTATTGTTGCAAGAGTGCAAACCTTTTTAACAATTCCAATTATTGTACAAAGGTGATCTGTATAAAGCTACACACATCATCATTTATCTGGATGTTTATTTATATGTACATGAACCTACTCACCGGTGATGTGCGTGACTTCTATTTTGTAGAATTCACTAGTGAAAGACGTAGAGCCATCAAATTCTCTTCTTGACACATATTTCCTTGGTGAGAACAATGAAAAGAGCAATGATTTTTCTTCGCAAGGAGCTATTATTGATCAAAACGTGCCTACTTCCGAAGATAAAGAGGTAATTCTATGTTAAGAATTTATTACGCTGAATTAATTCTATTACATGCTCTTGGATAATCTAAATATCAATTTTTTTTTCGAAACTGAAGGAATTGGTAGGTACCAGCGAGGAGTTGAAAGACATATCTAAAGATGGAAAAGTTATTCTTGATATCCTGCAAGTCATTCATGCGGCTGAGAATAAGCAAGCCGAGTTAGATGCACGTATTTTCGCTAAAGAAAAGAGTTTGTTAAAGGTATGGACAATCTGATGGCTATTGTATCAATTATTTAAATCATCAATTCTGGCATGTTATGTTTTTTTGCTCATCTTCAACTATTTATTGCCCTTGTTGGTTTTGCTAATTTAGGAGAAGTTTGAGAAGGAATTGAAGGACGCAATAGTGAAGGAAGTTATGTATGCAGAAAAGGCAGCTATTTTGGATAAGGTTATTGAAATCATAGTCCTCGTCACTTGTCGATTTTTATCTATTTTTGTAATGCTTACCATGCTTATGATATCTGATATATCTACTCCACATTCACGGATATAACTGTTGGTTTTAATATTTAAACTCAATATGAAGCTGCTCATACACTTTGTTTCTAGAACAGTCTCTTTTAGCCATGGTACATTTTTGTCTCTTCAAGTTTTGTTTGCCCTTCACATGCTTCTTCCAAAATTGGCAAGAGACTAAATCTCATTTTCACTGTCTCCTATTCATGGCACTCCCTGTGAAATCATCGCAAACAAGTGTCTTCAATAGAATCAATACACAACTCTACTCAATGTGCCTTTGGCTCTCATTTCCACTTAGCCTGTAAATGTAGCCGTCAAATGGCCCTTGGCCTGTACTCTACATCTCTTCCACATTTCAGGCCATTCCCCTTCAGCCCTCAATTCCATCATCATGCCTTCAATAGCTGAAAGTGTGAAAATCATGGGTATTATGGTTATTGTAAAGGCTTGCAAAAAATGTGTACATGGAACCTGTAGATCATAAGATGCGATATTATGGGTTTTGACACTAACTGACAACTTACTCTTTCATTGCTATATATCTCTAGGTACCAAATGCAATAAACAAATTAAGAAGAAGAAAAAACCTCACCTCTCTCTCCTTTTATTTATTTTTATGTTCACCTCTAGGTATGCTACCTAGCAACCCAAGATATGGGAATGTTATTTGCTACAAATAACTAGTGGTTGGCATTATGGCTCACCAGTTATGAAACAATTAGGACAAAATTGTATCCTTTCAACGTGAGTGCAATATCTACAAGATTATGAGATACCATAAGTTGATTCGGTTTTTATTGCTTTTAGGTTATCTTTTAAATTTTTCCTTGATATGCATTACATTAAGAGGCGTGTCACGTCAATCTTAGAGCCATATTACTTTAAAACTCCTGCAACACATCTCAAGATGATCTGGAGGCTGAAAAAAAGAGAGGGATTTTCCTGTTTTATAAAATAGACAATTATAGTCAGTCTCACTATTCAATGACGAAATTATTCTTTCACGATCTAATACTAAACCATTTTCAGGAGTTAAGCAAAGAGAGAGTGAAGACCGCAAACACTATCAAATTGCTTCAGAACAAGGCAGAGGAGGATCTTAAGATGGAAATAGAGCGAAAGGTGTGTTTTTTCTTTCTTTCTTTCTTGTGTGTATTAGCCCGAATATCTACTTAGCTCAGATTTATGCTCTGGACTAATTTAAATTGCTCATAATATCATCAGTACCTTTGATTTGGACTCTGGTTTTGTCCTTTTTGTTCCTCTTTTTGCTCTTTTCGATTGCTTCATCCATCTTGGTAATGGTATCCATAAAGGACATCTTGACCCTAGTTGGTAAATTCGAGATTTATTTGTTTTTAAGCCGCGATTGTTTTTTTTTGTTTCCAGCAGAATTCCTTAAATTTGTCCCTAAAATTTAATAATTTGGAATAGTCACACTTTTTGCGTGCTGCTGATTAATCATATTTTCACTTGACGCTGAATAATTCAGATAGGGCTGCACGTATAATTGTCATAGTTGGAACTTTCTTTAAAACTCGGCTTTAGTGAAAATCAATCACGTTCACTTTTCTGTTGTTAAAAGAAACAGAAAGTAATACCGTTGTAAATTTTGGAATCTCGCTTGGGAAACCCATCCCCATCATGAGTCTAGCCAAAATTTTTGACCCTCACAAACTTTTGCATATATGTAGCCTTATTGTTCCAAGTAGTTAAAATGGTTATTCATTAGACGTTAAGGCATATTTCCTCAGATACTTACTAGACTGCAAAAGGTCGAATTTTGAGCTTTGCGGACTTTATGAAACTTGAGTTATTAAGGAACCCCACTGTTAAGGAAACCAAACCTATCAACTTGGTTCTCAACCTTGTTTTAATTTATTTATTAATGAAAGAAAATCATCACGACTGCAGGAAAAGGAAACAGAAGTTGAGCTTAAAAAGGTTCAGGATTTAGCAAAGGCAGAACTTGCAGCAGCTATTGTCAGTGAGAAGGCATCCCAGATTGAAAAAATGGCTGAAGCAGATCTTCATGTATGCTTTATTTATCTTACATAAGTACATATGCCTACACCTATGCTTATCTTACTATAACTGTGTTATTTACAATTGCTTAGAATCTATGAAACATTTACTTGTACAAGAAAAGAGTGAGGCAGTTATCATTTATTTCTTTCTTTTGATTACTGTTTGTTGTGCATTAACTCTTTACCGTGACTCATGTAGTTTGGGTTACAAATTTTATAGATAAAGGCCTTATGCATGGCATTCTATGCGCGATCTGAAGAGGCCCGCCAGATTCACTCTGTTCACAAGCTCGCGTTGGTAACTTTTTTCTCAGATAACTGTCTTATTGTTCTTTATTCCTATAAGACTCCTAGTAGACATTATTTGTGGTTGCTAATTACTGTCTTTAATCTGTTAGCTTTATGTTTGATATTGTACAGGGAGCACTCGCGCTACAAGATGCACTATCTATAGGATTACCTATTCAGACAGAGATAGATGCACTGCACACTTATCTTGAAGGCATTGACAAAGAGTCGCTTTTAGGTCTGGCTCTCTCCTCACTTCCGGAAGAAACATTGAAAAGTGGCACTGATACACAGTTGCAGTTGAGTCAAAAGGCAAGTTGCTTTTGACCCTTGCTACAAGTAGATGCATTCGGTGGGGGTCTGCCTTAACCCCAACTTACCCCTAAAAAAAAGTAGATGCACTCCTAAATATTATGGTATAATGCCACCATCCATACACATTTAATCAATGTGTAAAACCATAATTTTATTTCCAACTATTTATCCGGTAAGCAGCTAAAAATATATGTTGCAAAGATAGGGATTGATGAAGGCTAGAGAGAGAAATCTTTAGGCGTATAAACCCTAAATACCACTCGTGTATTGAATTAAACATCATTTTATTCTATAGTTTTAACTCAAAGCAAAGCAATAGTTGTTTAACATTTGAGGCTAGGGCCTCCTATTTACAGAGTTATCCTACGCCTAACCCAAAAGAGTCCCTCTAGTACTCAACTTCTAATTTAATCATGTCTTATAAAAATAAATGAATATAAACTACAACACTTATCTTCCTAATATCAAATAAAGCAAATAAATTTTAACCAAGTTAAGTAATAAAGGTAACGTCAAATAAGTAGAGAGAGAAAGTGGGAGGGAGTTGTATGACAATCACGTCGAATCATCCTCCCCTTCTTTTGAGAGTTTGACCTTAAACTCAGATATTCCCAGTGGAATGCGGCATGAGATAATTTTTTCCTTTCAAAAAATGTGCCATTCAAATCTTGAATGAATTACTAATGGAGTTCCTGGATCAATTGCAAGTTGGCGCAAACATGCTCTTTTTAGGCTCAAATTGTCAGATATTCAGTTGCGACTCAGTTCAGTCAACTCAATTAAGTCAAAGGAAGAAAACAGTAAATTAAATTGGTGGATATAATACACACCCTTTTGCACGCTTGAAGTAGATTATCTGACTTGGATTACTTAATAGCCGAATCAGAATTAAGAGGGAAGAACTGAAATGACAAGATGAAACACCTGATGCACACAAGAGAGAGGGATAAGCAAGAGTTCAGCTCTAATGCTAATTGACTACCTTTAGATTACCTCTCGAGTCTTGTCCGTCTCTCCTTGCGGTCTCCTTGCGGAATATTGTTCTTCTCAGTTATCATGTCTTATTCTGGATGAAGTGGTGTGCTTTGACTCATGTTTACCTTATAAAGCTAGTTTGGTATATTTCTTGATGTGGCACTATATACCAGAAGTATGGTGTTTGTAGTTGATCCAAGGAGTCTGCATAATTTACATATTCTCACTAGCGTCAATGTGCTTGATTCTAAACACCAAGTATGCGGAAACGATTAAACGAACACCACATTCTATTACTCTAGGATCTCCTATATATAAGAGATCTCCACCTCTCTCTCCACCCCATAAAATAGGTAACTACTAGAGTAATCCTAATTTAGAGGATTCTCTAGAACAAAATAGAATAAAATAAAATAAACTAATAAAGGAAACTACTTAGAGATCGGTCACGAAAGACGTGCGCCTAGGTCATGGTCGTGACGACTCACGACCTATCAACTCTTCCCTTCTTTGTATGTAGGATTTGTCCACGAATTCAAGGAGAAGGAAAAGGAAGATCAACTGCTGTCACCTCCGCGTCCCCATACTCTGGACTAAGTAACTGCTCAAGTGCCTCGTCCACGTGATCATGCTGAGAAATGAGTGTCACGGTTTTTCGTGGGCTAGGACACTTGCGCCTCATATGTCCAGTCTTCTCGCAATTGTAACAAATGGTTGTGCTGACAGTCCCTGCTGGCTTGGTCCCAACCTCTAGTGTTGTCAAAGTAGGTGTCGTGGCTACTGTAGCCGATGTTGTAAAAGACGAATATCCTGAAGGTTTCAACTTGGCCTTAACCCGACGAGCCATCTTTACTATCTCTGACCAAGATTGGGGAGAAAACAAAATCATCTCATCCTGAATGCGTTTGTAAGACCCAAATGAAAGCGACTAACCCTCTGTGCCTCTGACTTTGATAAGACAACACGAGATGACATGTAAAAGTCACTAGTATAATCAACCACGGACTGGTTTTGAACCTGACTTAGGGTTTGAAGTTTGGTAAAACTCTCCTCCTCGTAAGTGCTCAAAATAAAACATGGCATCATCTCACCTCTCATAACCTCCCAATCAATGATATAATCACGACCGCCGGATATCTGTAACTGTTGAATATATTCCCACCAATTTAGTGCATATCTCGTCAGCTTTGTCTCTACCAATGTCACTGCCAATCTATAAAACCATCTACATCAGATTTCCCATCAAACTCGGGCACGTTAATCTTAACGTCAGAGTTCACATTCTTGAACGCATAAATAATGGCGTTCACGACCTGACTCTCTGAATTGCCCTGGTAGCCTCTAAGTGTCATACTGTGGTTGTTGTCCGTATCTAGTAGCCCCAATTCCCTGATTCGACTAATAGTAGTCCGTGCGAGAACGTGTTCTGAAGTTATTTGAAATTTTACTGCGACCTCGATCTCTCATGTTATGGAAATCGTACCTATCTGTATTCCCTCTGATTAGAGTCGTCTCATTGCCTGTTATCAGCAGCAAAACTGTTCCTACTAGTCCACTGTCTCTGCGGAATACCCTGTCCTGAATAACGAGATCCTTGGTGTTGGTAGTCTATGCGGTCGCGGAGGCACATAAGGTGATGCCCCCACGGATATGTGCCCTCCCGATTGTTGTTTATTAATTCTCTAATCACCGTTAACTGTCCCCTGTGAACCCACTACCATTCCTGTCGACATTACCAAACCCGACCCCCGAAACTCGTTGCCGAACTTGCCAGACAAACCTTCTTGGCGATGCATGCCCATTGGTTGCCGCCACAATTGGTACCGACTTAAACGCTGACGTTGCTAGCCCATTGAGAGAGACCGGAGGCAATGTTGGCATCTCAATTTATACCGTTGTTAATGTTGTTGATGTTGGCATTGCAATCGGCGATTGGGATGAGCGAAGTACCGACTGTCGTTGGTGGGAAAGTGTCTCTGTGGTTACTAGTGGAGTCGAAGCTGTCGTCGTGGTGTCAGGTAAGCGAGGTTGATGGGTAGGGTTATCTCTCTCTGCCATGTCCGATCGTCGCTGTTTGGGGTGCCCTCAACAATGGCAGAGGTGAGGTTATGTTGGGAAGAAGAGTTGCTGCTGGGTTTGGGTTGAAAAATGAGAGGCATGCTCCAGCGGTGGAGGTTCTCACGTACCCCCAAAAAACGTGCCTTGTCATGGCATGCCATGTTCATGCCTGGCATGCATTGTTCTCTGTCACGCCGCCATGACCTATCCCTGGTAGCCCTGCCGTGTGCCAGGCATGCCATGTTACGTGCCCTATCCCTTGCACTCCCTACCCAGTGCCTTGGGTGGCATGCATGGCTTGCTTTGTGTGACTTGGTCGCGACTTCCTCCTTCCCCTAATAACTTGGTTCCCACCCCGCACTCCTACCGTCGCGTTTCGACCTCCTACGTCCTTCCCTACCGGTCCCCAAACATCTGGTTAGCCCCGTTTCTTCACTACCCATTCTCCGTTGCCCAATTTCTTGGATATCGTCATCGTTGTCTGCGAATTTGTCGATACTTTTGACATCTAAACCTTGGAACGAGTTCAAGATAAGGGTTTCATCACCGTTGTCCGCCAACTATGAATTTTCCTTTGTCGGAACGACTTGCATTGTCGTCTTCTTTCCTCTTCCAACGACCGATAAAGGTGTTGGGTTTAATGGGTTAATTCCCGCATTGCAAGCGTCACGCATAAAACCCCCTATTGGAACACCTCTTCCCCGCCCCACTTCGGGGTTATCGGAATTACCGTTCTCCGTTCCTCGCTCGCTATTGTCCGCATCGGACATGAAATTTCTCGTTGGTATTGACATCACCGCGATCATCATCTCCCTGATTTGCTTTGACATCAATTTGTTTGAGGCAGTGAGCTCTTTGTTGTATTCTACTAGTAACGTATTAGATTCTTCCAACGTCTTCAAACGTTCGCATTGAGTTGGTTGCTTAACCTTCTTTGGTGTTTTCTTACCCTACAAAAAAAAAAAAAAAAACTACGCCAAAATCGTCTTACTCTGGTACCAAGTTATTAAACACCAAGTATGCGGAAGCAATTAAACGAACACGATTTAATAAACGATCTCTTATTGAATTTTAATTACTACTACAAGCTCTCTCTCTCTAGTGTTCTTTCCTTTCTCCAAAAACTCAACACCACCTTCCACTACCCTAGGATCTCCCATATATAGGAGATCTCCACCTCTCTCTACACTCTCCATAAAATAGGTAACTACTAGAGTAATCCTAATTTAGAGGATTCTCTAGAACAAAATAGAATAAAATAAAATAAACTAATAAATGAAACTACTTAGAGATCGCTCACGAAAGACGTGCGCTTAGGTCGTGGTCATGACGACCCATGATCTATCATTTACATTACATATAAAACTGAGTATTTGTCTTGTAGAACTTTCTAGCCTTTATCTATGAAATATTTAAGTACAAGGGTTGTGTTCTACTTCTACATAGCACTCTGACCATCTAACTTCTATATTCACTGCAGTTTGATGCTCTAAAAGGAACATTGCGGCATTATAGCCTCATCCCACCTGGTGGCGGGGGCATCTTGACTCATACTTTGGCGCATGTTGCATCTGGGCTGAAGGTATGTATTGTTCCCAGAAGAACAAATCATGTTATATTTAAGAAACTGTACTCGAAAATATCACCAAAAGGTAAAATTTAGAGAGCCAAAATATAAAAGCCGTTCACACTCCACTGAAAAGATAAGTTAACTTAACCTTTGGCTAAACACTCAATAGATCAGGCGTATAGGTTCGCTTGCTAATAATAAACATTAAATTGCGAACAGCATTTCTGAGCCGCCAAAAAGGTGTGTGGAAGCATTTGAAAAGCTGTAAGAAGATTTATGTATACTAGGCTAGTCGTGTTTTAGTTATGGCTTTAGCTTTATTGATCTATCATATACTTTTTATGGCCCAAGAGTTTTTGCCAAATGACTGCAGATGTTCTTGAGCCGCGAGATAATATAGAGTAATGGGAATTATATAACTCTTTTATTGTTTAACTTATAAGGTTAAAGAAGATGATAAATCTGGAGACGGGATTGAATCAGTTTTCAATAGAGTTGATAGCTTTTTAGTTGAAGGGAAGCTTGCAGAGGCTGCAGAAGCCCTGAAATCGGGTGTAAGTGGCAGCCAAGCTGAGGAACTTGTTGAAGAATGGGTGAGGCGGGTGAGGAACAGGGCTATTACAGAGCAAGCTCTTTCGTTGCTTCAATCCTATGCAACCATACTTAGTGTGACAAATAGCATTTCATAGCTACAAATTTTACTTTTTTGCCCCATCTTTCTCATTGGGATTAATTTTGCCCTAATGTTATTGTGTTGTACATTGTTTTGAACCTTGAAATACAAGATTTAGTAACATCGCCTTTGCACCAATTATGAGACTGATTTTGTTCTTGGCCTTGAATTTGCGTAATTCTCATCTATACCACTATTTTCTACCAGGTTGTACCTACTATCATCTTCTTTAGCCGTGTTACGTGTACTGATCCAAATCTAGATTATGCTGAATCTTGTTATTTTGCTGCAATCACCCTAATTTTCAATGAGCACCAATTGAAGAATTACTAAAATTCGATCTTTCCTCAATTCTGGCTGCGTAAATGGACTCCAAATGCTATTGCATACCTCTATTTACAGGACATAGTATACACTAGTACACTAGAAAATTGGATATAGTCTTAAGGTGAAAAGCAAGCACCAGGATGTTTCTTTTTTAATGAACAATGGAAAGTTGGAAACTTAGTGAATAAGGAGAAAATGCATGTTGATTTGTGTTGAGATCAATGTGAATGAGGAACTACCATCACAGGTTCTGATTGAGGCGGATGGAAGCTACAACATTATTGTGGGAGTAGACGACAACTGGGTTCCCCCTACATGTAGTACTTGCAGGGTCTTTGGGCATAATATATGCAACTGTCCCCCTAGACTCTGGAGAAGCCAAAGGACAGAAGTATGGACATTGACAACAAGAAAGGAAAAGTGTTACAAGTGAGTGGAGTGGGAAGCAAGGTCTGCATGGCTGGTGAGGTGAGGTAAACTGTGGTGCAAACCAATGGTGGAACCAAGAAAAGAGATGACATACACAGCAACAAAGCAAAGCTTATGGAGGTGAATCAGAGTTGAAGATTTGATGCTCTCCATGAAGGGAACAATGAGATGATTAAGCCAACACTTAACATGGATAAAGCTGGTAATAATAGCTCCAGTACAGAGAATAAGAACCACAACTTCAATGTTGATAGGGGCAGGGGCAGGGGCAAGGGCAAGGGCAAGGGCAAGGGAATATAACAGAAAATCCTAAGGGAGAGCTGAGAGACAAGACAAGGATGGCTCTAACTCTACTAATGATGACTTCCAGCTCTCAAAAAGTGCCATTAAAAGGCTCAAAAAACATAAAAGAAAGGAGGATCAGGATAAAAGGGTTGAAGAAAGCATTGCAGCTCCATCTTACAAGAACTATTACTAGCCTCCCACTAATAACATTGGGGCAAGGAACAAGAGGGGAGGATCATTTAGCATTAGATAGATGTTGCACATAATAATGAGTGAGATAGAGTGGAGATTAGCAAAATTCCACCCTAAAATAGAGTATCTTTTCCAACAGAGTGAGGGAGGGCTGGTAAAGCCAAGTTTTATACTAATCAGTTTTCTATTGTGACAGGTACAAAGTTTTTCACTACCATGACAGATATGTATTACAAGACTGAGGCTGGTCTAATGACCCTAAGTCTATATCTAGTCTGTATACATGGGGGAGTATAAATTCATGATAAGGGGGCAGGGACTACACTTGTTTAAGGATTAATCCTAGAGTTGAGACTGACTTTTTAGTCCTAAGATTATTTCTAACTCTAAGATTAAACTATAAACAAGGTAGCCTCACCAATTATAAGGGTGAGGGTTATAACTTTGTTTGTAATAAACCTAGAGTTGATGCAAACTTCTATGTCCTAAGACTATTTCCAACTCTAAGTTTATATACTAAACAATTTAGTCATCACCTACCTAAAATGAAATTATGGATCGAAGAAAATATGGATGCTCCATCTTGCAAGAAGTATGACCATTTTATAGTGAGTAAGATAGAGTGGAGAGCAGCAAATTCCCCCCTTAAAATGGAGTATCATTTTCAAGAGAGTGAGGGAGGGCTGGATAAAGCCAATGTTTGCACTAACTAGTTTACTACTTTGACAGGTACAGAGTATTTCAGTGCCATGAAAGACATATATCACAAGACTGAGGCTGGTTTGAGTAGCCTAAGTCTATATCCAGTCTGTATACATGGGGGAGCTCATCAAAATCGTGGTAAGAAGGGCAGGGACTATGCTAGTTGTAGTTTCAATCCTAGAGTTGAGCTACCTTGTTAATTCTAAGACTATTTCCAACCCTAAGATTAAATTATAAACCAACTAGTCTCACCTATGTTCACAAGGACGAAGACTATAACTATGTTTGTAATAAACCTAGAGTTGAGGATGGCATCTTTATCCTAAGACTATGTCCAACTCTAAGCTTACATATTAAACAAGTTAGGTTTCACCTTCCTGAAATGTATTTATGGGCTACTAATAACCTTGCTGGGTGTAGGAACATCCAAACTACTTCATTGGAGGTACCAGTGTAAGAAGAGTTTTAAGGGTAGAGACTGCACTAGATTATGTATCAACCCTAGAGTTGAGATTGTCTTTAGAGTCCTAAGGCTTATCTAAATTCTAAGATTATATCATAAGCTAGCTAGTCTTACTCTTAGTAAAACTGCTTTGTGGATTACTAACAATGTTATCTATGCAGACATATGGATTATAATTGAACAGTTCTAGTGTAGTATGGGGAATCAATATGTTGTATCAGTAAAAACTAAGGTTGAGGCAGACCCTTTGGTCTTAAGACTAGTTCCAATCTTAGCTTTTACCTCATGGCTATTTAATTCCAAAAATACAATTAGGGGTTGAAAGATGGATCTAAAAAACAACAATTGGAGATTCTGCAGTATAGTTCTTCATGGGAGGACTGTTGATGAGAATGGGGACTTTGTTGCTACTCAACTAGGCTGGTATAAGTATAGTGAACCCAGGTACAACTGTAATTTTAGAGTTAATATCAATGATGTATGCAAAAATTAAATTAGGCTACTGGAATGTTAGAGGTATGAATGACAGAGTGAGACATAATGAGATTAAAGAGTGGTTGAAACTGAATATGCTATGGTGTGCAGGTCTGGTTGAAACTAAGCTAAAATTTGTGAATAAATAATGGACTATGGATAATATATGTGGTAATTGGGGTGTTTATACTAATCATAATATTGTGGAAAGTGGGAGAATTTGGTTTGCATGGGACACAACTAAGCTATTTGCCAGCCTTGTGTCTTGTACTAGCCAAATGATGCTCATTCATGTCAATATTGTAGGAACTCCTACTTTTCTTATATCTATTGTTTATGGCAATACATACTAGCTATGCGGAGAGAAGAGTGCTTTGGGACGAGATTAGAGATCTATCTAGTACAAGTACCTTACCTTGGACTTTAATTGGGGATTTTAATTCAATCATTAACTCCCAGGAAAGAGAGAGGGGGGGATTGTACTTTGGATACAAGTTTGGTTGACTGTAAATATAGGGGATGCTACCTTACTTGGTGCAATAGAAATATTGTTGGTAGAAGGATTTACACTAAAATTGATAAAGTCCTTATTAACAATAAATGGACTAACTAACTCTTTTAATGACTCTGAAGTAGTGTTTTTGTAGGCAGAGGTGTCTGACCACATCCCCATCATCATGACCATTGGAAATGGCATCAAAAAGGCCATACTTCATTTAGATTTTTTGATTTTTGGACTGAAGAGAGCAACTTCATACAGGTGGTTGCTGACTGTTGGCAAGAGGAAGTTGTGGGCAATTCTACCTATGTTTTCTCACAAAAAATAAAGAGAGTTAAGAAGAAATTTAAAGAACTTTATGGTGCTAAATTCATTGGCTGAACAAGTGGTGTCTGCAAAACAAGTGCTTGAAGATCTGTAGGAACAACTACAAGAAGACCCTCTAAATCACTCCTTGGCCTTGAGTGAGAGTAAGTCAAAAGTCAAAAGTCAAAAGTCTAGGGTGAAGTGGCTCCAGCTGGGGGATAATAACACCAAGTTTTTCATAGATTTGTGCAGACTAGGATAACTAAGGAACAAAATTTCTTGTATTTCAGACATTCATGGGACAACTCTTGAGGAAGAATTGGAACAATAGACAGATCATATTGTAACCTATGTGATGCTGAGGAAGAAAGCAGAGATCATTTATTTTTTGTTTGTCCATTTTCTCAAGAAATCTGGAAACAAACCCTTCTTTCTATGAATTTTTCTACGAGCATTCTAACTTGGAGTGATAAAATGGAGTGGATCCAGTCTCAAAAGCCTAATATAATTATTTTCAAGCTTCTCAAAGTCATTCTTCTTGCTGCAGTTTATTACATATGGGCTGAAAGGAACAAGAGACACTTCCAAAGTCTTAGCTCCAATGAAGAAGTCATAATAAAGATGATAAAGCTTGAAGTGACAGTTAAATGTGAGCATTCGTCCTTTAATTTTCAAGGTGATCTTAATCTGAAGTCACTGCTAGATAATTGGGGGATTAAGTCTACTTATAGGCTTCCAAAACCTATTATAGGGATTGCATGGAGCCCATCCAGTGATTTTCAAATTATCCTTAATTGTGATGCTAGCAAGGATGATCAGAGAGCTAGATTTGATGGTATCTTCAGACTAAGGAATGGTATACCTATAGTGGCTTATAATGGAGAAGCAGACTCTTCTTTAACAGCTGGAGAACTCGAAATTGTTTCTATGTACCAAGGGCTGAATCTAGCTAATAAGTTGGGCATACCTAGACTTCAAGTCATTAATGATTCTTTATATGCAAGCAGAGTGATGAATAAACTATGGAAGCCACCCTGGTGATGTTTACATGAGCTTAGGCAAATGCAAGTATGGTATAAGGATGACAACTATTTATGCAGTTTTAATTACAGAGAAGGAAACAAAGTTACAAATTTTGTTGTATCAGAGATGGATCCACGGCCAAACATGCTTATCTCTCGTCAATATTTTCCTGTTAAGCTTACTTCTTATTGTATAACTGATTCTAAATACTATAAATACCATAGGTCTGGCCTAACCCTAGCTTTCTTGTCAAAAAAAAAAAAACTCTTGAGGAAGATAGTGCTATTAGGGAAGTAGGTGTGGAGTACTTTCAGGACATTTTAAGTTGTAAACAAGGTAATGATATCAATTGTAATCTTCTAGATGGCATTGATTTTGAGGAAAGGGAGGGTATTAATGTTGATGAGCAAGGGATTGGATCAAGGCTGTCACTAGATAGGAGATTACCAATGCACTTTCTAACATTTACAATGATAAAGTTCCGAACCTGATGGTTTCTCGCCTTTGTTCTTCAAGAAGACTTGGAGAATTATTGGAAATGATATGGTGAAAGCTATCATCAATTTCTTCAACTCTTCTAATCTTCTTAGTGAGCTCAATGCCATAATTATTGCTCTTGTTCCCAAGGTAAAGTAGCTAGCCCTTCTAATTTTAGTGATTTTAGACCTATATCCTGTTGTACAGTCTTTTACAAAATCATTTCTAAAATTTTGACTGAAAGAATGAATAATGTTGTGCTTAAACTTATTAGCCCTAACCAATCTGCTTTTATTTTTGGAAGGAATATCTCATATAATATTATGTTAACCCATGAGATTGTTAGGAATTACCATAGAGATAAGGGCACCAAGAGATGTACAACTAAAATTGACATAAGGAAAGCTTATGACATGGTTAGATGGGAAGCTATTGAAGAGATCTTGAAAAGATTTAAGTTTCCAGCTAACTTCATAGGATGGGTTTACATTGTATATCAACTCCTAAATTCTCTATTGCTGTTAATGGATCTTTTTATGGTTACTTCAAAAACAAAAGAGGGATATAAGGCAAGGAGATCCCGTTTCTTCTTATATATTTGCTCTTATGTCTCATTTAAATTGCATCTTAGATGTAAAAACCCTACCATAGCCCACTTTTGCTTTGCTGATGACCTAATTGTTTTTATAATTGGAGGCCACATTACAGCTAGGAGGTTCAAAGATGTTTTAAATGAGTTTGTTGCTTTTACATGTCTCCAAATGAATACTGAAAAAGGCCAGGTGTTATGTGCTGGTCTTGAGGCACAAGGGATAGATATAAACACCCAACACTACACCCAATAAATTAGTGAATCTATTGGGTGTAGTGTTGAGTGTTTACTAATTAGATATTTGGGGTTACCTCTAATTACTACCATATTGAATGCTGCTGATTGCTTACCTCTGGTTGAGAGATTTAAGCAAAGATTTCAGAGTTGGAAGGGTAAATTTCTGTCTTATGCTGGGAGATCGGTGTTTCTCAAATCTGTGTTGGGTAGTCTTCACATCTATTGGACTTCTATTTACAAGCTTCCTCAATCTATTGTTGATATGTTGACATCTATATGTAGAAAGTTTTTGTGGAATGGGCCAGACCTTGAGAGCAAGAAGAGTCCCATGGTGAGCTGAAAAAATATCTGCAAGCCTTTCTCTGAGGGTGGTATAAGGATTAAAGATATAAAGACTATGAACACTGCAGCTTGTTTAAGATAAATTTGGAAGATTGTTACTGACAAAAGCTCTCTTTAGACTACATATATCAAGGGAAATTTAATTAGAAACAAAGAATTTTGGGTCATGGCCATTCCCAGTGATAGCTCTTGGTGCTGGAATAACATCTTGATTAATAGATAAAAGGCCAAGGAAATTATCCTTCATCTTATAGGAGATGGCAGAGACACAAAATTTTGGATTGAACCTTGTCACCTCCTTGGTTTCTTACGAAATATGTTTCAGCAACACTGGACTTATGATTCAAGATTGTCTCTCAATGATAGGGTCAACAATATCATTAGTAACAGAAAATGGAATCTACTAGCTAATGCTGTCAATAGGCTGGCTGATCTTTGGCAGTCTCTTGATGACATCACTATAAGTAGTGGGAGCAAGGATGAGATTGTTTGGACTCTTACTGAGAAAGGAGAATATTCTCTTAAAAGTGCATATGAGCATATTAGAGAAGTTAACCAGACTGTTAAGTGGAATGCTATTGTCTGGCTTAAAAACAATATTCCTAGACATAGCTTCATATCCTGGTTAGCTTGTAGGAGAGTCCTTAAGACTCAAGATAAGTTGCTAAAGTGGGGAGCAATTCATCAATCTAGATGTGTTATGTGTTGGGAGCCTGAAGAGAATGAAGAACATATATTCTTTAACTGTAAGTACTCTAAGGAGGTCTGGATGGGAGCACTAGAAAAATTGGGATAATCTAGAAATATTGGTACCATAGAAGGTGAGCTTGACTGGTGTATAGACCACTTTGTTAGAAAATCTGTTGTGTGGCAAGCTAAGAGACTCTCCTTCAATTCTTTCATTTATCACATATAGAGGGAAAGAAATGAGTGGCTTTTTAATTGGATGGCCACTGAACCAAGGATTGTTCTACACAAAATTCTGAATATGGTTAGAGGGAAGTTGTCAAGTAGGATTCACAAGGTTAATGATAACAGTGCTAACATGTAGTTCATGAATTGTTGGAACATACAGGCTGAGTGGACCATTCCCAAAATCATAGCTTGCAAGTGGGACAGCCTTCTAAAGGAACCCTTTGTTTAAATACTATGTTAGGAATACAACTCAAAAACTGTTGAAGTCGTTCGAACGAAAATAACGCTTGGGCCAAAATTCTAGGGGATTGTCTAATTCGTTCGAACGACCTCATGACTCGTTCGAACGACTTTGGCTTTGTTTGTTTGTTTCTAAATTCGTTTTGAAGGGGATTTGATCCAAAACGATGGATTATCTCGTGATGCGTATTTCGGAGATGGCCTAATGGAAAGTCTATAAATAGAGAGTGTATGTTAAAGACCTCTGTACTGTGAGAAATAGATAGAGAGAGAAAATGGAGAAATCTAGGGTTTAGCTCTAGAGAGGTTTCTTGGGTTTTCTTTCTAGGGTTTCTTGCTGGGATTATCTGTAAGGGTAGAGGTGAGGTTTGAGTGATCTTTGTAACCTTTTGTAACCCTTAGTGTGACAATAAATTCGTCGTGCTTGTCGCGGGGGGGGGGGGGGGGGGGGGGGGGGGGGGTTTTGATCATGTTTAGGGTTTCCACCTAATTAAACCTTGTATTGTGTTTTTATTGCCTTTATTCGAATTCTCTTTGGTTAGGGTTGGTTCTTTGAGTTCTTGCTGATCGTATTGTGCTTCTGCGTGCGATTTGCCCCCTTGGTTTTCCCAACAATTGGTATCAGAGCCAGGTTTGGGGCAAGTAGAGTAGCAAGATGGGAATATCCAAGTATTCTAACGCGATCAGGCTTGATGTGGAGAAGTTCGATGGGAAGATTAATTTTGGATTGTGGCAAATACAAGTCCAAGATATCTTGATTCAAGGCGGGTTACGCAAGGCACTGAAAGGGAAGCCTATACCTAAAACTCCGGTTAAAGGTATAACAGCCCAGAAAGCGGACGAAGATGAAGAAGAGGACTGGGAAGATCTGGATTCAAGGGCTGCGAGCGGGATACGCCTTTGTCTCGCTAAGAACATTTTGGCAAACGTGGCTGGAGAGAAGAGTGCAAAGGGTCTTTGGGAAAAGCTTGAAAGTTTGTATCAAACGAAGAGTCTTTCGAATTGCTTATACCTCAAGGAGCGACTTCATACACTTAAGATGAATGAGGGTACAAGCGTTGGTGATCACCTAGGTTCTTTGAACGGGATCGTTTCAGAATTGGAATCGATCGGAGTTAAAGTTGAGGATGAAGATAAGGCGCTTCAAGTCATATGGTCTCTTCCGTCTTCCTTCAAGCATCTTCAACCTACGTTAATGTATGGGAAGGAAACCTTGAGTTTTGAGGAGGTTACAAGTACGCTTCTTTCTGAGGAGAAAAAGCTTTTGGGTAGCGAATCCTTTGGGGAAAACTCTGCAATGGTAGTTAGTGGGAAGAGAAACTTTAATACGTTCAGAAAAAGAACTTGTTGGAACTGTGGTCAATCGGGTCATTATAGATCAGATTGCAAAGCGGGGAAAGGTAATGGAGTAAGTTCGGCAAGAGGCTCCGAAAGTGACACTAACAAACTGGCAACGGTTACTAGTAATGATGGTGACGAGGCGCTCCTCGTGGTGGCCGCTGATGGTTCTCGCTACGATAGAGGATGGGTGTTTGATAGTGCGGCTACAACGCATGTATGTGCACACAAGGCATGGTTCGGCAATTATGCAAGGTGTGAGGGTAGAAAGTTTGTGTTGACGAGCGATGGCTCTCGAAGGCCGATTTCGGGAGTGGGTGATATTCACGTGAGGATGTTTGATGGACGCATCGTAGTTCTTCATGATGTTCAACATGTGTCGAGTATGACTCATAATCTAATTTCACTTTCCAAGTTAGATAATGAGGGTTACAATTACTCTGGGCGAGGTGGAGCAATAAATTTTTATCGGAAATCTTCTTTGATCATGAAGGGAGTTCTAAGCGGGAACTTGTATGTACTGGTTGGTAAATCAATGGGTGGAGATGTAAAGGTTGCGTGTACCAAGGAAGCTATGGAGATTTCTCGAAAGAGGAATTTAGTTTAAGGTGGAGCAATGACACGGTCTACAAAGATGATCCGAAAGTGGGTTCCGATTGGTGGGTCTAGGAAAAACGTAGACTCGTGTAATTTTCTTAATTGAGAAGTGACAAGGATACACAACGAATGCAGCAGAAGAAACAGTTTTATCGCCGAGGTGGAGATTATTAGGAATGCGGCTCAAAAGCTGTTGAAGTCGTTCGAACGAGTGAGAAGTCGTTCGAACGAAAATAACGCTTGGGCCAAAATTCCAGGGGATTGTCTAATTTGTTCGAACGACCTCATGACTCGTTCGAACGACTTTGGCTTTGTTTGTTTGTTTCTAAATTCGTTTTGAAGGGGATTTGATCCAAAGCGATGGATTATCTCGTGATGCGTATTTCGGAGATGACCTAATGGAAAGTCTATAAATGGAGAGTGTATGTTAAAGGCCTCTGTACTGTGAGAAAGAGATAAAGAGAGAAAAGGGAGAAATCTAGGGTTTAGCTCTGGAGAGGTTTCTTGGGTTTTCTTTCTAGGGTTTCTTGCTGGGATTATCTGTAAAGGTAGAGGTGAGGTTTGAGTGATCTCTGTAACCTTTTGTAACCCTTAGTGTGATAATAAATTTGTCGTGCTTGTCGGGGGGGAGGGGGGTGGTTTTGATACTGTTTAGGGTTTCCACCTAATTAAACCTTGTGTTGTGTTTTTATTGCCTTTATTCGAATTATCTTTGGTTAGGGTTGGTTCTTTGAGTTCTTGCTGATCGTATTGTGCTTCCGCGTGCGATTTGCCCCCTCAGTTTTCCCAACATACTGATGGATCACTTAAGGACAAGGAGGAATTGGTGTTGTTTTAAGAGATTCTAATGGTAATGGCCTGGGCTGGATGTGTTAAAAAATAGTTTATCACTATGCTAGAGTTATATGCTATTTACCATGGGCTTAAAGGAGTCATTGAAGATGGGCACAAGAGAATTATATTGTGAACTGACTCTACAACTGCTATAAGCTTTATAACACTCCAATGTGACCCAACTTGGGAGGTAAGGGTGGTTTTTAGTTCTATTCTTAACTCTATAAGGCAACTTGAATTCTTCCGTATTTATCATGTATATTGGGAAGCTAACAAAGTGGCTGACCATCTTGCTAGGCTGCTAGCCTACTTACAACTTGAGGATTTATTGCTCTTATGCCAAATGAATTTTCTATTGTTTTACAGGGGCTCATTGATGCTGATGCAACAGGTAAGGTTTACTATAGAAGTATTAATACTTGAGTACTTGCAGTAGAAGCTCTTCACCAAACTCTTGGCCTTGGCTGCCTGGTTAGGAGTTATCTGTGATGCTTATGATATTCAGAATAATTATGCAAGGTTTAGATGGGATGCTCTTGGTTGCATGGTTCATTTAGTGTGGTCTGGCTGTAATCCACAATCGAATTGAGATTAACCTAAATTGAAGAATAAATATGAAGAACAAATAATTGGTGAGAAAATTTACCTTTTAAAGCTTCAATTGTTCAATTGAATTCCTCTCAAACCCTAAGTCTCTCTTACAAAAATCTTGGATCCTCTCTCTTTGCCTAGCCTTGCCCTTTAATGGAGGTTACAAGTTTTTAGTTACAAATTAGGACAAAAAATACTCTTGAAAATACCTAAAATAATGAAGGAACACGATAGTCATTCGAACGAACCCATGGGTTGTTTGAACGACTGGCCAAATTAAGCCTGTAAAATGAGGCAGGCAGATTTGTCCTTTCTCGGAACAAGTCATTTGAACGAACCCAAATGTCGTTCGAACGACTTTCTAGAATTTGCCATAAAACAGAGGTAGACACATATGGTTTTCTGGGAACCCAAATGTCGTTCGAACGAGTCCAAATGTCATTCAAATGACTTGCCAATTTAAGCCTAAAATTAGAGGCAGTTAGAATTGGTCTTCTTTTCCTCATATCTCGCTCGAACGGCTCTAAGGCTTATTCGATCTTCAGATCCTCTTGAATTATGGCTCCCCCCTTTAGGAGCCTTGAGTTCCTGCTCAAGCTAGAACTGGAGATGAGGGAATGCGGCCGTGTCTATTTTCCTGTTGTACCACTTCGACATGCTAGGTAGTTGACATTTCTTCCTAATTCGGAATGACTCGATACTACCCCGTCTTGTAGCATGAACTTTCCTCTTTAAAATACTGTCTTCCTGCAATGGATCTTCTATTTTCATCCATAAGTCATCAACTGACGGTAGGCGAGTGTCGATTGCAGAGTCTTCATCTAAAAGAGACAGCTCAAATAACTTCAAATCCATGACATTAATCACTGAATACATCTTCATGAAAGGTGGCAAATCTAATTGGAATGCGTTGTCACCAATCTTCTTGAGTATCGTAAATGGACCATAACGGATATGCTTGAGTTTCTTACCTTCCCCCTTTAGTCGTTCCTTACCCAAATACGACCAAACTAGGTTGCCATCTAGAAAAGTACACTTAACTCGATGCTTGTCGTATCGAGTCTTATACTTCGCTTGAGCTATCTTCAATTGTACTTTAACCACCTCATGAACCTTACCCAAATACAACCAAACTAGGTTGCCATCTAGAAAAGTACACTTAACTCGATGCTTGTCGTATCAAGTCTTATACTTCGCTTGAGCTATCTTCAATTGTACTTTAACCACCTCATGAACCTTACCCAAATACAACCAAACTAGGTTGCCATCTAGAAAAGTACACTCAACTCGATGCTTGTCGTATCGAGTCTTATACTTCGCTTGAGCTATCTTCAATTGTACTTTAACCACCTCATGAACCTTGCTTATCCTCTCAATGAAACGCTAAGCTTTAACTTGTTTATCTTCTTCCTTCCCTGACACTGTCTTGTTGCTAAGACTAAAAGCCATATCAAAAGGGTTTTGAGGCAAGTACCCCAAACAAACTTTAAATATAAACTTCAAAGTGGAACCATGAATTGCCCAGTTAAACTCAAACTGAAGATATGGTAAACTCTCATCCCAAGTCTTAGGATGCTTAGAATGGAATCCCCGTAGTAAATGAACCAAAATGCAATTAATGACCTCTGTTTGCCCGTCAGTCTGCAGATGAAAGGCGGTACTTCTCTTCAACTTAGTGTCCATCATCCCCCATAACAATTTCTAGAAATACCCCAAAAAGTAGTTATCCTTATCAAAAATAATAGGAGAAGGGAGCCCAAAATACCTCCAGAGATCTCTTAAAGACAATCGCGGTACACCTTCCCCGGTGATCGTCTTTTGGCATAGAATAAAAATAATCATCTTGCTGAATCGATATACCAACACAAATAAATATTCATTCTTATACTTAGTCATGGGCAAACCACCCATAAATCCCATCAAAATGTTTTCCCAAAGTTGGCTAGGAACTGATAATGGTAAGTGGAATCCTAACTTACGATTGGAAGGCTTTGATGTGTTGTATAGAACACAACCACGAACCACACGAGTAACATCCACCTACATCTTCGGCTAATAGATATAACGTCGTAAATTCAAATGATTCTTCTCAACCCCAAAATGACCTGCCACCCGAGAACAATATGCCTCTCTAATCCAATGTAAACGATCTCCACCCTCAGGAATACATAGTAAACTGCCCCTGTAAATCAAACCACCCTTCAATACATACTCGCATGTCTTACCTTGCAATAACTTCTGAGGAATCTCATTGAGCTCCTTGCCGTCGTCATACCCTGTAACATATTCAAACAGAATAATAGGCTGTATCTGTATAGCTACCAACAAAGTGGAAATAGTTGGTAATGGGAGTCGAGATAACATATAAGCCATTTTGTTGTCACTCCTTTCTTATACTTGATCATCAAGGTGAACTGTTGTAGGTACGACATCCACTTCATATGGAGAGCTTGATGTTGCTTGGACTGTGTAGAAAAGAACTGTAATGGTTTGTAATTAAAATGTAGTTAATGTACCACAACCTTCTTCCCCAATAAGTAACTCTGCCAATGCTTCACTGATTGATATAATGTGTAGAACTCCTTATCGTAGGTAAGATAGTTGTGTACTACTCCTGTAAGCATCTCAGAATGGTAGGCAACCAACCTCCCATCCTATAATAGAATTTCCCCTAATGCATAGTCTAACGCATCTATTTTAACCTCAAAAGGCCACTGCAAATTAGGCAGTACTAACATTGGCGTATCTGAATCTTATACTCCAACAACTGAAAAGTCTTCTCATGGTGTCTTCCTACATAAATTTCACACCGGCTATTGTCAAGGAATGCAACGGTGCGGCTATCTGTGAAAAATGCCAAATAAACTTCTGTAAATGCTGACAAGAACCCATAAAACTACTCACTTCCGTCACTGTATGGGGTCTAGTTCAATTAGTAATGACCGAGACCTCATCTGGATCAACCTTAAGTTCACTGCCACCAATAATAAATCTCAAGTATACTAACTCATTCTTTCCAAATTTGCACTTCTTCCCATTTAGAAAGAGTTATTGTGATTACAATGCTTCTAATGCAAATGATCTCAACCCTTAGGAATACATAGTAGACTGCCTTGTAAATTAAACCATCATTCAATATATACTCACATATCTTGCTTTGCAACAACTTCTGGTGAATCACACTGAGGTCCTTGTCATTGTCATACCCTGTAACATACTCATACAAAACAATAGGTTGTATCTGTTTAGCTACCAGCAAAGCAAAAATAGTTGGTAATGGGGGGCGAGATAACATAAAAGCCATTTTGTTGTCCACTCCCTTCTTATACTTAATAATCAGGGTGAATTGTTATAAGTACGGCATCCACTTCATCTGACGAGCTTGCTATAGCTTGGACTACGTAGATTTAAACTGTAATGGTTTATGATCGGAATGTACGACAGCCTCCTTCCCCAATAAGTAACTTTGCCAATGTTTTACTGATTGATATAATGCATAAAACTCCTTATCGTAGATAGGATAGTTGCATACTGCTCCTGTAAGCATCTTAGAATGGCAGACAACCGACATCCCATCCAGTAATAGAATTGCCCCTAGTGCATAGTCTGACACATATGTTTTGACTTCAAAATGCTGTTGCAAATTGAGTAATACTGATATGGGTAGATCTGTAATTTTATGCTTTAGCAACTGAAAAGTTTTCTCATGGTGATCTTTCCATACAAACTTTACACCGGCCTTTATCAAAGAATGCAACGGCGTGGCTGTCTATGAAAAATGTTGAATAAACTTATGTAAATACCGATAAGAACCCATAAAAATTCTCACTTCCGTCACTGTACGGGGTCTAGGCCAATTAGTAATGACCGAGACCTTCTGTGGATCTACCTTAAGTTTACCACCACCAACAATGAATCCCAAGTACACTAGCTTCTTCTTCCAAAACTCGCACTTCTTCCTATTTAGAAAGAGTTGTTGTGATCGCAATACTTTCAATACTTTACGTATATGTACGAGGTGTTCCTCCCATGTTTGACTATATATTAAGATATCATCTAAATATACAATCACGAAATCATCAATAAAAGTATGAAGTACCTCATTCATCAACCACATAAATGTTGTTGGAGCGTTGCATAACCTAAAAGGCATCACCAACCACTCGAAGAGTCCTTGCTTGATCTTGAAAGCCGTCTTCCATGTATCTTCTTCCCAGATTCTAACTTGATGACCCGACTTAAGATCCAACTTAATAAAAAACTGGGCCTTCTGCAACTCATCTAAAAGCTTGTCAATCCGTGGTAGCAGATACCAATTTTTTTTTATAGTAATCTTGTTCAACTCCCGATAATCTACATATATTCTCCAAGACTCATCCTTCTTTAGCACCAATAACACCAGTGAATAACAAGGTAAGCAACTCAAATTAATAACTCATTGCTCTAGGAGTTCTTGTACCCATTTCTTGATCTAATCAGAATCGGTTACAGAAGTCTGATACAACCCAATGTTGGGTAGTGGCTCACCATTCATCAAGGTGATATCATGCTTCACATTCCTCTTGCGTGACATCCCTTCTATGCCCAGAAACAACTCTTTATACTCCTATTGTAACTTCCCCATTTCGGTTTGTTACTTATGAGACATTGCCAAAGTAGATAACACCTTAGCCGATGGACCCTCTTAAACCGGTTACACCAACAACACCACAACTTACTACTCGCATTAACAAACTTCTTCATCTGAGTCACCATTACTAAATTATTAGTGGTGACATGTTCCTTACAAACATTGATATGAAATGCCTTCCCCTCCTTTACAAGACGATGCTTGCGAGCTATACGGTAAATAATTGTTTCTCGATCCCAAAGATAAATGCTACTCAAGATGACTTGACATACATCTAAAGGAGCCACCTCATACTTTACTTCGTCAATAAAATTTTCAGTAATCGTAAACTTGAACATATACTGCTTTGTGATCTTCAACTCCGCGTCTTTCTGAATCCAACCCAAACCATACGCCTTAGGATGAGCCATAGTAGCCAAACCCATCTTCTTCATCACTGCCTCAGAAATCAAATTCTTCTGACAACCCGGATCAATGATGACCTCTACTAAGCTCTGCTTCACCTGAATGCTAACATGAAAAAGTTTTTCCCGACTCGCCTCCTCGGTAGCCATAGTTTATTTAAACATTAGAGTAAGCTTAGGATTTGGCCTATCTAAATCTAGAAGATCAACAATTGTTGTGACTAATACACATTTTTTTCTCTTGCTCCTCTCCTCCTTCGGCCTAAGCTTTGGGTAAAGTTTCCAACATTTATCTGAAATGTGCCCATTCGCCTTATAATGACCGTAGTAATTCCCCTTGGATGAAGACCCATCTCCTTTGGACTCCCCTTTGTGCTCATTCTTCCAACTAGACTTGTACCCCAACTTGCTCTTGTCGTCTTTTCTATCACTCTTCAAGTACGTGTCTTCAGTAGCAATTGCTTTTACGATAACATCTTCAATATTCTCTACAGTAAAGGGCTTCAACTCCCTTCTAATGGACTTTATACTTTATGAATACCTCATACTCGTCTACATCAATGTTTAAAACCAAAGCTTGGTTATGAAAGTCCACATGGTTTGCCCATACTTTTGGCACAAATTATGCCATTTGATCCATCTCTCTTACTCATACCCAATCGGATAAAATTGCTTTCTCACTAATACCTTAAACTCCTTCCAACTCAAACTTCCTACTTCGTGATGTTTCCGATAGGACTTCCACCACGTGAGTGTATGACTTGTGAATTTTAATGTAGAAAGGCATATTTTCTGAGCATTGGAGTATTCGTAAACGAAAAAATAGGTATCTAACTAATTATCCAACTTCTCAGCATCGATTAAACCATTGAATACCGAAATTTCAGTTTTAAAATCGATATGAAGATTACGCATAAGATTCATTGACTTACTAATAGCCGATTACTCCTCGAAAAATTCGGCATTGCTAGAATCACTATTAACCTCTTCGTTAACATCACCTCTCTCTTCCTCCATAATCCCTTTCTTCTTCATACGCTCTCGTCGCTTCATCAAAGCGAAAGCTGTTGCGAGGTTCGCGAGATGTAATTATTCTACCAACTCCCCTAAAGTAGTAGTTAGGTCAAAAAATTTTGTTTCTAACTTCGTGAGATAATTTTTAGAATCGCCCATTTCCAAATTTACTTTCTTCTTCATGCTAGGTTTTCGGTGAATCTTCAACAGACTCACTAGGTTCTCCTTTGTTTGCTTGAGTCGGTCATGTGTAGAGACCATAAACTACAATCTCCCCGAGAATTGTTACTTAAAAATCTGATACCACTTAATCCACAATCGAATTGAGATTAACCTAAATTGAAGAATTACTATAAAGAATAAACAATTGGCAGGATAATTTCCCTTTTAGAGCTTTAATTGCTCAATCAATTAAGTTCAATTGAATTATTCTCAAACCCTAAGTTTCTCTTACAAAAAACTTGGACCCTCTCTCTTTGCCTTGCCCTTTAATCGAGGTTACAAGTTTCTAGTTACAAATTAGGACAAAAATGCCCTTGAAAACACCTAAAATAATGGAGGAACACGATAGTCATTCAAACGAACCCATGGGTCATTCAAACGACTGGTCAAATTAAGTCTGCAAAATGAGGCAAGTAGATTTAGCCTTTCTGGGAACAAGTCGTTCAAACGAACCTAAATATCGTTCGAATGACTTACCAATTTAAGCCTAAAATTAAAGGCAACTAGAATTGGTCTTCTTTTCCTTATATCTCGTTCGAACGGCTCCAAGGCTCGTTCGAACGAGTTGGCATCTTTTGAAGGGGTTCAATCTTCAGATCCTCCTGGATCAGGCTACCTTAGCATTAAGTTCTTCTTTTGATTAAAAATGTTTAATGAGGATGGTGGCTTGTTTGTGAATGGGTTCAGTTTGTTGTTACTACTGGTTCTGGACTATGAATTTTTGCTGTTATATTATAGCTTTAAGGTACAGTCTTGGATATGGTTAATGTAGATATTGTGATTGGTTTGGGTGTTGTTCCTCTTTCACTATCCTTTGCAGTAGGGTTATGAGTGATAACATAGATTGAGTTCTTTAGGAAGGTTAGATTCTGTTCTATGAAGAGTTGGGTTTGAAAGCCTTGTGGGGCACCTTTGGTTGGTTATGTGGATCTTGTATTTCTTGTATTATGAAATTCTCTTTAGAACTCTTCTTGTTGAGAGGATGAGTTCTATAGGTGGAATTTTGTATTTGGCTGGATTTGGTGTTCAGACTCTCTCTTTGCCTGTATGTGGGTAGGAACATATGCAGCAGCTAGGTGGGTGAACTCACCCAAACCTACCCCAACCCCAATCTACCCCACAATAGTTCTGGTTTAAAACAAGGTGAATATTACTCACCTCAATTCCGAACTGCGGGGGATAACCAACGTCTAAGATCTAACAACGTCTCTCTATCGTAAAACTTTAAACCATACACACAGTTCTGAACTGCGGGGAATGATAACCAATCAAAGAGCGTCACATAGTTGCTTTTGATTTAAATAATGCCGTACAAAACTGTGTGGCATCATCTGTTAAGAAAAAGCTACTCCCTCCCTCTCATACTTTATTTTATGTTCCCTAAGTTTCCCTCAAAACCAAAAAAACTCAAAACCAACATATTCAAACCCACATTTCCCTACCAAATTAAACGCCGTTATGACCCACACAACGTTGGGAGAGTCTAGTTTGTTGTCGGGCTATGTATATCCCAAAACAATGTCGGGAGAGTCTAGTTTTTAGCCGGGCTATGTAAGCTTCAATGTTAAACGATGGGGGAAATAAATGGTAACCAACATGTGGCCATTACACCTCACAGAATATGATCCTGCTCTAACCCTCAGGGATTTACACCGAGTTGATATTCTCCTGGCCAACTAGGTCAATATTTCTGTTGGATCAGAGGAATTGCCAGTAAGCTTTCAAGACAAAACTTAAGTATTATTATCGTTGTTTGTAAAATGTTTGACAACATGCCAGAATGAAAATTTAAAGTGTTAATGTATTTTTTTTCAGAACCGAAATAAATTACAATGTTGGGGATCACTAGATAAGGTATTGAAGTGGTATCAACGGATTTCCAAGTATTTGACGTTGAAGAGGTTGGTCGACGATATGGGTTTCGAAGAGTTTTGTTTGATTAAGGCGGGAAACGTTGATAACCGCTTGATTCATGCTCTCTTGGAACGGTGGTGGCCTTCCACCCATACATTTCACTTCCCTTTCAGGGAACTTAGCTTTATGCCATTAGACTTCGTCGTGCTAATATAATTTAGAACTGTGGAGCATCAATCCACCTAATAATAACACGTAGGCAGACCTAGCTGTTGTGGGTGGATTATGGCTCAAACAAGGTGAAGGATGGAATTCACCTTGCCATATCATCCTTCACCTTGTTGCTACCGATGCTCTAAGGAGAGTTTTCCCTACCTTCTACATATTTCTTTTTTGTCTTAATTTAAATGCTCATTGTTCAAAAGTATGTTACCATCTTTCAAGGAATACGAGCATGAGGCCTTGGATAAAACTAGACAGTAGTTAAGTAAACATATTGCTCCATTTAAGAGGCATACCATGCTATTGTAAGAACCTAATTTCGTATATCAAACTTAATCCCTCACACCAAAGATAGTTAGAACGCTATCAAGTAATTGCTAACACGTGATTTTGCATGGAAAACCTTTGAATAGGTTAAAAACCATGATCTCTCTTGAGGATTTTGAAAAGTGATATTATTGATGATGGCTAGCTATTACAAAGATCGCTTTGGATAGTTCTCTGTAGAGTTTTTGGGTAGAATTCTCTATCCTTAATATGTAGTTCTCTTATCCTATCTATAGGTCTTATAATATGATCGTTTAGTGACCATTATTATTCTTAATGATGAACGTTACAATATGAATTTGATGAGTCTTTAAACTGATTACGTAACGGTCTGATCCTTCTATTTTGTAAGGGATTCATTAATGACGGAGTGCTTGTTGAATCGAGCTGTTGATGTAGAGGTCAATAATGATATGTAAACTCTTCTTTGTAGTTGTGCTACGGAATCGTATGTTGATGAGGTTGAGTAAATGTATGATGGCCAAAGATGAGGCTTGAGTTCAAGCTCTTGAATAGGCTACTACAGCCACCCCTTCTCAGCCAAGAGTATGAGAAGCATCTTGGGCAAGTGGTGTTGGCTAAGAAGCATCATTAATATTGCATTTAATACCTGGGGATCATTTCCAATGTTCCTTCATGAATATCTGTGTGGCTGTTGAATTCTCTAGAAACCAATGGCTCTGGTCAAGATTGCTGCATTGGAATTCCTTCTGACATTGGGAATTTGGAACGTCATCTTTAGTGATATTTGTAGTATAAATATGGCTGTGGTTGGTGGATGTAGGTATTATTTGTCAAGTACTTCTTTGATTCCATATCTTTTGCAACTTTTCTTTTCTGTAACTATTTTGTTGAGAGGATGGTGACCACTAGACGATAGTCTCGCGGGGCTAGGGCACTTACTAAAGTGTAAGAACTGCAGTTCCGATACTTTGGGACCCAATCTTTTGATCTTCTATGCCAATCCCGGTGAGTCCTATCTGTCATGGTATGACATATGAAGAGGTGGAGGAGGCAGATGACTATTATTACAAATGGTCCACTTTCACTATAAGGTGAGGTCAGGACAAGGGCGCAGGGATGGTCTGCGTCTTTTAGCGGAGGAGGCGGTTACAACGACGGACGAAGCGGCTAGTCTATGTTCTAGGAAATTTCGCCGGTACCTGGCTGGTGAGTAGATTCTATAAAAATAGAATCATTCTTCTTTCTCTGGCACGCGGGGTGGTGGGGGTTATAGGGGAAGAAGGGAGGCAAATATTGGAATTGGAAGCATGCTTCCAGGTTTCATCTTCAGGCTCTGTTACAACCATTTTCTTTTTTCTTGAAGAAGGGTTTCAACCTGTAATGCAATCTGTAAATCACTATGTAAGAAAGTTCTGAGGCGTTGTAAGAAATATTCGAGCTAATGAAAATTTCTTGTTGTATAAATTTTGTATTGTAATTCGAACTAAAATATATGTTCAACATATTTATGTAATGCCTTGATTGATTAATCGAACTAAAAAGAAAAATAGAGACTCGAACTGCTGATTGAGCGAAGTTTGTGATAGAAAGTAGAAATAACATGAGAGAATTCTGGAGGTCAAATATATGTCGAAATGCGACAGTTAATTGTATCAAGCTGAAAGAGGTTTATTGGAGCGAGCTATCAGACACCAATCTATGGTATAATTGATATGCTGACAAAAATTGAACTGCGATAAACGTGATATGTATGCGAATTAGTTGAGATATTGGGAAGTGAGTTTGAAAAGAAAAAAATGGTCAAAATATAATGAGGTCACGTGAAGAAGTCAAAGCTTGATGCGATTGGTATGTTTGGGGGGTTGTTGAACTTGTCTAGCTAAATAGGAGAATGTTTTTGTCGAACTGTTTGTAGGATTATTGATCTGTCAATATGGAATTGTGCAATGGTATTTAACACAGTTGTCATTTTCAATATGTATACTTTCGTGGACTAGGTCGTTAGAGTTCCTGTGAATTGTGCCCTTTGGTAGGAGTCAAATTATGTTGTTGGCATGCTATAAGTATCTTTTGTTGGTGATAGAGGATGTTTGGAGATCCTGGTGATTTAACAGTTCTTTGGAGATTTGTTTTGAATTGTTTTAAAAATGCCTTGATGTAGTTGGGTAAAGGATCTAACTGTAGGTACTTGGTTGGAGCTACTTCTGGACGTGCTTAAATATTATGTACGAGTTCTATCTTTTTGGATGTGTCAGCTGTGCGAAGCACGTGATGAATAATATCTCTTTAGGATATGCTTCTTAGAATGGAAAACAATATTTATCAAAAATATTCCTCAAAATTTTTTGTTGATATCCTTGTTAATAAAAATTTGTTCCTGTATAATATATCTTCCCTCAAAAGCTGATTGATAAGCAATATTGGTGGTGTACAAAAAGATTTCCATGTTGGCCATATAAGATCTTAATCCTTTGGTGTTGTGCTATGTATTTTTCTACAGTAAAAGCTTACTTTTGGTTGATTGGAAGTTATCATGGCGAGGACACGTTCTCAGCGTGCTTGTCATGCGGCCGAAGGTAGGTTAATCATCAAGGTGGCCGAATTTTGTGAGCAGTGCTTTTGCTTGTTACCTTATAATGTTGTGTTACCCGAGTGACCATTGTAGCTGGACAGTTTGGATGATGAAGGGAGGCGTACATAGTATGATCGTTATTTCTGGTATGATGTGTTTTGTAAGTTACTTATGGATGCAACCTTGCGAGAAGAAGCTGTTTGAGAGATCACATTGGATAAATTGGCTGAAGAGGACGAGAGGGCAGCAGGAGGGGAGATAATTCCATGTGGTGAATTGAATCACCCGGGCTGCTTTAAATGTAACTATATGTGAATGTAAGCTCGAACTGCGATAGCTTAAAATGAGTAAGTAATATGTTTGCAGTGTTGGTGTTTGTTATCTGTTGAGTGTAGAATAATGCAAATTGATTCTGCGAAATGAAAAGTAGGATTAATGTGCTTGTTTAACCGCTTATATGGTAGATACTATGGATTATAGCTATCTGATTCTAATAGCTGTACAAATAATTTTAAATATTTGTTATTTATAGGAATGACGTACGATGTGGTACGATCTTGATTGAGTATAAATGCAAGGTGATGGATCATGTAGATTGGGAAGGAGGGAAAAAATTGTTTAATGGCTGAAGGTAGAGACAGACGTGATAATAGAACATGTTATCACAAAAGTAATGATGACACTGTGAGGCGAAAAGACGTGCCTGTAGTGGTAGTAGGGATAACCGACACGTGTCTGAAAGAGCCGTCATTTTAAAAATCGAGGGAGAGTATAAAAACTTGTTTATCTTTCCCTCATAAATTATCTACAGTTATAGAGAGAGAAAAGGTGGTATAACCAGTGTTTCTTGAGAGAAAAAATGCTTAAGTTATAAGTATAATCCCATAGTGAAAGCTTCATCTGGTAAAAGAAATTTGTTGCAGAAACAACATAATCATTCATCTTCAGTAAAAATTATGGGCAAAGTAGAAGATTGTGGATCTTCTAGTATAGGTTAGTAAAATTTTGATACTCTGTTGTGTTTTGAAGAAAGTAATAGTCTGTATTTGTGTTGTTTGTATCGATCGCCTTTGTATGTTTACTGATCGGGGATAAATTTTTTTTAGAATGTAGGGGAGTAAAAAAGGATTATTTTCAGGTATTTTCAAATATTTGCAAAAGTTCTATGTATGGTAACTCTTTCTATTAGAAGAAGAGGGAAAGTTGTAAATGATTGCCTGCTATTGGGGAAGTTTTGAATTTTTTGTTTTGTTTTGTTTGGTTTGATTGGGTAGGTGGGGTTTTTATTTGTTGTATGTGTGGAACATCATGTGACCATAGATATAGAGAAAATAATAAAAAAATGTTTGTACTTGTAGTTCCAGTATGCGTTCTAAAAACCCAATGCCTAGTAGTTAATTTATAGTATTGTCCAGTTCAGAGGAAACATCTTCATTGGGTAGAGAGGACGATTGTGGAGGAATGAAGGAGACTGTAGGTAGGAGGGAAGTCACTGTAGGTGTAGGGACCGAAATGCCCTGTAAAGTGAGCAAAGTTGTAGAGTAGGATGATACAGGGGCGGAGGATGAGATATTTTACGTATATCCAGAGGTAGTAGATGTAGGAAAAGAATATATGAAATTTATAAAGATGTTAACAGGGAATTGGTGAAATTATGTAATTGAGCAAGGTCTGTGGTTTAGGACCTTTATACAAGGGAAAGGGGAAAATGGTATATTATCAAGTGCCCAACCTGGATTTCTAGAAGTCAGAGAAAGGACTTGGGGAAGATATAAATGTGGCGTACTATAATGGGTCTGGTATGGCAGGCCCGAATGATGGGTTTCCGTATTATCTGAACCAGGTCCTATACAGTCTTAGGATTTCGTTGACATATTTTCAGAAAGGGGTTATGAATGGATTGTAGTGCTACCCCGTACAATTAACTAGGAATGTTTTTGAGATGATGAGGGTGTGTGAGGCATTAAATGAGAGGTGGGGAGAGAACGGGACTGCAAAATAGTTTATTACAGCTGACGTGCTGAAATTTTACAAAATGAAGTATGTGAAAGCTCGTAGTAGTGGCTACCTATTTAGTGACTCGTCTAGGCCAAATTTTTTTGACTTCAAATCTCTTGGTAGACCGTGGAATGACCATCTTGTATGGGTAATGGGTAATTGTATGCAGGTTCTAAATGAGTCACTAAATAGGCGAGTAAGTAGCGCCTGCTAACTTGACTGAATAATAGTTTGTCTGTGAGCTTCTAATCATTTCCTTGATTTTGTTTGTCAGGTCCTGATCCCAAATCCTTCCCTGATAAAATGAGCTTGTTTGACTGCGTAGCCCTTAAACAGGTCGAGTTAAAGCAAGTGCTCGGAGAGTTGAATATCCGTAGGGATAAAAGAGTGGACTTCAAAGTTCTAAAAGTATAATGAGCTCACAAAAAGCGAGTTATGGTTGGTCAAGAGGGTAATGAGAAGGTTGTGAAGAAGACCTTTCGTCCTTTAGGGGATTTGACTGGTATCCCTCCGCCTCCGTCGGGGAGTTCGAGTGGTGCGCGAAAGTTCCGTTGGCCAAAAAAGACGCTGCAAGAATCGTCTAATTTTTCTATGGGGGTGGCCCAAGGGAAAACGGGTGACAAGCTGGTTATCTCGGATACTGTGGATCAACAGACAATGAGTAAGGTCATTCCTCAAGGTAGAAAAAAGATGTCTCTGAAAAAAGAAACAACATGAGATGTTTTAAAATGGCGAGGGCGGAGCTGAGGAAGCTCAAAGAGGTATTTCAAGAGCAAACAATAAATATACATATTAATATGCTCTATTTGTTGTATTGTGGTTAATATGTCTATTATTGATTTTGTGTATTCTATTGACAGCTCTCGATGTTGGTAAAAGGGGCTATGGATTTTTTTGAGAAGAGAAACCAGGAGTATTTAGAGCTTACTCAAAAGTTCGATGCTCAAACAGCTTGGATGAAGGAGCTCGAGGAGGAGCTCAAGAAGGGGAATGAGAGCAAGGTAGAAGAGGTAAAGGCTACAGAAGAGCGGTGTACAAAACTGTCTGAGCGTGAAGAGACCCTGGAGAAAGCTTTTGCGGAGGTGAGGGTTGGTAGAAATAATATGATCCAATCTTACCCGTACAAAACTGTTACCATCCTGAAGAGATCATTGAGTAGAGCGAGGGGCTCTATGACTCGTATTCAACATATATTAAATAAAACTGAATATGAGATAAGGCAGTTAAAATTAAATTTAGAGAAAAAATTTAAAGAATTATATGATCTACAGTGTAGATACGCAAAAATAAAAATAGAGAGGGATGGCATTTTAAGAAGATAGGACGATAGAGGGGTGCTAGTACAAAAATCTAAAGACTTAATTTGTTTTACAGACCCGAGTGATAAAGCCAGGTGTCAGAAGCTTTTGGTAACTCTGACACTATATTTTGTGGTCTAAGTAGATAGTGAGAGGTGTAGTGGCTTATTATGCAGCTCGGACTCATGCTTCATTTGCGACCATTATACGACCGCTCGACCTTATCAACATAACACATGGAACTATTGAAGACACATTATTGTTACAGAGTTCTAGTCATCACTTTCGACCTCTACATCAACAGTTTGGGTTAAGCAAACGTACCATCATCAATGAAGCCGTTACAAAACAATAAAGATCAGACCGTTCCACAATCAAATCAAAGTTTATCAAATATATATATTGTAACATCAATCATTAAGGATAATAATGGCCGTCAAATGATAATATTATAAGGCCTATAAATAAGACCAGAGAATTTCAGATAAAGGACGAATAAATGCTCACTCAAACTTTATACTAAAATATTCAGAGCATCTCTTGTAATATCTAGCAGCTATTAATAAACTTATCTCTTTCTAAATCCTCAAGAAAGGTTGTGGTTTTTAACCTATTCAGAGGTTTTCCATGCTAAACTTTGTGTTAGTATTTTTCCATTATTTATCTAGATGCTCTTAATATCCTTGGTGTAAAGGCTAAGTTCAAGATATAAAATTAGGCTATTACATTTGGTGTCGCTTGTGGGAACGAAGTTCTCAAACTTATTATCTCAAAAAATAGTTAATTATTTCTATACAAGATGAAACTTCCAGACCAGAGTACGCCAATTTTTCCAGGGGAAGGAAACGCCATACTAGCAGAGTTACGGGCTAATCTGAACTCTTAAACTGAAAGGAGAGCCGCTTTGGAACAACAACTAGCAGACATCTAGGACGCGTTGAAGGTTGTACAAATTCAATAGGTCACAACACAGAAGAACAAAGGTGTTCTGCCAGCTACTTCGCGGGCTTCCATTATCGACAGGATAGGACCTCACGCGAATAATCTGGGAGGTGAAGTTCGATCTAATCATAAGCAACATGGGGGCGAGCCCACTATGATACAGGAAGTCCACCAAGAAGTTGATGACGGTCTCGCTGGAGTCCGAAAAGAAGAGACACCCAGAGGATGAGTTCAAATTCTGGCTCTCGAGAGGATCAGTGAAGGAAGTGGCAACCATATTTCTCGTGAAAGACGAGTCCTACGACCAACCACCACAGCTTGTCAGTACGTGACTCAAGAACATGTTGAAAAACGCATCAAAGAATTGTTCGATGCTCAAGTTTAGACCACTAAAGGAATCCACAACAGGTTACAGAAGAGCCCGATCGTACAAGATCTACTGGATAATGAAGTTCCCACTGGTTTTTACACTTCAAAAATCTGAAAATACAAGGGGACTGATTCAGTGGAACACGTTCATGAATTCCAGGATGCTCTAGGCTTACATTATACATCCAACCACATTCTATGTCTACTTTTTTCTTTACCAGTTTACAAGGTGAACCTTTGCGATGGTTCCACCCACTACCAGAAGGGTCCATTACGACTTTCAAGCAATTGAGGGAACTCTTCATCAATAATTACTCGCACAACAGAGACAAAGTGGAGAATCTATATTCTATATTTAGCCTGAAGCAGATACCTAGAGAGAAGCTTGAGGCATTTACTAAGAAATTCCTAGAGTTGGCCCAAAAGGTGGATCGACTTGATCAGAAGATTACTATTTCAGCCTTCACCAATGCTTTGCTCGTCGATGGAAGGGTGAAGGTGTACCTCGTTCTAAACAAACCCATGACTTTGGAGAACATGATCGAAAAAGTCAATGGGTATATCAATCTCGAAAGAATGGTGTCCGACAGACAGAAAACTCTGAAATCAACCTTGACAGCTAGAGATCAATCCACATGCCAATATTTCAATTGGGTTGCTGATCATGGAGGAAACAGGAAGAGAACAAATCTAATGAAGATCGACCTCGGAAAGGCAGTAATATGCCAAAACCTTATCTTTTCAACATGACTGTAACCATAACCAACATTTATCATATACTTTAAAAGGATAAGTTTTTTCGCAATGCACAATATCTTCAACCTATTGAGAACAAACCATGTTGTATTCACCACAAAGTCCAACATCATGGGACAAAGCATTGCTTCACTTTACAATAATTGTTGGAGTATATTTTTACGGATGGAAAAATGTATGAATACATCGTGGATGTTGAAAGTTACAAGAATGGGAATTATAAACTTCTCACAGAGGTTGTACAAGTTGAAAAAAATGGCAGAGGAGAAGCATTTATACCATATCTCCCTCAGCCACTTCATTGAGACTCATACCATTAACAAATTGAACAGGTGCAAAAGACAACAAATTGACCAATGTCATGACTTGTTCATGGACGATAAAGAAGCTTGGTTACTTCTCGTATCTGGCTCCCAATGCACAGGGATCTCTTTTGACAATTGTGATGTTCGCCACGTCAACTTTCCTCATTATGATGCACTGGTGATCATGCTGAAAATAAGAAATGTCGTACTGCATACAATGATGGTGGATATTGGTAGTAGCATTGAACTACTTTTTTAAAGCACGATTGATTAGATGAGGTTGGCCAACAAAGTTCAACCCAGTGTCATTGATATCTGTAGATTCAACGGATCTAGAGAAGAGCGTGTAGGAAAGATCATACTTCTTATTACAACTGGTCCAGTAATAGTTGACGTAGTATTCTATGTTATTAATGCATGACCGCGCTATCTAAGGATCATGGGACGCTGCTGGCTGTATAACATGCGAGCTGTCCCATTGACCTATCATTTGGCATAACAATTCGAGTAGAATGACGACATTTACAAGATCTAAGGAAGTCAGAAGCTAGCCTGAGCCTGTAAAAATTCTATTTCTACTGTGACAGAACCATCCATACCACAACTCGCATAGTAATTATAAAAAAACACAGGGAACATTACAGAAAACTTTACATAACACGAACTGCCATGAGTATAAGCTACAGAATACGTCAAGATCAGTGGGGATAAAAGATGTACCTACATCAGAACTCTTTTACCCACCATAAAGCGCAATACTCTTATTCAATTTCTCAAAGACAATAGTGATGTCTTCATTTGGACGTTTCACGAAATGCCAAGCGTTGATCCAAATTTGGCCTGCCATAAGCATAGTTTGAAAGATAATGCTGAGGCAGTCAAACAAAAATAGAGAACTTTAACACCAGGACTCTGAGAAGAAGTCAACACAGATATCGATAAGCTCATTGAAGTTGGTTTTATCCGAAAAGCCAACTACCCAGAATGGATCTCAAACATTGTCGTAGTACCGAAGAAAAATGGAAAAATCAAAGTCTGCGTAGATTTCACAGACCTCAATAAACATACTCTGAAAGACAGTTTTTCACTTCCTATCATCAATCATCTGCTCGATTCGACCGTAGGGTACGAACTCTTATCCATGATGGACACCGCATCAGGGTATAGCCAGATACCTCTCTTAACCGAAGATCAAGAAAAAATGGCTTTTATTATAGAGCATGGTCTGTATTACTATATAGTCATGCCTTTCAGACTCAAGAACGCAGGAGCCACTTACAAAAGATTGATGACACAGATGTTTAAAGACCATCTCGGGAAAATGATGGAAGTTTACATTGATGATATGTCATGCAAAAGTCTCAAGAAAGAAAATGATCTCACAGATTTACGCACGACTTTCAAAATTCTTCGATCTTACATAATGAGACTCAATCCGGACAAGTGCTAGTTCGAAGTCCAATCTGGAAAATTCTTGGGACATTTGATAAGTAAGCAGGGCATAGAGGCTGGCCCAGATCGTATTTGTGCACTATTATCTATGCCTTCTCAAAAGATGAAGAAAGATGTACAAAAGCTAGCCGACAAGATAGTGGCCATCAATCATTTTTTCTCCAAATCTTTAGATCGGTGTCGATGGTTATTCGACCTACTGCGCGAAGGGACAAAGAAAATGAAACCTAAAAAAGATCCTGAGATCGAGTGGACTGCAGAATGTGAAGCAGCTTCCCAGGAACTTAAGTGCTATTTGGGAAAACCACCAATAATGAGTACACCCAAGGAATAAGAAGAGCTTACCATATATCTTACTGTTACTGAGAAGTCCTTGAGTTTAGTCCTCATTCGACTTGTTGAGACGACTGAGAAACCTGTCTACTTCATCAGTAAAACTCTCACTCTAGCAGAGTCACGGTACACTAAGATGGAGAAACTACTGTTAACTCTCGTTTATACATCACAAAAGTTAAACCAGTATTTCCAAGCTCACTCTATTTGAGTATTGACAAATTATCCTTTACGCAAAATTTTATCGAAATAAAAAAATTCCAGATGAGTCTAGCAATTGTCGGTAACTCTTGGTAAGAATGATATACCTTTCGGACCACGAAATTCCTAAAAAGGCCAAGCAGTAGTAGATTTCCTTGCAAACTTTCCAGTTGATGATGCTGACTGGGAAGAAGATAGTACTAACATCAATGAAAAACAGTTCGAGAAAAAGTCAGATTCGATATCTAGAAAAGGTTAACGCCTTTTAACTGACGGTTCTGCCGGGCCTATGATGTTAGGCATTGGCATCGTCCTTATCACACCTTCTAATGACATAATTGAAAAAGCAATTAGACTCAACTTCGAGGCTACCAACAATGAGACAGAATATAAGGCATTGATTCACGGTCTAGATGTGGCTCTAGAAATTGGGGTTCTAGAATTATCTGTATACACGGACTCTTTACTTATAGTGAACCATTATACAGAGAAGTTTCAGAAAAATGGAAAAATGATTGATTACGCCGTAGCAGTAGCCGACAGAATGAGCAGATTCAAGAAGGCTACCATTAAACATTTACCTCGTTGAGAAAATAAACATTATGATTCCTTTGCCTATCTGGCAGGAGTCCACAAAATAGAAACTCGTTATCTCAAGATCAAAGAAATATCCACCCCTAACATTAACATCATAAGCTTAAATTCTGTTAATACTGGGGGCGTTGAAGTGGATGAGGACGATTGGTGACGACTTTTTCTCACTTATATCGGACCTGGAAATAAATTTGACGACAAACTCCCCAAAGATCCTACTGCATGAAGACGTGTACTTGATAATGTTATGCGATACGTCATGGCCAATAACTTCTTTTATAAAATATCAGTCACAAAACCCTATCTCGAATGTTTATCGGATAAAAAGGCTTAAAAATTCATACATAAACTTCACGAAGGCACTTGTGGGTCCCATGCAGCAGGACAATCTTTAGCAAATCGAGCTCTTACTCAAGGAGTCCTTTGGCCTAAAATAAAAGTTCAAGCCATCGAATATGCAAGTATGTATGATGCCTGCCCACGACATGGACCCCAAATTCGAGCTTCAGCCTTAGAACTCCATTTTAGCAGTGTTGTTTGGCCGTTCAAAAGATGGGCCCTCGACTTCATAGGAGAGTTCCCCACTACACCGGGCAAAAGGAAGCACCTCTTATTAGCAATGGATTACTTCACCAAATGGGTGGAAGCAATTCCTTTCTGTCGCACACGTGAAGATGAAGTCATCAAGTTTATATGGGAAACCATCATAATACGATTTAGCTGCCCCCATCTCATCAGAATCGACAATGGACCTCAGTTCGTTGGTTACAGAGTCGTTGAGTTCCTCAACCTGTACAACAACATCCACTCTCCTTCCAATCTATATTACCCACAAGGAAATGGTCAGGCCAAAATCACTAATCGAACTATCGTCGACGGAATCAAAATGTGCTTGACAGAGAAGAAGGGTAATTAGGTGTAAGAATTACCACATGCGTTATGGGCATATCGCACAATGCCTAGAGTATCAACTGAATGCACATCGTTCCTGTTGGCATACAGTACTGAAGCAATAATCCCCACTCAATATCATTACCCATTACGCGACCATACCATGACAGACGAAGAAAAATAATTCTAGTTGGCATGTAACATGAATTGGATCGAAGAAACTAGAGATAGAACAATCATGAACTTGGGAAGATACCTCCAGGCTTTAGCCAGATCTTATAACAAATGAGTTCATCATGGAGAGTTTAAAATTAAAGATCTAGTCCTCTGCGAAGTCCCCAGGCACATAAAAGAAGTTAATGCTAGAAAACTCACTTAAAATTGGGAAGGTCCTTTTATTATTATTGGAAAAAGTAGACTTGACTCTTATGACCTCACCACAGAACTTGGGGAACGAGTGCCTGATCCTTGGATCATAAGGAGATTGAAGCTATATCAAAGATAATAATCTATCATAGTGCATTTTCTAATAAATCTATTATCTTGTAAGTCGGTCTTACATCAATGAAATACTTATGTTTGATTGCCCTACATTAGAGTACTTTCTACTATTTTATGCAGTACTATATCTAACATCCTTTGTATGTCAATCTTATAAACAATGAAATACTTGTATTTGGTTGCCCTACATTACAGTACTTTTTTAATATATCATACAAGTATTTCTATATACAGATTACATGTCTAAACATCATAGATTACCAGTGGGCTCATCCCATTCAAATATATTACAGATCATTTGTTGCTTTAAGCCATACTGATCTTCTAATACGTTACATAACATTTGTTGCTTTAAGCTAAACTAATCTTCTATTATATTAGAGATCATTTGTTGCTTTAAGCCGAACTAATATTCTATTATAGATTATTTGCTACTTAGCCAAACTGATCTTATATTACAGATTGTTTGTTGTTTAGCCAAACTGATCTTTTAATACATTACAGATTGCTTGTTGCTTTAAGCCAAACTGATATTCTATTACATTACAGATCGTTTGTTGCTTTAAACCAAATTAATCTTCTATTACAGATTATTTATTACTTAGCCAAACTGATTTTCTATTACAGATCGTTTGTTGTTTAGCCAAACTGATTTTCTATTACAAATCGTTTGTTGCTTAGCCAAATTGATCTTCCATTACAAATTGTTTGTTACTTAGCCAAACTGATCTTCTCTTACATTACAGATCGTTTATTGCTTTAGCCAAATTGAACTCCGATTACATCGCAGATCATTTGTTGTTCCAGGCCAATCCGATCTTCTCTTACATTATAGATTGTTTATTGCTTTAGCCAAATTGATCTCCTATTACATTGCAGATCGTTTGTTGTTTTAAGCCAATCCGATCTTCTATTACATTACAGATTATTTGTTACTTTAAGCCAACCCGATCTTATAGTTTGTTGCTTCTGCCAAACTAAACTCCTATTATATGATAGTAGCTCTATAAAACAACTACCAGACATTGGCACCACAACTAGGTCGTCAAAAGGTCAGTACAAATGTATACAGATCACTAATACTCTTATCAGTCCAAATTAACTACTCTATCTACTATATTTTCATTGTTATAGTATGCATAGTTTCTTATTATAAGTCATAGCACTTCATCAATCACTCGAGCTATCACTTGAACTATCAGGATGCACATCTCAATGCGAACTTCCCCGAGCACAGATAGTCACCGACGCATCCACTCTAGCATCCTCCCAGTAATAATTTGTTCCACTTCTTTAACCTTACTCTTTATAAGAGCACCAATTTTTGACATCATACGATCCAGGTATAGGTACTTATATCGTATCAACCGCATCTCATATTGCACACCATTGGTAACCAGCCTTTCATATACAGTTTTGCTTTCTGCCTCCAATCTCTCGAACTCGGATACAAAGAAGGAGAGCACTACCGTCATTTCTCTCTCGTGTACATCACTTGCCTCACATTTCACTTTATCTGGAAGAACAAACTCTACAAGTTTTTCTTTAGCCTTCTTCAGCATAGTTTCCAAACTTTTGTAGTGTTCTTCCAACGCTCGCTTTTCCTTTAACGTCGCATTATTACGAGTTTCCATTACTGTCATAAATCCATTCATATTGGCAATTAGAGCCATCAATCCCTCCATTTCAAACTCATTCATAGCATATTCCTCAAGATTTATCTTGGTTTTCAAAAGATCAGCCTCCAATTCGTCCTTTGCATCACGTAGTTTTCCATTCTCCGATTGATATTCCAAAACATCAAAAATCAATGTTTCAACGTTATGCTCTAAAGCACAGATCATGATCCAATCCTTATTTATTATTTCGTTGTGCTTACTATGGCCCCCTTCTATCTCGTTTACCATCATGTTGGCAGCATACCACAATACTTCATATTTGCGAGCACGCCCATTTGCCTCGTTCACAGCTGCTCGTGTATTAGCTCTTTTTGCTCAGACGTATTTACCTGATATTACAAATCTTTAACATTTTCCTCTTCTTTCTCCAACATCGTCAACTGCTCTATAATTTGAGTTCACGCAGGTGTCAACTCCGCCCCTTGTTGGTTGATTTATCCCAAAATACCTAAAATTTCCAAATCTTTTTTCCTTACAACTTCTTTTAATCCCTCCACCTCTTTCAACTTAGTTGCTAGTTCAACCTCTTTATCTTCCAATTGTTTGGTCAAACGGGCAACTGTGCTTCGTTCTTCTATTACTGTCATTTCTAGGTTTTCATTTAAATACATAAAACTTCACACTGATTCTGAACCTTTGCAAGTTCACCCTGTAGTAACAATCAACATTCACATAACTACTAATTTACGTATTCCAACAGATTACATATCATAGTGAACAAGTTTACTCAAGAACATAATATTCGAGTAATATCGATACACTGCTTTATCTATATGGTCATCGCAGAGAAAAAAATTCATTTAACATCAAAAACAGTTTACAAAGATTTAATGCATATGCAGGTTCGGTAATAAACCGAACTAATCTACTTTCGCTTCTTCGAGTTATGAGAAGACTGCCCCTTGTCTCCCGCACTCTTTGAGTTTTCTACTCGAACATCTATAGGAGTTACAAAGGTCACCACCTCTTGTTGGCGTTGCTTTCGCCGTGACCGTGGTACTAAGCTCTCGACCTGCTCATCGTCCTCTTCTGAGATATTTTCTCTCAGTCGAGGAATGGGTTTTTCAACAACATTTTCTTCCTCATCTTTTGTAAACCACATATTTTCTGCTTTTGTGTTCTTTGCATCAAAATCCTTCCCACAATCCATTACAAAATTCTAAAATTCGTTATCTACCCTCGCCAGCTCCCCTCCATAAAAATCAATAACACTTTCTATATGACACTCATGCACTGTTTGAGTTATGACTTTTGCTCGTGACAGATACAGATGTTCCTTCAGCTGCATGTATGCCTTGTGCAGACGATTGCGCACTTCTTTTTGCAGCACACCTAACACCCTCACATCACCTTCTACCTTCTTTCAAACAGTTACTTCTTTTGACAATTGAGTCGCTAAAGACATTTTTTGCTCCATATATTGCGTCAACACATCTTGCAACTCTTTTATCTTACCCTCTAACTTCTATTGTATCTCTATTTGTTCTTTCCTTATCCTGAAAAACACAATCCTTATTGCCCTTCGGTCTTACATAAAGCTAAAAGCAATAGGTAAAGGTCCTACATCACCCCATATAACAGAAATGCCAGCTTGAGCTAAACATTTTTTCACCTCTTAACTATGACGATTACGTGCTTCTTGAGCTAGAAACATAACTCGAGCTAGGTCTGGTACTACACCTTTTTCTTCAAAAGCTCTATATAAGCTTCTTTTAAACCCCATTCACTATCTACTTTGACCTCAAAATACTATGTCAGAGCTACCAATAGACTTTGACACCTGGCCTTATCACTCGGGTCGTTAAAATAGGTCAACTCTTTTGATTTTCAAACTAACACCCCCCCTTTCCTCTTCATTTCTTAATACCTCATCCCTTTCTATTTTTATCTTAGCATATCTACAATGAAGGTCATATAATTCTTTAAAATTTTTCTCTGAGTTAGTCTTAAACTGTTTTATCTCATACTCAGTTTTATTTAATACCTATTGAACACGAGCCACCGAAACCCTCGGTCTATTAAACAATCTTTCCAGGTCATAAATAGTTTTTCTCAACTGCTCTACCTCCTACACAGATTATAAATAATTTTTCATCATACGAATATTCAAGCATAATATATAAACAAAAGCGCCTATCAAACTTAATAGTTTACGACCATACAAAGTACAATCCCGTCAAAGTCAAACGAGCATCATAATTTGAAATAGAATACCACAAATTGATTAAAGATTCTTGATGATCTTTACCTCAGATGGAGGATCCAATTTCTTATTAGCAGCTCGAACTGGTTCAGTTGGCGAAGTAGATACATTAGCTGGATCAGCAACATCAACCACCACTTCATCTTCTACATTCGAAGGAAAGACTATCTCATTATATCTACCAGTTCAGCCCAGTTCTACATCAGCAACAGTCAACCTAAAGCTATGAAATGATTGGACAAGCAATCTCTTTCCATCCGCAATGCTTCGCATGCTCGTGACATAACCTCATCATGCTTGGATAGCTCTGTATATTGCCCTTCAGCAATCTTTTCATCTTCCACCCTCTTCTTTTTCTCTATCTCGAGCTCAACTTCAAGCTCCTTTATTTGAGCCGTTTGAGCATCTAACCTACAGGTAAGATCTCTGAACTTCTGGCTTCTATTCTCAATAAACTTCATCGCCCTCTTCATCAGCATCGAGAGCTGTCAATATAAAAAATACAAGTTCAGTACAATAGATCATATTTTGATACAACACATAAAAATTTCAATACATACTGCAAAAGTATGTTTTTGATACACTTCTTTGAGCTGCAGCGGATTAGCCCCCGCAATTGTACAGTATTTTTGCTCCAGTTCTCTCATCTTGGCCGCTGCCTTGGCATTAGTACGATTACTTCCTTCAGCTTCATGCCACTTCCTTTTAAGCAAACCTGAATATGCGGGAGCGACCTCGCTCACCACCTGCTCCTCCACTACGTCCCAGACAGTAGGTTTAACGACCTCTTTCTCTCGGACTACCCCCACAGTAAAATCAAGAACTTTCAGAACTGACTTTCTTGACCTCTGCGTCGTCTGTTTCACATTCATATTTTTTGGCGTAGGTGGAGGAAGGCTAGTGACATCATCTACAGACAAATGGGACTTCTTATTTTTAGCCATTACTCGATTTTTGTGAGCTCGTTGAAAGGGATAAGATTCTGCCCTCTTGTCCCTTCGGATACCTAACTCACCCAGTACTTGCTTTAACTCGACATGATCAAGAGCTTCACAGTTGAACAAGCTGCTATTATCAAGCAGCGATGAAGGATTGGGACCTAACAAACAATAAATAGGATAATGTTTAGTAGTTCGAAGACACACTGATGGTTGGTCAAAGTTGACAAATGTTACTTACTCAGATTATAATATTTATGGTTCAGGATGAGCGCCAGTTCATCTGGAACCTACATACTGTTGCCCCCTACCCATACAAGGCGGTCATTCCATGGTCTACCAGCAGATTCAAAATCAATTTTATTTGGCCTAGACGAATCACTATACAGGTAACCACTATTGCGACCTTTGACGAACTTCTATTTATAAAATTTCAGTATGTCATCCGCCTCGAACTGCTTAACAGTCCCTTCCCTTTTTCACTTCTCATTCAATGCCTCACATACCCTCATCATTTCATATACATTCCCATTTAGTTGGGCAGGGCAGTACTGTAATACATTTATAACCCCTTTCTGAAAGAAGGTCAGATGGATTCTATGGCCATAAATGACCTGATTCTGATAACACAAAAGCCCATCATTTGGGCCTGCCATTCCTACACCATTATAGTATGAAATATTTATATCAGCATCCATATCCTTATCTTTTTTCCACTTATTCAAGCAAGGAACCTGGTAGTATACCGCTTCCTCACCTTCCCTGGCACATAAGCCCTAAACCACCGGCCTTGGTCTATATAGTTTCCCCACTCTCCTTGTAATTTCCTTTTATTTTTTAGAAATTCCTTTCCAACATCTACTCCCTCCAGGTATATGAAAAATACTTTATCTTTCACCTTTGTATCCTCTTCTTCTATAACTTTCTCTATTTTACTCGATTCCCCAGTATATATACTTACAATAACTTCTATCTTATCTACAATCTCTCCTATTAAATTACACTCGCCATCCCTCCCCGACGACGATATTTCCTTTGAACTTGGTAATACTACAATTTTACTCATGGGATTTATTGGTTTTGAACGCATACTGGACCTACAGATACACAAAATATTTTATCACTATTTCTACATTACATGTTATACTATACACACAGCAGAAACAACCCCACCAATACTTTTTACCCAGTCAAAATATTTACTTTCAAACTTTCTAAAAATAATAGTAAATCATTTTCAATTTTCCCTCTTCTTTTCCAAAAACAATATTTTTTTTCTCTCTACAGTCTATTCCCATACCCAAAGTTTTTGTATAAATAGAAAGCTACATGCAATTCTTCAACCCCTATACCCTATATTCTTAACCTTTGGATATCCCACAATTACTCTCATACCACAATAATACACAATCAAAATCATATACAGATTACAACATACAGAAACAAAATAGTAGAAAAAAAATCACTAACTTGTACTCGAAGAACTGTAATATTCTGCTTTACCCAAACATCTTACAAGAATTGATCGCTCGTATCATTTCTCCAACAAATTTTTATTACCAGATGAAGCTTTCCCTACTAGATCACACTCAGAACTCTACCGTTTCCTCTCTCTGGAGATATGGGTTACACAACATTTTTCTCTCTCTGTAACTGTAGATAATTTATGAGGGAGAGAGATACGAGTTCTTATACTCTCTCTCGATTTATGAAACGATGACTCCTTCAGATACGTATCAGTCACCCCTACTGTCTCTACAGGTACGTCTTTTTGTCTCACAGTATCATCATGACTTCTGTATTAACGTCTAATGCCATCACGTCTGTCCCTATTGTCTGCCATTTAAAAAAATTACCCCTCTTTCCTAAAGCAGTATGCACAACCAATCACTTTACTTTTATACAAGATCGTACCAACATATATATGACATTCCTAAATTAGCTCAATATTCAAATTTAAAATTATCTATACAGTTGTTCAAATCAGACAGCTGTAATCCATAAACACTTTGATCTTATTCATTTTAGTTCGCAGATTCAATTTGCCTCATTCTACATTTAACAGATAACAAAAACAAATTACTGCAAACAGAATACTTATTTATCTCGAACTCTCAAAGCCCATAGTTTACAATCACATATAGTTATATTTAAAGTAGCATGGATGATTCACCACACCACATGGTATTATCTCCCCTCCTGCTGTTCTTTTATCTTCTTCAGCAAGCTTGTCCTGTGCGATCTCTCGAACAACTTTTTCTCGTAAAGTTGCATCCAAAAGCAACTCACGAAACACATTATACCAGAAAAATTGATCAACCTCTGCATGCCTACCTTTATCATCTAAACCATTTAATTTCAACGGCCACTACGGTAGCACAGCATCATAAGGAAAATGACAAAAATATCGTTCATGAAGTTCAGCGACCTTCTGCTACATGGCGCACACGCTGAGAGCGCATCCTCACCATGGTTGCTCACTCTACCTCAACATCACAATTGTCTCTGATAGAAGATACAAGATATAACAACCAAGGATCACTACTTTATATAGATAAAATGAAGATCTTTGAAAATCTAACTCGCCCCGCAGATTTTACTGAAAGATATATTGCACAAAATTTTGGAAACACAAATATCAGCAGAAGCCAGAAAATATTATGACAGATCATACTTTCCATGTTATGAAATATCTCCTCAGATTTTATGTACACAGATATGAAGATCGTAGCATATAAATCAGACATGTCGAGCAGTAGCACCTACAAGCAGATTTCAATTACTTCCATACATAAAGGCATTTTTCAGTCAGTTTAAATTAGTAGCTCGCAAACATCCATATACCCTTACAACCACCTAATCATCTTAAGCCAATTCTTTACTTACTTTCACCACACGACCCCTTTACATTCTCAAACTCCTCTATTTTTCAAACCTCAACTTCTACTACCCTTTACAAATATACACATTGAGATCCATACAGTTTGATTTGCCAAGCAATACTCCATGACAAATTAATGTTCCTCATACCTACATATTTGCAGAATTCTATTTTGGCACAAAAGCTATACATATAAATTGAGAAGTTCAAAACATAGCATCAACATGACAGAATGGAGATATTTCATTAGTTTAAATATTTCTTACATACTACTTTACAGATAACAGATGTTTCAAACAATTCACAGATTACTTTACAAACTACATTAAGTTACAGTTCGAAACATTTCTCAGCAGCTACCGAAGAAGAAGATGCAAAATTGAAGCAATTTCCAAACTTTGATTCCCTACATGAATTGGCCAGGAAATAGTAGAACTGGAAATCACTGAAAGAGTTACGGCACCAGCAAACGGATCTTCTTCATGGCCAAAATCTATGGTCCCTAGAAGAAAAACCTCATCCACCACCATTTCTTCCATCATAACCCCCACCACCCCGCATGATAGAGAAGGAAGAAAGGTCCTATTTCTTAGACAGGACCCACTTACCAGCAGGGCACCGACGAGATTCCCTGGGAAGAATGCCTGCCACTTTATCTTCAGCTGTAACAGCTTCCTCCACCAGTAGCCGTAACCCATTTTGGCACTCCTTCTCCAATGCCAACTGATAATGGAAACGCACCATCTGAAAATGGTCTTTCTTTGCCTTTAACACCTCCTCATAGGACATATCGTAAAAGGTGGGGGACACCAAAATTGGCATCGGCAAGTGCAAGGGTTGGTGACCAAAATATCTGACACAAAATTCTTCCATCTTCTCTCAAATCCTTGCCTCCCGAGACTGTTGCCTCATTGTTACCTTGTTCTCAACACCCAAAAATTTCTAAATTATAGCAAGACAGTTAACGCAAAAAAGCTACAAAAGAAAATTCAGGAGGAATACTTGGCTTATTATACACCAATCAGAATGTTCTTTATACTATGGTCAACATTAAAGTCGACTCTCCAAATTCCCAATGTCAGGAGAATTTCCAATACAGGGAAATTGACTAGAACCATTGGTTATAGAAAACCCAAAAGCCTTAAATAGATATTTATGAAGATACTTTGGAAATGATTCCAAAGTATTAATTGTAGCATTAAATGAAGTTTCTCAACCAACACCACTTGCCCACAATGTTCTCGTACTATTGGCTGAGATGAGGCGGTTGTAGTGGCTTATTCCGTATCTCAGACTCATGCTTCGTCTTCAACCATCATATGACCTCTCGACCTTATCAACATAATACATGGCACTATTAAAGATACATTACAATTACAGAGTTTTAGTCATCACTTTCAACCTCTACATTAACAGTCCAGGTTAAGCAAACGTACCGTCATCAATGAAGCCGTTACAAAACATCGAAGATCAGACTGTTGGATAATCAAATCGAAGTTTATCAAATATATATATTATAACGTCCATCATTAAGGATAATAATGGCAGTCAAACGATCATATTATTAGACCTATAAATAAGAGTAGAGAATTCTAGATGAAGGACGGATGAATGCTCACTCAAACTCTATACTAAAATACTAAGACCATCTCTTGTAATATCTAGCAGCTATCAATAAACTTTTCTCTTTCTAAATCCTCTAGATAGGTCATGGTTTTTTACCAATTCAAATGTTTTCCATGTTAAACTTTGTGCTCGTATTCTTCCATTATTTATCTAGACGCTCTGAATATCCTTGGTGTAAAGGCTAAGTTCGAGATACAAAATTAGGCTATTACAAGCAGGGTTTAAAAGAGGCTTATGTAGAACTCTTACAGAAAAGGGGTATAGTACTTGACCCAGCTTGAGTTATATTTTTAGCTCAAGAGGCACGTAATCGTCATAGCGTAGAGGCAAAAAAATGCTCGACTCAAGCTGGTGTGTCTGTTATATGGGGTGACGCATGTCCCTTATTTGATGTTCTTGGCTTTATGTAGGATCAAAGAATAATGAGGAAAGAACAGATAAAGGTGCAAGTCAAGTTAGAGGGTGAGTTAAACGAGTTGCAAAATGTGTTGAGGCAAAGTATGGAACAAAATACTTCTTTGGCAAATCAACTGACAAAAGAAACAACTGTTAGACAGAAGGTAGAAGGGGAGTTGAAAGTGTTGGGTGTATTACAGAAGGATACGTGTAAGCATTTGCACATAGTGCATATGTAATTGAAGGAACATTTGTATCCGATGCGAGCAAATGTCACAACTCAAATGGATCATGAACGTCATATAGAGAGTGTGATTGAGTTTTATGGAAGGGAGTTGACAAGGGTAAAAAACAAATTTAGGAAGTATGTTATGGATTGTGGGATAGATTTTGATGTAGCGAATGAAAAAGCTAAAAATTTATGGTTTACGAAGGATTAGGAGGAAAAAGGTGTTAAAAAACCAACTCCTAGATCGACACAAAATTTGTCAGAAGAGGACAAGGAGGAGGTCGAGAGCCTAATACCTCGGTCGCGGCAAAAATAATGTTAACAGGAGCTGGTGACCTTTGTTGTACCTTTGGATGTGCAGGCAGATAGGTCAAGGCGAATGGGAAATAGGGGGCAGTCCTCTCGTAGCTCGAGGGAGCGAAAGTAAAATATATAAGCTATTTTAAAACTTGCATATGCATTAAATATCTGTATACTATTTTGATGATAAATAAATCTGTTATGTTTGTAATGGTAAAATAGATATGAATAGAAATGTAGATCGATCGTTCGCAAGTATTTTATTGTCGTAAGATCGATCGTACACAATTGTTGTGAGTAAAACTGTGAACCGTGATGATATGTATTATTTTGATGTACAAACTGCTATGTATGTAAAAGTAAACTGTTGATGCAGGTTAAAATTGAGAAGGTTCAAAGTCAGTGTGAAGCTCTGCGTGTTTTGAACGAAAAATTGAACGCTGATTTTAACTTTCATTGTGAAGCACTAAAAAATGCTCCTAAGTTAAATGTAAAAATGGAGGTAAGGATGATTGAGGGGCAAGGTATGGCGAGCCATTTGTCTAAGCAAATAGTAAGAAAGAAGGCTAAACTAGCCAGTATGTAAGAAAAAGTGGAGGAGCTAAATGAGGCAGTGAAAAAAAAGGAGTTGGACATTGAAAAAGCTCAATGTCATATAAACATTATCTCGGAATGGGTACCTACGCAAGAGGCGGAATTAGTTGGCATACGAGCTGCTGTGAGGAAGGCAGATGAGCGAGCCAGGGAATTTGAAGGAATGTGGAATGTTGCTAAAAATAATGAAATAGATTTAGAGGACTTTAACAGGAAGCAGAATGAGCTGGTAAAAACTTATTGGGCTAGGATAGAGAGTTTAAAGAGCATAATTTAAGGGTTAGAATTAAGAGTTGATGAGCGCATAATTATGACATTTTTAATATACCCGAACATGTATTTTAGTTGTCCATTATATTTAATTTTGGGTACTTATGCGCATTTGTTTGATTGTAGCTACTGGAGATGGATATTTGAAACCAAGCTCTGAAGTCAAGTAAAAGTGCATTTAGCAATTCATAGCACAAAAAGACAAAGACACAATATATTTAGTCTCAAGATTAAAGAAATATATGCACAAATATTCTTGGAGAATAGGATAAAAAATATATTGCATCCAAGATCCTTAAAGATATTTTATATTGAAGATATATGCAAGAGTTTCCATGAAGAAAGATCTCTGCATCACTTAAGGAAATTATATGCAAAAATATTAGGTGATTGGTTATAATATTAGAAGATATTATTCTGAAAATATTCTTTAGAATTTAATGTATAGTTTCTAAATTTGAAGTTAATGAATAGTTTCTAAATTTGGGTTCCTTCTCCTATAAAAGGAACCCTCCCCCCATTGTAATTTGGCATATCAAATTAGAGCAAGTTTAGAAGAAATAAATTTTTAGTTTTAATTAATTATCTTTTCTCTCTTTTATTTTCTTTTATAAATAATTAATTGTTATTGCGATGAAGTCCGAGATGAGCGGCTAATCTCCTAGCTAAGGCTAGGATGAGGCATTTTCTTGGATGAGTAATAGTTGGTATTAATTAGGTTCTAATTAGTTTTCTCTTAATACTTTATGATTGATAAGTTAATATATCATATCGAAAGCTTGAGCATAGCTTCGGTTTGGTGTACGATAACTTTGGATACAAACAAGTGTTACTAAGCGTAGACTTGATTTGGGGATCTAAATAAGAGGAAACACTAGAGAACTCACTCAAGCCTAGCCATGGTTGAGTTGATAATTCTCTAAGACATTCTTCCCCATCTCTTAAAAGTATAACCACTAAATGTTTGACCATAGATTTAGTGGTTTATTTTATAATATCGTATGTGTCTTAATACGAACATATGATGGGTAGAGATATTAAGATCTAGTTATATATCGATTAGTGCTTTGAAAGGTAGAGGCCAAGTCCGAACCTTAGCTCTCTCCCTCATTAAGTTTTATAATTATTTTTTATTTCTTCTTCTTAGATTTATCTCTTATAAAATCGTAATTTGGCCTAGAAAATATTTATTTTCCCAAACCTCCATGTAGATTCGATCCCACTCATCCGTGCTACAATTCGACAACCTTACTTTGAGCGGGTATTTTACTCGAGGCCCTAAAAAACCTCTTATCAAATGGCACCGCTGCCGGGGAGGCAATGGTGAAAACAATTCTTTTTAATACCGAATTTCTTTCCTTTAAATTATTTTCTTCTATTTTAGCTTGTTGGTGTCCTATCATGTTTAGTTTTTAAGTTTTCCAATTATTTTTATGATCAGATCTATGAGATTTCTTTCCAAATAAATTTGGTTTAGCAATTTCTGATAAGAGGTTTTGGAGATATTAATTTTGGAAGAAACATACCCAGCCTTTAGCGAAAAGTGTGTTCCTAATTTTTTTTACGGTTTTTGATCATCTAAACTTCACAATTGGGAAATACGTTTGCTACAAAAGTTTTAGATAATTTAAAACATTTTCCGAATTGCTATAGATGATATTTTTCTGTTTAGTCGTTTGAGAGTTACAGCTTTTTGAAACAACAGTAAAAATAGTCCCAGTAAAGGATGTCACTGTTCATTAATCACTTGCTTTGAGCGGCAGGGAAGCTAAATTCTAGAAAACTTCATTCTTGAATATTTTTTTCCTTTCTGAATTATCTTTCCAAATTGATATTATTTAATTCTCTCTCTCAACCGAGCTAAAAGAGATACGCATTTGAAAATCAGGACATTATAAACTACAATAAACTTGGAAATTAGATTAATATCGATGTCACAAGTTCACTAATTATTTTTCTCTTATTTTGTAGGATAACCACAAAGTTGGTACTTAGAGACCGTGAGGAATTTTCAAAGTACATTGGCAAACTTCTATCTAATCCTTCTTATGCCCCCTAAGTGAAGGGGCACTTTCTTCTTTTACCCCCTAAGTGAAGGGTTGGCCACAACTTCACTGGGAAATACTTCCCGTAGGCTAGTACCTTTATAAAATTGACATATAGAAGGGGTTCATATCAGCTCTGCCCCGGCACTAGGAACATAAAGTCGTGTGGACTGTACAAATACACGCTGCTCTAATAAAATATTTGTTGTGGCTGGATTGACATATTGACTTATTTAAATTTCTTTTCATTCCAACATTAGTAAAGGTAAAAACTATTAGAGACTTGCGGGATTTAGTCACCCAAAAATCTCTCTAACAAGTGGGACCACCCATTAGGGATACGAAGAAATTCGTATCCCATAAAAATTGAACGTCCCAGACCTAAAAATAGCTGATAATAAAATATAGTAGCAAGATTCCCGCGGGATTTCATCACCCAACGGATAGGTGTACCAGACTGGGGTACAAACACGGGTTCGTAGGATACGGCCCCAGCCTAACGCCGCAAAATACTGGTTATAGGTTTGCAACGTCACCGTTTCAAGTGCTGACGTACGATAAAGCATGAGGACTGAACTTCTACTCTAAGTTAGTACTAGTATAGTGACGCAGGGGAGTGTAGGAACCAAAGTCTTTAACCATCCTGCACTTTTGTAAACATAGAAGAATATAAGGGAGACCTAATTATTTCTTCTACTAAAAGAAAACATCTTTTTGAAAAATTATAATTTTAGGGATGCCTCACAGACTTGCCTTGTCAGAACCACCTATCACATTTTTTGGAATATCAACGATAACATGGGGGTTAGAAAATTTTCAAAGAAAATATATTTCTAGGAAAATCGAGTTTTGAATCTAGTATATTTTCGGGGACAAATAGATGCCCAATTACAATGGGGGGAGGGTTCCTTTTATAGGATAAGGAACCCAAATTTAGAAACTATACATTAAATTCTAAAGAATATTTTCACAATAATATCTTATAATATTACAACCAATCACCTAATATTTTTGCTTATAATTTTCTTAAGTGATGTAGAGATCTTTCTTCATGGAAACTCTTCCATATATCTTAAATATAAAATATCTTTAAGGATCTTGGATGCAATATATTCTTTGATCTTATTCTCCAAGAATGTTTGCGCATATATTTCTTCAATCTTGAGACCAAATATATTGTGTCTTTGTCTTTTTATGCTATGAACTGCTGGAGACACTTTTACTTGACTTAAGAGCTTGGTTTCAAATATCCATCTCTAGTAGCTACAATCAAACAAATGCGCATAAGTACCCAAAATTAAATATAATGGACAACTAAAATACATGTTCGGGTATATTAAAAATGTCATAATTATGCGCTCATCAAGTGCTATGGAGTATCAAACATCAGTGGGGGAGCTGACTAGTTTGAATGATAAATTGGCGGTAGAACTTGTGACAGCTCAACGAGATCTTAACATATAGGTTGACTAGAGGTGCCATAATCAGTTTGTTATGGAAGAATCCTTGGCTATACTAAGAAAAATGGATAAATTTATGATGGTGATGGAAGCACGTAATAAAACTTTTGTTGAGGAAAAGCTGCTGGTTGCGGCTCGTTGTAAAAATTTAGAAAGTTTGCTAAATGAGGAAAAGGGAAAAATTGTAGAGCTTGTCGTACCTGACAAAGTTAAGCTCGAGGCAAATGAGGTGCATGAAAAAGAAATTACGGTAGCGCTTACCTTTTTTGTATCCGAGTTTAAGAGACTTAAAAAAGAAAGGGACACACGATTCATAAAAGCATGATCGTAAATGGTGTGCAGTGCGATATACAGCTAGTGCGGACTAAATATCTGGATTGTGTTATGTCAAGAATTAACACTCTTACTTAGAACAGTCTTGATGAAGGAAGATAAATTGTTACTGCGAGGGAACCAGAACTTATGCGCCTGCGAGTTTCAGAGTGTGGGGAAAGTTTGCGTGATGATGCGTTGACTGAACTTAGTGATTGAGGAGGCGTTGGTACTGATGTAAAAATGAACTACTGTGGTAGATCACCTGAAATATAGTAGATAATGTAATGGTTATGCATATTAAACTTTGATGGTAGAATTAATGATCCGTGTGTATGCGTATCTAACTTTGATGAACCAACTGTGGTCTTAAAGTATGTAATCTGTTAGTCGAATTGGGGAACCAATAACCAACCTATAATGTGATAGAAGATCGATTTATCTTAAGTAATACTCAATTTATACAATAATAGAAGATCGAATTTGCTGAAGGATTAATCGATCTGCAAAAGATTGAATTGTCTGAAGTAATAATCGATCTGTAATATAATAGTAGAATTGGGGTAAACCCATTGTTTAATGCGATATTGTAGATGTGCTCTGTATATATGAGATAGTAGAAGAGTACTTGTATGAGATAGTAGAAAAGTACTGAAATGTAGGTCAGTCAAACACAAGTATTTCATTAATATAAGACGACGTACACTATTAGAAGAAATAGTAGAACAATACTATATGAGATAATAGAATAATACTGTGATATAGGTAAGTCAAGCACATGTATTTCATTAATATAAGAGCGACGTACAAAAAATATAAGAAATAGTAGAATGTAAACTGTGAGAGATAGTAGAGTAGTACTGTGATGTAGGTCGGTCAAACACAAGTATTTTATTAATGTAAGAGCGACGCACAAAAAATATAAGAGATAGTAAAATGTAAACTGTGAGATATAACTATCTGCGATACAACTTCAACCTCTTTGTGTTCCAAAGATTGGGGACTCGATCTCTATCGGATGTAATGAGGTCGTGAGAGCCAAGACCGCTTTTGCCGATAACAATAAAAGGTCCTTCCCAATTTTCTGTGAGTTTCCCTGCATTGAGTTTCTTTCTCTGTTTTGGGATCTCTCGTAGGATGAGATCTTTAATATCGAACTCTCTATGATGAACGGGTTTGTTATATTATTTTGCTAAAGCTTGATGATTCATTTCTAAGTTCATGACTGCTCTGTCTCTTATTTCGTCGATCCAATTCATGTTACATGCCAACTGAAACTCATTTTCTTCATCAGTCATTGTATGATCATGAAGTGGGTGATGATATTGAGTGAGGATGATTGCTTCGGTACTGTAAGCTAACAAGAATAGTGCACACCCAAGCAGACACTCAAGGTGTTGTTTGGTACGCCGATAATACGTGTGGCAATTCTTACACTCAATTACCTTTCTTCTATGTCAAGTATTTTTTTATTCCATCGATTATAGTACGATTAGTGATCTCGGCCTGACCATTTCTTTGTCGGTAATATGGATTTGAAGGAGAGTGAATGATGTTATGTTGGTTGAGGAACTTTACAACTTTTAAACCAACGAACTGTGGTCCATTATCTATTCTGATGTGGTGGGGGCAACCAAACCGTATGATAATGTTTTTCCATATGAACTTGATGACTTCGTCTTCGCATGTTCGACTCAAAGGGACAGCTTCGACCCACTTGGTAAAGTAGTCTGTTACTACTAAAAGGTATTTTCTATTTCTGGGTACAGTGGGGAATTTTCCCATGAGAACGAGGGCTCATCTTTTGAAAGGCCAGACAACTTTGCTAGAATAGAGTTCTAAAGTTAGAACTCAAATTTTTGGTCTATGTCGTTGGCAGGTGTCACACTTGCTTACATATTCGATGGCTTGAGCTTTTATTTTAGGCCAAAATACTCCTTGAGTAATAGCTCGGTTTGCAAGAGACTGTCCTGCCGTATAGGATCCACAAGTTCCTTCGTGTAGATTGTATAGGAAATCTTGGACCTCCTTATTAGATAAGCATTCGAGATATGGCCTTGTAACTGACCTTTTGTAAAGAAGATTATTGACAATGATATATCGTTTAACATTGTCTATCAACCGTTTTCTTTCATTAATATCTTCGGGGAGTTCACCATCAAATATGTTGTTTGGTCTGATATATGTAAGGAAATGTCATCTCCAATCTTCTTCGACCTCTTTGTCACCCCCAACATTAATGACATTTGAGCTGATGGGGTTAATGTTGGGGTTGGATACTATTTCGATCTTTTGATATCGGGCTTATGTTTTGTAAACTCCAGCAAAATAAGCGAAGGAGTCGAAATGTCTATTTTCTCTATGAGGCAAGTGTTCGATTGTAGCCTTTTTACATATGCTCTTTCTGTTTGTAGGGGCCAAGTTTCGTAGAGGGGAAACTAGCTCTTACACCATTGGATTGTCCTCGTATAGGGGTTTGCAAGTATCTAATATAATAGTAAACAACACTAATATACTAACACACTTGTGTGGAGTTCTAGAATGGGATAATCCACGACCTCTAGCGAGAATTTTTAAGAGAATTGTTATATATATCAAAGTTAGTCGAAGGCTCGAACTGTGGGTAGTTACAGGGAATACAAAGGTAATCTACTAAGGCTTTACGGGAGAGTTTTTCTAATCCCCTCCTAGTACCTTCTCCCTCCTATTTATAGAATATTGAAAGGGATGAGTCACCATGTGGGGTCAAGTTATATACATATCCTCTGGGGACAACTAACTTGTACCCAAAGTCAGTTCTGATACTATAGCTATCAATTCTGACATCGTAGTTGTTGTTTCTGACACTATAGTTGTTGGACCTGACACTGCAGTTGCAGGATCTGGCACTGTAGTTGTTGAGCGACTTATTTTTCTGTTATGTCTTGTGATTTGACTGTCTGACGTGTCCTCCTTCGACCATGTACGACCATGGTCAAAGTATTTCTGGTACTGATGCGGAGTTCATGCGCTGTTCATCTATCTTTGATTATAGTAGTTGGCTTCGATGGTTCCTTCGAGTGTTCGATTAGTCTTGGAAGGCTTCGTGGACACAACTATCGTCTTACTGGGCTTTAGATCTCTAGGTAGGCTTCGATGTAGCCTCCGAGTGTTCAATTGGAGCTAGAGGCTACGAGTAGGCTACTACATTCGCCCCCTCTCAGCTGGGGACTCAAAAATTGGTGTAAAGGGCGCGTGCTAAAAAAATGGTTGGGCTTAGGAAGCTGGAAAGTTTGACTGAGTGATTGTTATAATTCTGAGGAGAGTAATTGAAGATGGTGATTAATGTGGGTGGTGATTAAAGAGGAATTAAATGCATCTACATTCAAGTTTAAATATGGGGCATTAGGAGTGTTTCAAACTATATACATCTTCTTATTTGAGTAATCGAACCATGGACACCACACCTAATACCAGGTACCAGAGGAGAATGGCGGCAAGGGAATATCGCATACAAGAGAAGACTAGCGAGCTGATGCAAAGGTTCTTTGATGACCAAAGTCTGGACTGGGTGATGCCGGATTTAATTGATCTGAAGCCATAGGAGCCGATTAGTGGAATGCCGTATGCACACCGGTGAAGGGTGCTACAATGGATGAACCCACTAGCCAGCAACCGGCTCTTCTTCTTGCAATGTATGGCCAAAGATCTGATAGACGAAGAAGACCGAGTTGAAGATGAGGAGGTCGAGCTCTGCAAGAACTGCCCCGTCTGCGAATAGGGGAGTCTTGGTTTTGGTAATGGCACTGGTTTGGGAAGGGGGGGGGGATAGGGAGTTGTTTTATTTTCTATTGATGTTGTCTCTGTTTGTTTGGTTTGTTGTTGATTTTTGTTGTTGTGTATGGACATGTATTCGAATGAAATTGTCTATTTTGAAGTAAAATTTTGTAAGTGTGACAAATATAGTAGACGAAGATAATGTAGGCGCGATAGCAATTTTTCGAAAGTCAAACTTTTAGGAACGAGCAGTAAGAATGATAAGAAATTGGAGTAACATCGAGTAATTGAGTACTTAATATGCATGGACGAATCGTCAACATAGAATACAGATGATGGTTCGCAAACGAGATCAAGAGAGATTTGAAATTTTTTTGTCATCGAAGGCAAATGGGCATCGATTGTCGAGCCTGACAGCCATAACATCTCACATGTCAGAAGCGGTATAGTTCCTAGGGCAGAGTGCCCTGTAGGTCATCATAATGTTTCCTCGTATTATGGGAAAAGGGTAAAAGTGACACGTAGATTTGAGGGGACAACTTCGGACAGGGTGCTAGAAGGTTCGAGAGGCTTGTGAAAGATCTTGTGGAAAGGGGCTTGCGGTACGCACGTAGGAGAAGTTGAGGGTAAAATTGTAACTTCATATCACAGCCAAAAAATGAGGGGGAGTGGAAGAGTGGTAATGATAGTGAGTAGGGAAATCGAGGCGGTTTTATTTTTTTGAGGTGGTATTTAAAGGGGTGAGGGGGAAATTTATTATTCCCCAAATTATCAATCATAGAGAGAGAACCGAGAGAAGGAGAGAAAACATACGCCATTGTTGAGGTAGAGCTTATTGGAGAAGAGAGAAAGAATTACCGTTGTTGCTGTCTGAATCATTCAAACATGTACTTCTTCTGACTTTCTTCATAAATATGTAATTTAGTAGTTCTGCTCTGTAGTTTCTTCTGTTGTCTTGGTATGTTGGATGTATTGTGGGGTAGGAGCTGTTAGGGTTTTCATTGATAAGGGTCTAGCCGAGGAATGGGGTAAACGAAGTGGTTGGAGGTACGGCCCTGTGGGAAATTAGGGATATTGAGGTGGTGACCAGGGTTGTAGTCGAACATTTGACTATGGGTTAAGCAAGTTGGAGAGGGTAGAACAAAATATGATATCAAAGCGTGATAGTCGAATATATCGATCTAATTACGTGCCTCTTCTTCTGTAGGGTATAATGCTTACTCGTTAATCTGCAAGACTAAGACTGATAGATGAGAAGATTGAAGTAAATGAATTGAGTGTGTCTGGTCGTGCTCAAGTGGGTGAGAACAGCGATGAAGAAGAGTTAGACATTGTAACAGACACCCCATTAGCCGTGGCAGTACCTGAAATTGAGGCTTCGAGGAAAAGCCGTCGTAGGGCTCGAGTGATCGGGGAGAGTGATAAAGAGGAGATGGATGGAGGGCAGGGAAGAGGGAACGAAGGTAATGTTGAGGTTTTGGGGGATGAAAGAGATGAAGGGGAGCAGAACGACAATAGTGAGGGTTCGGTTGGTTCGAGGGGAGTTGCGGGGTCAGTCTTGGCTTAAACGAAGGCGAGACTGGATCGATTCGTGGCTAAACATGATTTGGCGAGGGTGGAAGTGGTGCTAATGCCAGTAGGGGCTGGGTACACATTCAGGGATACCCCTCAAGAGGGTTTCTTTGCGTTTAGAGGTTAGATTTGACTGGGGATGCGACTACCCCATTGAAGGTTGGTGAAAGAGGTGTTGAACTACTGGGATGTGGCTCCTTGCCAGATGAACAACGCATGAATGTGGAGTGTCAAGGTAAATTCTACGAGATGATGAGGGTTGTCGAGGGGATGAATGTGGAGTTGAAGCATGAGAAGAGGGGGTTGATCGAGTTGTTCGATATTGTATCGTTCTACTCAAGGAAAGCCAATAAGAAGGTGGATACTTACCATATCCAATGTTATGCAGATAAACCGTGACTATTCAATCTGTGTTCGACGGGTCAAGGGTGGGATAAGGATTTAGTGGTAGTAAGGGGTAATTATGAGAATGCAGAGGGGAAAAAAGAGTATAGGTTCTAGTACAGGGTGTATAATCTAAGTAAGTCGAATGTCCAAGGCTTTTGGTTGAGGGGCTCGAATAGGCTATCTAAACTTGTCTTTTGTTATTTTACAGAACCCAATCCCAGGGCTTTAACGAATCCGAAGAGGTACATTGACGGACTCATTGACTTTGATGAGGAGTAGATAAACTGAGTATTCGGGAAGCTAGGTATCGTGAGGAAGAGGCGGAAGAAGATAAACACATTGCTTCAAAATGAGCCTGATGTTGCTAGACCAGCAAAGAAGAGAAAAGAAGAAGGTACTTCGAAAGGACCTGAAGAAATGGAGAAAGCAAGGTTGATTCGTAAGTTGAATTATTTTCCAAGAGGGTAGCAAACAGCGCCAGTGCCGGAAGTAGTTCCCGAGGCGTCAAAGCAGGCTAACAAAGGTAAGGGCAAGGTCATTCCCGAACCTTCAAAAGTCCAACAACTGAAGATTATTCAATGTAAGAGGCATCGGGAGCTGGGAACTGATGATGCGGAGGATACAGACGAAGCGCGACATAAAGCCGAACTAGAGGAGCATGCTCGAGCCACGACCGTGTCGATGGCGACTCTTTAGGAAAATGACCCAGAGGAGGCTGGGAAGTAGATGAATAAGGCTCTGCATTAGGTAACTATTTTATGAGATTCTAAAATTATGCTAAAATTTACTATGCGTCGTGAAGTACTGATGGTTCGAGTATTTTAGCAGGTGCATGCTTGGGTTCAAGCTTTTACCAAGGCCCAGAAGGTAACAACGAGGCAGTTAAAACAAGCGGTGGACAATCTGGAGCTTGGTCGAGGGACTGTGTTATCGCTGGAGACCGAGGTTAATGTACTAAAGCGAAAGAGGCTGACTATTAGAGCTGAGTGTGCGAGGGAACTCAAAGTTAAGCGTGACGACAATTCTCAAATGCGGAAGGTGTTGGAGTCAAAGCTTGCTGAGAAGGTGAAGAAAATGGAAGAACATAGGGCAACTTTCCAAGCGCAATTCGATGAGGAGTGTGAGACGACCACTTCCTTGAAGAACTTCATAGACAGTTTGGGGTATGACCCCATAACTTTTAAACACTTCCTCTAATCGAAGGATGCTCTGTCGAAGGTATCTTTCAGACGGAAGGGATGGAAGTGGATCCTGCTGGTAGAGGTGATAATGTGGAGGCTCCCGTGGTCAACGAGGTTGCTATTGGTACTGCAGTTGATGGGGTCGTAGATGTTGTGGGACCGAACCCTTCTGTCGAGGGTATTGGAGGTATGGTGGCTGGAGAACCTGTAGGGAGAGCTAGTACGGCCGCTCCTGCATGAGTAGAATTCTGGTAGAAGGTGTGTCTATGTTGTTTGGTTGCTGAAACAAACTTTCTCTTAATGTAATGTTTAAGCTTGCCTGGGTTTCTTGCACTTGACTTGGATTGCTTGTGTACTGAACTTGACTTGCTCGTATACATTGTACTGGGACTTCTTGCATGCAGTTGAATTGCTGATATTCTTGTATGCTTGTATTTGTGTGTGCTGAGAAGTATAAAATTCTTACAGCAGGGTTCGAGCTAGATCCTTGAAGAGCTTTGGGGTCGTCCCTGGGTATTAGTCTGGTCGAAGGATGGATATGATACTTAGGTTATACCAAGAATTTTACTGGACTTCGAAGGTCGCCCTCGGGTCTGTCGACAGGATTGAGCCTAAGCGAAGCATTATTTGTTTGCCTACAATGCATTCCCGAGGGTCTGGTCCATCGACCATTCATGCCCCTCGAGTTTGCTCGAATTGGAGACTTGAAAAACTTCATGGTCACCCCCAAGTATCAGTCTGGTCGAAAGGTGGACATGATACTTAAGTTTGACCAAGAAATTTGCGGGACTTCGAAGGCCTAGGCCTGAACGAAGCATAATGTGGTCACCCCCAATGCATTCCCGAAGGTCTGGTCTGTCGACCATTCATGTCCCTCGGGTTTGCTCGAATTGGAGACTTGAAAAACTTTGTGGTCGCCTCGAAGTATCAGTCAGGTTGAAAGGTGGACATGATACTTAAGTTTGACCAAAAAAATTGTGGGAAGACAGAATACGAAGTTCAGAGGGTAAAAAATATGTTTATTAATTATACTGCATTTACATTAGTTGAACAAGGTGGTGGTCGTGGCCTGTTATGTGAGGTTAATTGCATTATATTCCATAGGTTAGGTAGAGGCTCTTCATCTCTAGTCATTAGATAATAGGATCCTTTATAGGCCTTATCGTACACGATATAAGGTCCATCCTAGAATTTAACTAACTTGCCAGCATTGCGAGGCTTCGAAGAGGGTGTGACTCGCTGAAGTACATGAGCTCCGATGTCGAAGCTACGCAATCAAACCCTTTTATTGTATGACTTTAGGAGGAAGAGATGATAACGGTCGAGGTTAGTGATGGCTCGGTCTTTGGTTTCATCGATCCATAACATATTGCATCCGAGTTTAAACTCGTTATCTTCGTCAGGGAGGTCAGGGTCGCGTGGCGGTACTTCGAATTGAGTAGGGAGCACTGCTTTGGTACCATAGGTTAGAAGGAAAGGTGTGCAGCCCGTCGCCTTTCGTGGTGTTATTCGATAGGCCCAGAGTTCATATTGTAGTTCTTGAACCCATCGTCATTTCTTTTTATCGACACGCTTCTTAAGACGGTTGATTATAGTTTTATTGATTGTTTCGGCCTGACCATTCCACTGGGGGTAGTAAGGTATTGAGAGGGAGAGGATGATGTTGTGCTTCTTGAGGAAATTATGAACTTTGTTCCCAACAAATTGTGGATCATTGTCATATCGTATTATGTGAGGGCAGCCGAAGCGCGTAATGATATTCTCCCATAAAAACTTGATGAATTTTTCTTCTCTGGCTCAACACAAAGGCACGGCTTCCACCCATTTAGTAAAGTAATCTATTGCCACAAGGATATTTTCTCGACTTCCTGATGCTTTGCAAAAAGGACCCACAAGATCGATGGCCCATCTCTTGAATGGCCAAGAGACTTGGCTGCAATGGAGGTCTTGTAAAGGGTTATAAATGTCATGGGCGTGACGTTGGCATTTGTCACAATGTTTGGAAAATTCTTCAGTTTGTTTCTTCATATTAGGCCAGAATAAACCCTGGGATACGGCACGAAGGGCCATAGATCGACTTGCAGTGTGAGCACCGCAGGTACCTTCGTGGAGTTTGGCAAGAATGGTAGTGGCTTTGTTTTGAGATATGCATCAGAGGTGGATGCCGTTTGAGGGTTTGCGATGTAACTCTCTTTTTGAGGATGGTGTATCTGTTATAATTTTCCAGTAACGACCGTTTGTCTTTGGGATCATCTAGGAGGGTAGAACTGTTGAAGTAAGCAAGAAATTATATTCTCCACTCATCTGGATCGAGACTCTCGCCCCTAGTATTGATGGTATTGACTTCCATCTGGTCTATACTTGGGGCGTTCGAGCACTTTGAGATTAAGTATTCGAGATTCAGACTAGCCTAACATGACTGCTATCTAGGCGAGGGCATCAACATGTCTATTTTCGCCTTGAGGGTAATGAGTAATAGAAGATTTTTTCAGGAAAATGATTCATGCGCTGGCAGATGAGAGCAGTATACTCAGCCATGCGACCATTGGACTAATTTTTACCGGTGTACTACCTCTGAACAAGTTAAGAATCTATAAATACTGCAAGTTTAGGAACACCAAGTTGGAGTGCGAGATCAAGGCCATGTATCAAGGCTTCATACTCAGCCTCGTTGTTAGAGCATTCGAAGTTTAACTTGATGGCCTTTTTAATTCTATCATTGGTGAGGGTGACCAGAACAACACCAATCCTCGAATCGTTAGGTCCGGCGGATCCATCTGTAAAGAGACACCAACATGTGTTAAGGTTCCAAGGGTCGTTCTGTTCGGGTTGGTCTTCTGGTAGATCATCTTTGTGTTCTTCCCAATCGATGTCTTCGACCGGGAAGTCGGCAAGGAAATCCGTAATTGCTTGGCCTTTTTGAGATATTTGTTTCTCAAATGTGATGTCGTGTTCACCAAGATAAACAAACCACTGTTGTACCCGTCTGAATTTTTCCTTCTTGCCGAGTATCTCTCGAAGGGGGTAATTGGTGATAACACGTATAGGATGAGCTATAAATTATGGTTTGAGTTTTTGAGCAGTGTAAACGAGGGTGAGGAGTAATCGCTTGAGCTTTGTGCATCGCGCCTCTGCAAATGTCTGAGTTTTGCTGATAAAGTATACGGTTTCTCGATGTTGAATTCGAGTCGAATAAGGACCGAACTAATGGAAATGGCGTTAACAGCAAGGTATAAGGAAAATATTTCACCTTCGATGGGGATACTGATGATGGGTGGTTGACCAATGTATGTTTTAAGTTTGAGGAAAGCCTGTTCGCAATCGGGTGTCTAATTGATTTAGGGGTTATTTCTCTTTTTGGCCTTGTGGACGCCTTGGTCGCGTAAGAGGGAGAAAAGCCAAATACAATGGTCAGAGAATTTGGATATAAAATGGTTGAGGATGGCTATCTTGCTAGCAACCTTTTGGGCATCTTTTTTTGTTTGAGGGGAAGGCATATCGATGTTGGCTCGGATATGAGTGGGGTCAATCTCGATGCCCCATTTGTTGATGAGGTGGCCCAAGAACTTTCCAGATGAAACACCAAACTGACACTTGTCTGGGTTAAGTTTCATGTTATAAGTACGAAGTATGGCAAATACCTCGGTGAGGTCCTGGATATGGGTCTATTTTTGGAGACTTTTGCATAACATGCCGTCAATATAGACTTCAATCGACTTGCCAAGCAAAGGTTTAAACATGGTGGTAACAAGACGTTGGTAAGTGGCACCCATATTTTTAAGGCCGAAGGGCATGACGTTAATGCAGTAAAGACCTTGTTCAGTAATAAACAAAGTTTTAAGTTGGTCCTCGGGGAGGAGGGGTTCCTGATTGTAACCCGAAGCCACGTCCATTATCAATAGTCGCATATGGTCAGCTGTGGCATCCAGAAGTACTGAAATGATTGGGAGAGGATATATGTCCTTCGGTATGTGTTTTTTGAGGTTTGTGAAGTCAACGCAGATTCTGATCTTGTCGTTCTTCTTAGGGACAACAACAATGTTGGAGATCCAGTCAGCGTATTTGACTTCTATGATGAAACCTGCTATTAGGAGTTTGTCGACTTTGAGGTTTACAACTTTTCGAAGCCGTGGGGCCAACATACGCTTCTTTTGCTTCACTACTGTAGAGTGAGAGATGAGATTGAGTCGATAACACACTAAAGTGGGGTCAATACCGGGTATCTCATGGAATGTCTAGGCGAAGACATCTTTATTTGTTCGAAGGAAGTCAGTGAGTTCAAGGCTTTCAGCCTCATGTTGAAAAGTACCAATAAACGTACCTCGACCAGGACCGTCAAGTTCGATATAGACAGTGGGTTCGATGGGTGTGGTAGCCGACATCAAAGGTATGGGGATAAAGAAATACATTGATTGCAATGGTTGTTTGATAAGTTTTCGGGTTTGATCAATCTCCGGGTGCTCACATGAGCGGGCAAGGTGTTGAGAGCCTTTCATGTTCTACGTACCACAAGGGGTAGAAAAATGTTGTGGTTGGTGGTAACTCGAAGGTATGGCTCTCATGGCATGGAGCTAGTCGTGCCCAAGGATGCCTAGATACTCAGATTTCTTATCGATGACGAGAAAGATGGTTTAGAGTATAACTAGCCCTGTAGTGATAGGGAGGCCAATATGACCGATAACGACTTCGGTGGCGCCATTGAAGCCTTTGAGTTCGACATTAGCCAGGGTGATGAGGTCGGTTTTTGGCATGGCTCAAACAGTTTGGTGGAACAGTACGTCAGCTGCACGATGAGCATGGTATGAAGGATGAGGTGCTCGACCTTGATCATAATGACCAAGATATCAGAGTGGGGAAAGTGAACGTGGGAAGTATCGCAGTCGATAAAGGAGATACCCACGGGTCGAGGTAAGCTTGCAACATTCTTCGACACGCTTGCGCTTGCTTTTAGTACGACCACTGTTGATATTGTTGACTTCGATGAGATGAAGTTGGAAAATGTGTATCTTGACTGGGTCGGCAACTGGGACGAGTTGAGGCTTAAGGTACGATCCGTCGAGGTAGTTGGGGAGGTCAGCAACATATTGATGTAGATGACCCACCTTAAGAATTATTTCGAGAGAGCGCTGTGGAGCGTACCATTTATTGGTGTGGTGGCAGTTACATTTATGATTATAGCAGTAAGGTTTGCCTTCTTTGACCTCGATGGGGTAGGGGGTACGCCATATAGGGTTGGCCTGAATTTATTGGAGAAGGGTACTGATAGGAGCAGTAAGCTTGGGGAGGCCTGGCTTGGGTCACTTTTTACGAGCCTCAGTAGGAGTATCATCAGAGTGTGGGCGTTTGCGGCTCTCAGTCTCCTGTGAGATGGGAACGACCATGGGTGTAGAAGGTTGTCGAGGTTTGTTCTGATTGGTGGTCAAAGCTTACCCCTGGCGATTTGACTCGCAGAGGCGTTCGAGGTCGATGTACCCATTAACTTTGGATAATATCTTCTCGAGGGTTCATGGTTTATGAAGCACAATATACTCATTTACACGATTATTATCTGGGAGAGCGTCAGAGTACGCCAGAACGACGTTCGCGCAGTTGAGGTTCTCAACTTTGTGCGACTCATTGAGAAACTACCTGGTGAAAGCTTTAAGGGTTTCGTTGGGAGATTTGCGGAAGTTGAAGAGGGCATCAACCCGGACCTCGCAGTCCTTGTTGAAGGCAAACTAGGTGATGAAAAGTATCGAAAGTTGTTTGAACCTTTGGATGGAACCATTGGGAAGGCTATGGTACCATTTGAGAGGGTTGTCTATGAAGCTGGTGGGAAACAATAGACACAACAGGTGGTTAGCCATGGAGTAAAGGCTTAAGGCATTTTAGAATTTGAGGATGTAGGATTGAGGGTCGGTATTGCAGTATTTGTTGATTTTAGGGATGTAGAAATTTGGAGGTACCTCGATAGCGAGGAGTTTGAGGTAGAAGGGGTTATTTAACCGACTCCAAGAGTTTGGTGTGAGGCTCGCACTGATGCGGATAGCGGTGTGGATTTTATTGTCGAGTTCTTGCTGTGTAAGATAGGCAGGATGAGGGGAGAAGGCGGCGGTTGAAAAAGATAAGGCTGAATGTTCCTGATATTTGTTTACACAAATTCTTTATTCAGCACTACACTCCTCGAGACATTTTTGCGCCGGGCGGCGTTTGGGGTATCGGGTAGTTCGAAGAGTAGAGTTGGAAGAATCCTTCGTGGGGTGTACACCAAGGTGGATCGATCCGGTAGGTAAAATGGTGGGGGGAGTACCCTCGACGCCAAGATGGACCGGGGGTACTCTAATATCCGGCTGGGGCCCAAGCCGGGCGCGGGCAGAAACACGCGACGGGGCAGGTGCTCGAGAGGGCGGAGGGGTGTCTTGAGTTTGAAGTTGTATCAACTCGCGAACTGTATTGTGTAAATCGTCGAGGGTACGATATTGTCTGTCTGCATCATCTAAACGGCGCTGCCGTTCAGCCTCAAACTCTAGGTGATATTCTTCACGCTCAAGGCGTAACTGATTGCGGTGTCGCTCCTCAGCTTGAGCAAATTATTGGGTAAAGAGGGTGAGCTGAGCGGCCACTCCGCCGATGGAGTTGCCGACAAGGGCAGAAGTAGAGCGGAGGGTGGGGGCCATTGAAGGTGGCTTGTAGGAGTAGAATAGGGAAAGAGAAAAAAGACAGGGGAGTTTGGTAGGGTGGGATAACACAGATAACGCCAAATGTAGGGGCCAAGTTTCGTAGAGGGGAAACTAGCTCTTATACCACTGGATTATCCTCATTTAGGGGTTTGCAAGTATCTAATATAATAGTAAACGACACTAATATACTAACACACTTGCATGGAGTCCTAGAATGGGATGATCCACGACTTCTAGCAAGGATTTTTAAGAGAATTGTTATATATCGAAGGTAGTCGAAGGTTTGAACTATGGGTAGTTATAGGGAATTCGAAGGTAATCTGCTAAGGCTTTGCGGGAAAGTTTTTCTAACCCCCTCTTAGTGCATCCTCCCTCCTATTTATAGAATATAGAAATGGATGAGTCACCATGGGGGGTCAAGTTACATGCATATCCTCTGGGGATAACTGACTTATACCCGGAGTCGGTTCTGATACTATAGCTATCAATTCTGACATCGTAGTTGTTGTTTCTGACACTATAGTTGTTGGACCTGACACTGCAGTTGCAGGATCTGGCACTGTAGTTGTCGAACGGCTTGTTTCTCTATTTTATATGGTGATCTGGCTGTTTGACGTATCCGCCTTCGACCATGTACGACCATGGTCGAAGTGTTTCTGGCACTTATGCAGAGTTCATGCACTGCACATCTATCTTCGACTAGAGTAGTTGGCTTCGATGGTTCCTTCGAGGGTTCGATTAGTCTCGGAAGGCTTCATAAACACAGTTATCGTCTTACTGGTCTTCAGATCTTTAGGTAGGCTTTGATGTAGCCTTCGAGTATTCGATTGGAGCTAGAAGGCTGAGAGTATGCTACTACAATATCGGGTACTGCTGCTGCGTAATCTATCATCTTTCTGTTTTTCTGATATTTGTCTGTATAATGGTTCACGATCAATAAAGAATCTGCGTAAATAGATAATTTGGGCACACCAATCTCTAGTGCCATATCCAGTCAGTGGATTAGTGCCTCGTATTCTGTTTTGTTGTTGGTAGCTTCGAAGTTGAGTTAAATTGATTTCTCAATTCGATCATTAGAAGGTATGATAAGAACTATCCCGATGCCTAACCCAGCTGGTTTGGTAGAACCGTCAGTTAAAAGGTGTCAACCTTTTTTGGATATCCAATCAGTCTTTTTTTTAGATGCTCGTCGTTTATGTCGGTACTATCCTCTTCCCAATCAGGGTCGTCTACTGGAAAATCTATGAAGAAATTTGCTATTGTTTGTGTTTTTTCAGAGTGTCGAGTTTAAAATGTATGTCGTATTCACCAAGAGTAAGCGACCTTTGCTGAACTCGTCTGAATTTCTCTTGTTTGGAAATATAGAACTTTGCGCATGGGGTAATTTGTCATTAATCGAACTGAATGAGCTTGGAAAAATTGCTTTAACTTTTGCGATGTATAGACAAGAGTGAGGAGCAGTTTTTCAATCTTAGTGTACCGTGTTTTTGCCGGAGTAAGAGTCTTACTGATGAAGTAGATGGGTTTTTCCGTCTTCTCGTCAAGTCGGATGAGAACAGAGCTAAGCGAGTTATCAACAACTGCAAGGTATACCGTGAGCTCTTCTCCTTCCGTGACGTACTCATTATGGGTGGTTTCCCCAAGTAACATTTCAGTTCCTGAAATGCTGCTTCACATTTTGTGGTCCACTCAATCTTGGGATCTTTTTGAGTTTTTTCTTTCTTCGTCCCTTCTCGTAGAAGGTCGAATAGCCAATCTGAAGACTTAAAAATAAAACAATTTATTGTTACTATTTTGCCGACTATCTTTTGTACGTCTATATTTTTCTTTGGGGAAGGCATGGATAATAAAGTATGGATACGATCTGGGTCAGCCTCGATACCTCGTTTGCTAATAAAATGTCCCAAGAATATGCCTGATTGGACTCTGAATTGGCATTTGTCAGGATTTAGTTTCATTTTGTATGACTGAATAATTTTAAAGGTCGTGTACAAATCTGCGAGATGGTTTTCTTTTTTGAGACTTTTACACAGCATATCATCAATATAAAATTTCATCGTTTTTCTTAGATGGTCTTTGAACATCTGAGTCATCAGTCTTTGGTGAGTGGCTCCCACATTCTTGAGGCCGAAAGGCATGACTTTGTAGTAGTAAAATCCATGTTCTGTGATGAAAACTATTTTTTCTTGATCTTCGAGCAGAAGGGGTATCCGATTATACCCTAATGCTGCGTCCATCATGGATAAGAGTTCGTGTCCCGCAGTGGTATTGAGCAGATGGTTGATGATAGGAAGGGGAAAACTATCTTTTAGAGTATGTTTATTCAAATCTATAAAATCCACGCATACTCTGATCTTGCCATTTTTTTATGGGACTGCTACGATGGTCGAGATCCATTCGGGGTAATTGGCTTTTCGAATAAAACTAACTTCAATGATTTTATCAATCTCTTTATTGACTTCTTGTAGCCTTGGTGTTAATGTTCTCTATTTTTGTTTGACTGCCTCAGCCTTATCTTTTAAGCTAAGCTTGTAGCAAGCCAAATTTGAATTAATGCCTGGCATTTCATAAAATGTCCATACAAAGACGTTACTGTTGTCTTTTAGAAACTGAATAAGAGTATTTCGCTCTGTTGTGGGTGATAGAGTCCCAATGTAGGTACCCTGTTTGTCTCCATTGATTTTGACGTACTCCGTGACTTTCACACTTGGTAGTTGGTTTTCTGTAGTAATCTCTGTAGTGTTCTGTAATTGTTATACGATCTGTTGTATCGGTGGTTCCGTCACGATGGTTATAGTATTTTTGCAAGTTTGAGCTAGCTTCTGACTGCCTTTAATTTTATAGATGCCGCCATTCCAATTAAACTATAATGCCAAATGATAGGTCGATGGGATAACTCGCATGTTGTGTAGCCAGCAGCGTCCCATGATTCCTAAATAACAGGATTTTGCATTTATAACGTAAAACACAACGCCAACCGTTGTTGGTCCTACGATAATAGGAAGTATAATTTTTCCTACATGTTCTTCTTTGGAGCCAATAAAACTACTGATATTAATGTCACTAGGCTGAACTTTGTCGGCCAGTCCCATCTGATCGATCATACTTTGGAAGAGTAGTTCGATACTACTGCCAGTATCTACCATCATTGTATGTTGTACGACATTTCTCATTTTCAACATGATCATGAGTGCATCATGGTGAGGAAAGTTGACGTGGCGAATGTCGCAATCCTCGAAGGAGATCCCCGTTCGTTGAAAACTAGACGAGGGAAGTAACCGGGCTTCTTTATCGACCATAGTCAAATCTTGGCATTGGCCGAGACGTCGTCTTTTGAATCGAATCGACCTGTTAACTGCACAAGTTTCTATAAAATTACTGAGGGAGATATGGTATAAATGTTTTTCCTTTGCTACTTCTTTTATCTGTACGATCTCAGTATTAATCTTGTCACACCCGTTTTTGTAGCTTTCAACGTCTACAATGTACTCGTACATTCTTCCGTCCGTAAAGATATACTTCAAAAGTCATTGTAAAGCAAAGTAATGTTCTGTATCATAATATCGGACTTTGTGGTGTATGCAATACAGTCTGCTTTAAATGGGTTTGATGTTTTGGGCATTGCGGAAGAATTTGTCCTTCTGAAGTGTGGGATATAAGCTGGCTATTGTAACAATTAATTCAGGAAGACATGGCTTTGGTAACTTACCACCTCTCTAAGGTCGATCGTCATTAGATTTGGTTCATTTTCTATCTCCTCTGGAATCTGTAGTTCGATTGAAATCTCGATATGTGGATTGATCTCTTCCTGTCAAGGTTGACTTCTGGGGTTTCTGTCTTTTGGATGCCATCCTTTCGAGATCGATATATCCATTTACTTTTTCAATCATATCTTCTAGGGTCGTAGGTTTGTTGAGAATAAGGTGCTCATTTGCTCTACCATCCATGAGCAAAGCATTTGTAAAGGCCGAAATAGTAATTTTATGATCTAGTTGATCTACCTTTCTGGCCAACTCCAAGAATTTCTTAGTGAACGATTCCAACTTCTCTCCTGGCATTTGTTTAAGGCTGAAAAAATATATATTTTCCTCTTTGTCTATGTTGTGCGAGTAGTTCTTGACGAAAAGTTTTCACAACTGTTCGAATGTGCGAATGGATCCTTCTTGTAGTGAGTGGAACCATCGTAATGGTTCACCCTAGAGGCTGGTAGGAAAGAGATAACATAAAATGTGGTTTGATGTAGAATGCAAGCCTAAAGCGTTCTAAAATTCTTGGACGTATTCCACGGGATCAGTTCTCTCGTACTTTTGAATTTTTGGGGTGTGGAAACCGGTGGGAACCTCGTTGTTCAATAGATCCTGAGCAATCGGGCTTTTCTGTATTCTGCTATGGATGCCTTTGGCGGTTTGAATCTGAGCTTTAAATTATTCTTTGATGCGTTTTTATACATGTTCTTGAGTCACGTACTGACGAGCTGTGATGGTTTGACGTCACTTCCTTTACTTAGTCGTTCGCGTGCAGGAATGCAAACTCTTCCACGATGCGGGTCCTCTGCTTGCCTGACTTCAGCGGGAACGTCATAAACTTCTTGTCGGACTCCCGGTATCTATACGGGTTCGACCCTCAACTGATTATGATCGGATCGAGTATCAATTCCTTGGTTGTTGCCTCGAGGTCCCAGCCTGTCCCGAACAGAAACTCGTGAGGTGGCTGGCAGCGAGTCTTTGTTCTTATGGGCTGCAATTTGTTGTCCTTGCAGAACTTTCAACGCATCTCGCACATCTACCAGTTGTTGTTCCAGAAAGGCTCATCTTTCTATCTTGGAGTTTAGAGTGGCCCACAATTCCGCTAGTGAGGCGCGCTTCCTTCTGCTGGGCTAACAGGGGCATTATGTTCTGGAAGCTACATTTGAAGAGAGTAAGTATCATCTGTATCTGAGAACTGTGGCTAACTGCTTCGTTCCCACAGACGACGCCAAATGTAAGAACCTAATTTCTTATATCGAACTCAGTCTCTCATACCAAAGATAATTAGAGCGCTATCAAGTAATTGCTAACACGGGATTTAGCGTGAAAAACCTTTGAATAGGTTAAAAACCACGACCTCTCTTGAAGATTTTGAAAAGTGATATTATTGATGATGGCAAGATATTACAAAGATCGCTTTGGATAGTTCTCTGTAGAGTTTTTGGGTAGAATTCTCTATCCTTAATCTGTAGTTCTCTAGTCTTATTTATAGGTCTTATAATATGACCGTTTGACGACCATTATTATTCTTAATGATGAACGTTACAATACGGATTTGATATGTCTTTGAACTGATTGCGTAGCGGTTGATCCTTTTGTTTTGTAACGGCTTCATTAATGACGGAGTGCTTGTTGAATCGAGCTGTTGATGTAGAGGTCGAGAATGATAAGTAAACTCTTCTTTGTAGTTGTGCCACATAATCGTATGTTGATGAGGTCGAGTAAATATATGATGGTCGAAGATGAGGCTTAAGTTCGAGATCCGGAATAGGCCACTACAGTTACCATGTTTCTAGTAGACGATTATCTGATATCTTTAGTTCGAAACAAAAACATCAATATCTGAAATTTACATTCCTAGTCTCATAATTCATAGGAGATGCTATTAGGGTCAGTGGTCAGTGGTCAGTGGTCTCTAATATCAGAGGTAGTTTAACTGTTTAAGTATACCCGAGAAAACCCGCTTGATTCCATCAGTAAGAGAGTGTTTTTGGCTCCTGAAGCAGATGCAACAAGAAGAAAGAAGTTGGCATTGTGTAAAGTAATGTTTAATCACAGAGTAGAAAACTGCAAGATAACAGTATAAACTTACCAGGCATTTTGATTAATACAGACTAATTATTTGTGGAAAAACTTTTACAAGTTCACAAAAAGAAAAGAAAAGAAAAAATACAAACAAATTCAATGGGGTTGCGCTAAAATTAACAATGCCCAAACTGTATTACACTCTACAATTCAATGCACGAAATCTTTGTTATTATTATCTACTCTATCAAAACTTCAATCACTGTGAACAACAATGCAAGAGTTTTTATTTATTTATAGATCTAAGCAGTTAGCCCCTCAGAACACGATTTGAACTGAGGACGAAATTCTCCTCTCCTTTCACGGTGGAGTGTAGTCTTCCTGCTGCCCAACCGTTGTTTAAGGCACGAGCGGGATCTCCAATCACTCGGGTGCCATCGATTTTCTTTTCAAATTCGGAAAGACTACTTGCCTTTCTCTCTTTTCGTATTTTCCGATTCTCATCTCTCTCTTTTCTTAGCCAACTCTCTACCGTTCTCTACGGATTCAAATTAAATAGAAGATGTCAGTGATAGAACAAAAAAAATTCCACAAGGTGACACAGCAAATAGGATAGAATTCCTTTGAGAAGCAGCCAAATCTCTTTATAGCTAAGTCGTTTGATGGGAGAAATTCATATAAACCAAAGTTTGCTGTACTAATCTCTCTAAATGAAGTCATTCATGGAAATAGATTTGGCCTCTGAAAAAGAAAAGACTAACCATCAAAGATAAGTTGCTAATCTCCTTTACTTTCTCCATTGGCATTGCTAGTTGCAGCTTACCGTGAGCAACATAAACCTGAACATAATAGAAAGAGAAGTGATGATAACCATCTAAAGTCTTCTGAAAGACAAATCAAATCAAAAGAAACGAGAATCATACAAGATGTGAAGGCCAATCCTCAAGACCATCGAATATGTGGGTCGCATAAATAATGGTGGCACCTCGTTCTACACATTCTTTTTTAAGGAATTTTAGAAGATCAGCTCTTGCTAGCACGTCAAGGTCAACAGTGATCTCATCAAGAAGAAGAACCTACATAATTAAAGCATTTTGTATATAAACATTTCTGTTTCTTTATATAAACATTAAACACGTAGATAATGGGCAACTACATGTTGAAAATAACATGAACATCAAACAATAGACATAGGAAAAACCTTATATGGCTTTAGTAGACCTATACAAATTTGTACACGCCTTCTTTGACCATCAGAAGACTTGTGCATTCTCCATGACATATCAATATCTAACACCTATACCACCAACAAGCATAATATAAGTATCACTACGCATATAAGCCTGAAAAATAATAAGATAAATTGTTTATAAGCTCACATGATTACTAATCATATAACGACAGAAAAAAGAACCTGCATCCCTAGCAATTGGCAAGGGATAAATCGATAAACAGGTATATTTTGTTCAACTATAATCTATGTTCACATAAGTGGGTCAGTGCTAATCTACTAAATTATTCTTCCTATCAAACTAGAAGCATGGATCAAATAATTCCCAAAGGTGGTTAAGCATTCCGCCAAATGTAACGAAATAACTGAGAAGACTACGAAACACACACAGATTTAAGCTTTTGAGCAAGAATTCCCATTGTGAAGAGTGTGTTGTACCTTTATAAGTTCATCTCTTCGTTGAGGGTCAATTCCTGGTACCCCAAATATCATTTTCTCCGCAGAAATATCCATTTGTATTGGCACCTCAAACCCAGCAAAAGCAACATCTCGCTTCCACTGCAGAAGAACGTTAAACTCGTTTATTAAATAAAAATGATTTGTTTTTATCGAAGATTCCTATCATTCTCGACCACGGAACAAAGTGATGTGTCTTGACATGTAGTCCACAAAAAAACGGTCATGTAAATACTCAAAGCCGGGTTTTTCATATTATCTCTGGATGGGTGAATGATCAGATCAAGTTAGGTTTCGGAAGTATAGGCAGCGCCCACTAATCCCTTAGTCTACCAAATAAACCAGAAGATAGCTATGTTATGCCCTTCACACCCTACCCACATAGTTAAAAGGCTTAATCAGTCCTGCCATATTTAACTCAACTGAACAATGCTAAGGAGTCTTCAGTCATTTATCATTTTAGATGCTATAGTAGAAACAATTCACATATCTCTTTCACGGATAATAGCAGATCCGTTAACCGCAATACATCAAGCATAATTTAGCAACGCTTTGAACCCAACTCAAATAAACCAACCTCTATTACAGTAAACTTCTTCTAGTTTAAAATCTTAACACACCATGTTCAAATGATCAAAAAATGACTGAAAAAACTATACGCAAAGGTTTAATTATAAGTTATAACCCAGAGTCTAATACCTTTTACCACATTGCATTTGCATCTCAAATACAATAGAGCAATATCTAAAATTCTAAACCAAATAAGATATACCAATCAATAAAACATGGGGAACAAAACAAACCTCTCCGCCAAGATAACAAAGATCCCCAGACGACGTCAGCGCTGTATCATGAAATGCTGATCTCCTAAGCACCCTCACCATACTTGGGTCCACCATATGCTTCCCTCCCAATATCTTCAAAATCGTCGTCTTTCCTATAAATCAAACCAACCCCATTACTCAAAACCAACCCCATTTCAATTTCAAATCAAAACAAATACACATTAACATAGAACAAACCAGCTCCATTAGATCCAACTAGAAGACACCGCTCTCCTGCATTAAGCGACAGCGTGAATACGTCGATCAGAGGGGTCGAACCCGGCGGAGGGTGTCCGTCAATGCCAGGATATGTGAATCTGAGATTGGTTATCTCTATTGTTGGATTGAGTTTTTCCGCCATTCTTGTTTCTTGGAGAGAGAGAGAGAGAGAGAGAGAGAGATTGGTTTTAAAGCAAAGAGAGAAATAAAATTTTATTATTTCAAAGGGCGTGGAGCTCTCTCACCCATCAGAGAGCACTCAACTACTTTAGGTGGGAAAACATTGCATCAATAACTGTCATTTTTAGAAATTTTACGTCGTTTTTGTATGTTGATGTGTTGTTGTTTTTTTGTCGGCAAGGATTTAAAGATTATCCTTATTGTCGACAATGTGGAATGAGATGAATCGGATGGTGGTTTGGACCTCTTTGGAGAGGAATGGTAGAGAGAAATGGCGAATAATATAGTCATGTTTGTGGAATGTTGTTTTCTTTTGAGCTGGTCGAACTTATGTTTTAAAGATTGTAAAAGTGTTTTTACCATAGGCAAGTTCAAAAAAAAAAAAAATATGTTACAAGTTTATGTCTGTCCGGTCTGTTTCTGCATCTCCCCCCTCTTTCTTTATTCTTCTTGTCCTGTGCTACTACCATTGCCACCATCTCTGGTCGTTTCCGAACAGCAAAGATATACTAGCATGTTGTTTTCTCATTACCAACACAACTGATAACAACTCATGAACCCTTTACGACGCGAATTCGCGCAACTATTACAATCGCGAGTTTTAACAAAACCCCATGATTTCTACTATTACAAGAAGATTCATGGCAAGATTATAGTGTCTGGGTTTCAATCAGACATTTTTTTAACCAACACTCTCCTACATTCCTATTCGAAATCTGATTCTTTAATGGATGCAAGACAAGTGTTCGAACAAATGACTGAAAGAAACTTAGTCACTTGGTCTTCTATGATTTCTATGTATACCCAACATAACCATGCTCATGAAGCACTAGTGTTTTTCTCGAGGTTTCGGGTATGTTCAAATGGGAGTCCTAACGAGTTTATCTTAGCTAGTGTTATGAGAGGTTGTACGCAGTTAAAATGGGTGAAACTGGGTACTCAAGTTCATGGGGTTAGCGTTAAGATTGGGTTTGATGAAGATGTGTTTGTGGGTACTTCGTTGATTGATTTTTATTCGAAGAATGGGAATGGGGATATAAGAGATGCATGGTGTGTTTTTGTTGGGTTACCGGTAAAGAATTCGGTGACGTGGACTGCTATTATCGCAGGGTATTCTCAAAGTGGAAGGAGTGATGTTTCGTTGCGATTGTTTAGCGAAATGAGGGAAACTGGGGGTGTGGTTGCTGATAGGTACGTTATATCGAGTGTGGTAAGTGCATGTTCAATGCTGGGGTTTCTTGAAGGTGGCAAGCAAATACATGGTTACGTGTTGAGGAATGAAACGAAGTTGGATATTTCGGTGATTAATGTACTTATAGACTTGTACTCGAAGTGTGGTCGAGTAAGAGATGGGCGAAAACTATTTGATCAGATGAGTGTGAAGAACATTGTTTCGTGGACTACAATGATAGCTGGGTACATGCAGAATTCTTATGATTGGGATGCAATGGAACTGTTCTCTGCGATGAACCGACTTGGATGGAGGGGTGATGGGTTTGCTTGTACTAGCATTTTGAGTTCTTGTGGTTCACTTCAAGCTTTAGAACACGGTAGACAAGTCCATGCGTATAGTGTCAAAGCAAACCTTGAATCAAATGAATTTGTGAAAAATGGTTTGATAGACATGTACGCTAAATGTGGTTTTCTGAAAGATGCGAGAAGAAGTCTTGATGTCATGACTGAATGCAATGTGGTCTCTTACAATGCTATGATGGAAGGTTATGCAAGAGGGGATATGTTTTATGAAGCGTTGAATATTTTTCACGAAATGAGGCTCTCATCTATTCATCCAAGCCTCTTGACATTTGTTAGTCTTCTCGGGGTGTCGGCTTCATTGTCCACTATAGACTTGAGCAAACAAATCCATGGGCTTATTATAAAATTTGGATTTTCTTTAGACCTTTATGCTGGTAGTGCACTAGTGGATGTTTATTCCAAGTGTTTTTGTGCTAAGGATGCAAGGCTCGTGTTTGACGAGATGAATGAAAAAGATATTGTAGTATGGAATGCCATGATTTTTGGATATACCCTAAATACGAAAGCCGAGGATGCCTTCCGAATCTTCTTAGAATTACAGCGTTTGAGAATGAAACCTAACGAATTCACGTTCGTTGCACTTGTCACTGTTGCTAGTAACATGGCAAGTCTGGCACATGGACAACAGTTCCATAGCCAGCTTATCAAGATTGGTCTAGACCTGGAGCCCTTCATTACTAATGCCCTTGTAGATTTGTATGCAAAATGTGGTAGTATTGAAGAGGCTCAAAAAATGTTCAATACCGAAGACCAAAAAGATGTTGTATGTTGGAACTCCATAATTTCAAGATATGCGCAGCACGGGCATGCCGAAGAAGCTCTTCAAATGTTTGATCGGATGCGTGCCGAAGGGATAGTACCCAACTATGTTACGTTTGTTGGTGTGCTCTCTGCTTGTAGTCACGTGGGCCTTGTGGAGAGTGGTCTTCGTCACTTTGACTCGATGATTTCAGAATTTGGGGTTGATCCAGGAATGGAACATTATGCTTGTGTGGTTGCTCTTTTGGGGCGCGCAGGCAAACTATGCAAAGCCAAGGAGTTTATTGAGCGGATGCCAATTGAGCCCGCGACAGTGGTTTGGCGAAGCTTGCTCAGTGCTTGTAGCTTAGCAGGGGATGTTATCATGGGAAAATATGCCGCAGAGAAGGCGATCTTGCTTGATCCGAAGGATAGTGGGTCATACATTTTGTTTTCGAACATTTTAGCATCCAAAGGTATGTGGGGTGATGTGGAAGATGTGAGGAAGAGAATGACCTGCAATGAAGTGCCGAAGGAACCTGGCCATACTTGGATCTAAGTCAATAGAGAGGTTCATGTTTTTATTGCAAGAAACAAGACTCATAATCAGGCTGAATTTTTATTAATTTGGCGTTGAACTGGCTGATCCAGCAGATTAAAGGGCTTGGTTATGTGCCCAACACATGACAAATGATTGAGAAAGTGAGATATATCCATGATTCTTTTGAACCACATCTGTGACGACCTACCGAACGCCGGCCAAATCCACCCGAGCGTTTTGAGTTATGTCCGAATGTATTTGTTCTCTATATCCTAATATAGCTCCACGCCAAGTTTCGTCGCAATTGGATTCAGTTAAGGGGGCGAAAAGGTCCAGTACGCTTCATCTCATGTTTTAATGTTTCCTTTTGGAAGTTGACTATTTACTTAGTAGCTATATTAAGGAGGAACCTTGGTCCGATCCTCCCCATGACTAAAAGAGCTTTAATGCTTGGTCATCAAGGGCCCCGGCTCATGGACTATCTACAAGGGATAGTTATGAGTTCTCCTAGGCCTAGGGAAGGCTAGGGGACATTGCCTCGCAATGCGGGCCGGTTTTCAATAAAGGGCTTCATATGGCGCCGCTATGCCCCGCGGGCTATCCGAGACGCACCGCCCCTTACAGATGGACAATATACATAGTCCAGGCTCGTCGCCCCTTGAGATATGAGTCCTTTATCTGGAGCCCGGCATATTGAGCTACCCTGATCCGCTACAGGACAGGTGTGCTTTCCGTACCTCGCGCGCGTCGCGAGAGATTACGCTGTAGGGATTATTGAGGGAACCTTCAGCGTTGTTGCCTATACCGAATACACATTCGATGACCCCTCACGAGTATCCAGGATTATCCGGATGTCGCTCTAGCATCCGTGGGTTGTATGCTACTGGCGCGCCGCGCCCGTGAAGAAGGCTGGTACACGCCGACTGCGCGTCCGCGTACGCCGCACAGTCCCTTATTCCGCTGCACTCCGGGAACTGTAGAGGCGGTCCCGGGCTGGGCCGTGACAACATCTCACGGAAGATATTCACGTTCGACTTTCATAGTGCAATGTTCAGTGCTGTAATGGTTGGAGCAGTTGAACCAAGGTTCCACAGGCAAAAACTGCCTCAAAACCCCTTGGAGTAAAATACAAAATACTTGCTTATTAGACGTTACCTGCGGTACTGATAAACCGGCGGTGTTGCTCTGATCAAAAGCTTGTGTTGGTAAGTCTATCTACCTAAATGCGATTTTTTTATATCAACTCTAACGAAAACAAATTGAGCTTTAAAGTACACTATTCTTTAACAGACCATATCAGTAGTTATTTTGGTAACTTTCAAATTGCTGCTTCCTATCTGCGAGCAATATATTCATGTGGGTGTAGGGAGGTAACTCTTGTTGATGTAACTAAAGAGATTGAAGAAATACCAATAACTCTAAACTTTCTCTTATTGAATAATCAAATAACCCTAAAACCAAAAATAATTCAAAATAACAGTCCCAGAAAACTAATCTAATAAGGCTTTTATAGAAGTAGGAAGCTTCTAACCCTAATTCTACTAACATTAGGTTTAAACTAAGGAGACCTTCTCCAGCAGTAACCCCATTACCCTATTACATCAATTATTAAAAAGAAAAGAAAAGAAACGTGGAGAGAATGGTGTCAACTTGGTCGTTCAAGAGAGAGATGCCACTCTCTACGTATATGCGCGAGGTCATGAAAACCATAATAGATCAACTGAGATGCCACTCTCTAAGTATACGCACAAGGTCGTGAAAACCGTGATACATCACTTGTACTGATGCAACTACAGGATCAAAAGGCAATTCTGGTTTAGATGACAGCAAAAGAAGCATACCATCAACCCCCGATGGAATTGCGGAGACCTTCAATTCCGGTCGACGAATAAGGTATTATTTGTTTTCCTAAAATCTTTTCTTATTTTCTTTTCTTCTCTTTTATGTTTGTAAGCTGGTTATGAAACATCCATATTTGGTATTGGTTTCATTTCGTGTCTAGAATAGGTGTCAACACTATCTCGTGGTTATTTATCGTTAAAGAGTGCGTGTGGAACGACTACAGTTGGACTGACACTGAACAGGTACGTTGGTTTTGTATCTCTTCTCTCAAAGACTAGCCCATTAGTATTTTACAGAAGTTCAAAAAGAATTATTTTTTTGATGAAAATAAGTTTCTGTTCGAACAAACTTTTTGTTTTATTCGAATAGACCTGGCAGAACCATCTCTGTTCGAATAGACTTGGTCCTGTTCGAACAGAACAGGGTTTGCTCGAATAGACTTTTGCTCTGTTCGAACAGAACACGGGATTTTTCAGTTTTCTATTTTGAACTTCATCTCTTCCAAAAATATTTTTTTAAGGCTTAAGATATTTTGAGAGAAGATCAAATTTAACGAGAATTAACCCTCAAGTTGAATCGATATAGAATTACATAAGCCTAATTTCAACTTTGTGATTTGAGAGCTTGAGGGATTCGAGCTTGAAAAACTTTGGTGAGTAATCCGAAGCGAGGCGTTGCAAGAATGAAGGATTGATTGCAAGAAACTCAATTAGGAGAGAGGTAGCCACGAGATGTGACTATCAAGTCTGTAAGTGATTGAATTCTTGTAATTTCTTTTCAATAGTAGATTTTTAGTTGTTGGGCGATTCGACAACGACCTGTGGGTTTTTCTCCTGAGAAAGGTTTCCCACAGGGTTAAAATTGTTTGTTCTTGTGCAGTTGATTGCTTGTTGCTAACACTCGATTATCATATCAACTTGAGTTAGGTTAAAGTTAGACCATTAGTTTCAAGGATTATCGAACCTTTCAATTTTGACCTAAATTAATCGAAATTGGTTAATCCTAAAATTTCAGGTTATGCAGATGTTGCTTTGAATTTTGGTTGGGTTTAGAGGTTTCAGGTACTTTTTTTGCAGGGCAGAGGTTTCAGATACTTGTATACTTTGTATTCTAGTTCGAGGTTTTCTTGTTTAGAGATGTGCAATTATTCTGTTGTTATGAATTGTGAAAAACACATAAATGGGAGACTTACATCAGATATTTCGTCAGTCAGAAAAAAGGATTTGTTGGGGGCTAAAGAATGTGGTTGGCGAGTGTAAAGGCGATAGGCTCATCTGGGATTGAGCTGATTGACGATTGCTGCTTGGACACCGCTCTACTTCTATTGATATGAGAGGTTTTTATGCTTGGACACTGGAGGATTATTTGTCTTTCCTTTCTGGCTTGCCCTCCTCCGGTTGCATTCATCCATGTTCCCTTGACTCACACCTCTACCTTTTCAGCTTCAATAATTAATTTAGCCTCTTAATTATTTTTGCCGCTTGGAAAAATAGTATGAGCTGTATTATGGATGTTACGTATTTCTCCATCGACTGACATAGATTTAACTCTATTCTCATCTAACCAGTCTAATATACTGTACCCTTCCCCAATTTATGCTCTAACCATGACTATCATCTATTTGCAGGCAACGGTCCCTATAGCCACCGAACATGGATCTGCCGTGCTTTGAGTTCAAGAATGACTATGTTTTGACGAGTTTACGAAGCCGAAACAAATCAATCTTTTTCCCAGGAACAATCAATTCTTTGTCTGCTTTTCTAGAAACAGTGCTTCGACTCTGGAGGTATCATTTTTCCTTGCGAAAATGTCTTCTCTACCAGCAAAGACAACATCATCATCCCTGTCAAATTCTATTAGTCAGGTTGGTCCATACACATGCATTAGGTGTTATTATTCATGATTGTCTTAATCTCATGTGATTAAGAAACTACATATTGTAATAAACAAAAGTAAACGGGAATCTTTATTTGCATAAAGTGATATATTTTTGAAGTAAGAAGGGTGTGCATTAGCTTCGTGTCATTGAACTTGTATTTGCAATTCAGGTCGAATGATAATAAATCAACTATCAGAGAACTTTCGTCTGTCTTCTGCATTAGGTATCCGTTTTATACTTTAAACTGTCTCCACTGCAGCGATTTTACCGTAAGTTTTTGGACCTGCAGAGCCCTTTAGGCGGTCTGCTGTGAAAGCTCATTCAGGTTTTCATTCTCTGCTCTCCAAAATTAGAGTATTATCGAGAAAATAGTGGTGTATTTGAACATATTGGATCTGGGTTACAATTAAATTTTAGGATCTGCCTCAGATGTTGATGGTTGTATTTGAACAACTAATAAATTATTTTGGTTTATCTTAATGAACTTGTCAACCAGTGTTAGATTGAGACAAGTTCAACTCGGCTTGGCTTAGCTGAACTTGTATTTATCACTGTATCTTATATTCGGAGAAGAAAACATTGGACGTTTAGCAAATCGTAAATGTTTGTGAGGGTAGAGATTTTTCACGTGATTTGCGAATTGCTTGGCAATGCTTTTCTTTCAGGCATGGATTTAGATTTTGCCAAAATATCAAAAGTCTGGTGGAAGCTTAGGAAAAAAGTATGACTGGAATGAATGGTAAATAGCATACAGATACGCATTTCAGTGTAAAGTCAAGAATATATCTAATAAATTCTAATGTCTAGATTTTGTTTTATTTAATTAAAGATCTAAATCTTGATACCCTTTCACCGGTCTGTTTTCGTCTCGGTACCCAAACAATCTAAAAAATTCAAACATTGCTTAAGAACTCGCTTTGCTACAGTTACAAGCATGACACATTCCCAAATGAGCTCTAATGAAATTGTCAACCGTTCTAAAAAGTTTTTCTTCGTGAATGAACAAGGTAAACAACAAAGATATCACACTTAATCAACATCATTTTCTTCTTGTTTTTCTTCCCGCCCATCCCTATATATCTATCACATCTGTCATACCACTTGTTAAAATTGGTGGATCATAGTTAGTCGTTAAAAATATAGTCTAACACAAAGATATAAAAAGATATGGACTATTAAAATACATTGAGGCCCTACACCCAACCCATACTATCGGTGCAATGGAGGCTCGGCCCTAACACCACCACCATAAAAAAAAACTCCAATTATTTACAAAAACATAAACATTAATACTACTTCGTTGCTCTCTCCCTAAATCTCCTCTCGATAGTTTTTCGTCTCCCATCCTGTGACCTCTCACTTTTACTTCCTCCATTTCTTCCCTTCTGCAGTTATTTTTAGGCTGTTTTATTTATTTATATATTTATTATTGTGAATTAGCCGAAGAAGCCGAATTATATTAAGAAATACAAGCCGAGCTAATTAGTTACCAACTAAAAGTTCCAACTGTCGGCGCTATTTCAGTACTGAGAGCAAAATCTTTCACTTAATCATCAAATAAAACCAAAAATAAATTAAAAAATTAAGTCTTTTTCATGTTAATGTGAGCTGTGCTCGAATCAAACCACTACTACTCTTCCTCTCTCTCTTTCTCTCTCTCACTAAAACCTCATTGTTGGAGGAGAAGAGGATCTCTCAAAAGGTGAGAATGATTCAATACTTGAAGTAGAGTTCTTGTTGTTCTGTTTTTAGGTGATTCAAGTAGTGACAGTGAGTAAAGTTGATATCTTTTTGTTATAGTTTCTGCTAAATGTTACTCATTTGGTAGTAATTGTAAGTGGGGTTAGTCCAATTTTGTAAAATTTGGGTGAAATTTGAAGGTTCATGGATTTGAGTGTGAACTTGTGGGGTAGTGTAGTTAAAAAATGTTTTTTTTAGAGGTTTGGATCTGAATTATTAACTCCCATTTTGCTAATTTTGGTTTTGATGTGAAATGGGGTGAGTCTGAATCTGAATCTGAATCTGAATTTGCATGTTTTCTTTGTAGGTGATCCCTTTTAAGGGTTTATGTAAAGTAGATCTATAGAGAGATATAGAGTGGGGGGAGAGAGAGAGAAGCAGCAGTAGCAGCAGCTGGTATCTGGATCAGAGTAGTTGAGGATGGCGGCGACAGTAGGTTGGAGGTTTCCTACCAGCAATGGCAATGGCAATGGCAACGGAGTTCATGATCTTGTAAGTTCCAATGTGTTTGTTTTGTTTCTCGTGTAAACCTCTTAATTTTGAGATTTGAGATGTTCGTGAAAAAGAACATGCTACAATGTGATAATTCACTTAGATTAACTTGTATTAGTTAACTTGTATTAGTCTCATAATGTGTATTTTAAAATGATTTTGCGGGGAATTTAGGCAATTTTTTTTTGAAGTTTGTAAGATGAGAAATCAGAACAATTCATTACTGGGTTTATTGGAGACCAAACGTATACCACACCCGTCGTATTTTTCTTTCTTTTTCTTAGAATATCTTTCTTTCTTTATATGATTGTTGAGTTGATCAAGGGTGTGGGTGGTCTCTTTATTTTCGAGAAGGTCTCTATATTCTCCAGTTACAATTATTTAAAGTTCAAGATGTTAGCCTAGTCTATAGTATCTCCACTTCTGAAAAATGGTTATTCTCACATTTGCTCTCCCTGTTTTCATTTCTCACAGGAAAGAAATTTGGAAGCTAAACTTCATGACTTGGAGCCTTCAACTCCACACTCGCTTATAAAGCTGGGTTCCAGGTCAGTGAAAACATCACATGGACATAATATTTTAGGTTTGGGTAGTTTAGAAATGCTATTGTCCGGCCTTCTTTTCTGTTTCCGGGAAGCGGGTAAGATTAATGCTTAATATACCCGATGTTGAGAAACATTTTGACATTGTTCCATATACTTGCATTTGATAACAGGGTCTCAATCATTCTTTACTGCAATTTATTTATCTCTTACGACATCTCTTAACTATAATTTTAATTTTCTAGTGACATGCAGAAAATTTTCACCACTAGGTATTTATTTAATGTTTGACATTTAGCATGATTCTCAAGCAAGGAAATTGTTATGAACATGATTAACCTCTTTTATATTCCTTGAGAGCTAAGGTTCAAAGGGCTATAAATATTTCCAAAAAGGTTGTGTCCAACATGGAAATATATCATTTAATTGTCAAAATCCTGATGTTGATACTATATGAAAATAAAGCCAGTGCTAAGAAAGATAAAATTAAGGGAGAGGAACCTTGTTTAGAACAATTTCAAAGAGTACATAAAAGTCATAATCTGCCGTTTCAAAGAGTGTGTAGGAGTCATGTCTGCAACCCTGATTGTACAGATCATTGAACGTTCCTTTTGGTGCCATGAGTCTTGCCAGAACTTGCCAGAACACCCATTCCTAATCACATGAAGTATACATTCCTTAACTTTTTCTCCAGAATCTAAAACTTTGACCCACTCCAGAATAATTTGTTCATTTTCAAAAAAATATGTATTTTTATCAGGTTTAGAGCCACCCAATTGCAACAAACCCCTTCAATCTTCCAAGTTTGTATGAGGATAGTTGTTTGCTTAATGATTTCATCACTGCTTAGACCCAGGTCACCTTCAGCTTTGAGGAAGCACAGCTCTCTCAAAGAGACATGTACATACCTTTTCTTCTCTGTATCATGCCAAAGAAACTTTGACACGTCTCTCAATCAGCAGCACATTACTTTTCAGCAAAAGAAAGATGCTTCTCCAACAGGTCTGATTTTCTTTTCAATGAGAAGTGCAGAAATGTGGTATTTGGTAAGTTGAAACTTGTGGAATCAAAGTTTATTTCAGCTAACATACTAGGAGTAAACCCAAATTGACTAAATTTATATTTATGTAATTTCTTAACTATAATAATTGGTAATAGCTGAAACCAAATATTTTTCTACCACACAAATTCTTAATTTTAAACATTGAAGAGTGTCGTGCGTATGATACTCTACTTCAATAAATTTTTGGGTGAAATGGAATCCTATTTTAGATCGGACATTAAGAAACCTTGAGAAGCCTCTAACTTCCTTCCAAAGTTGAACTGAGTTAGAAGTTGCAACGATATTATACTGGAAAACATATGTCGTTTATTCCTTCTTGTAAAGGCATTATGCTAATTACTTCTTCTCCTGCGAGAAAAGTAACCGAATTTACCCGCATCCACAATTTGATTCGCCAGTCTTCACTATTTTTGGATGAAGATGTGCAAATAAAGGTGTGATATATGGCATTTTCACCAAGATCATTGTCATTCTCACCAATGTCACCTATTCTTGAAGGAAAAAGAACTTTCCATATCGTCTTGCATACAACACACTCTCTTCAGAGGGCTTCATAAAGCGCAATTTTCGTATCATACTTGAAAAATAACATCTTTGCGTCGTAAATCTACCGCGGTCAATTTCAAACCATGACTCCTCTACCGCTTACTCGACACATTTTTTTGAGATGATGGTTGTTTTCAATGTGGAAGTATAATGACTTTTAAAGAGAGAGACTTGAACTCTTAAAGGTTTCTTAGTTTTTGTGGTTCCAAATAGGTCTGAATACTGTATACTGTAAAGAACATATTGAATGGCTTCTTATCTTCCTGCATGAGAGAATGATATTTTTGACAATCATGGATTCTTGCTGTGATCTCAGGCATGCGGATTAACTTTAGGATCTTTTTGGCTCATAGAACTATTAGGGGTTTGGGTTTGGGCCTGTGGCATAGAAAGACCAACATCTGGGCGATTAAGCCATAGAATTTTGAAATTCTGACACAAGTCTTGGGATTGCTTACATTTTCTCAAATCGATCTAATCTTAACTAAAACACTATTCTTGAGGAAAATTTTGAGTTTCAAATAAAACAGAGTACCATCGAACACTTCTAAATTTGCTACTCTCACTGAGTGGGCTACTAATCATTTTTTCGTCATGAAAATGTAGAGTTTTAAAAGTGGACCAACCTTTAGTGATGTTAAAATGTGGTAGTACACCTTCAAAGATAACGAGACAGCACTATTTAACGTTTCTGTAGGGGCAATGTCGGGAAACAACTGCAACAAACGACAACCAACACCCAATGCATACATACACAAAAATCACTTTAGCGGCCTTCATAGTTGTAAGATATATTAGATATACTTTTTGATACAAATTCAAGGATGGCAGGTGTTGATCATTGCAAAGGAATATAAAAAAGGACATTAAAAAAGGAATATAAAAAAGAATAGTAGTTAGTTTCATATTATGTATATTGGACCATTAGCATGTAAATATTTACATTAATGTTGGATGACTAGATCTAACATTAATGCCAAACTATATAAATGGCACTGCAAACAAATAGAAACAAGTAGGAAATGAATTTGGAACACGTTTAGAGTCGATTCAACTCTTAATTGCATTGATTTTCGATTATTTTTTAGTTATTGTATTCATATTTTATCTTGGATTAATTAGCCGTTATATCATTTACTACAGCAGTAAATTAAAATTTAATTAGAAAAGTTACAATACGATAGGGAGATTGTAATATTGCAAATTGAAATCATTGGCCAAACATGAAGACCTGGAAAATACCATTTCTTCAAAATCGACCATCTAAGTAAGCTAGAGTCTATGCTTAATCTTAGTTTTTATAAAAAAACATAAATTGATTCTTTATACTGTTTTCGGAGTCTTTAGTATCTTTGCCTTTTGGCAATTCTAAGAGCTCATAATTTTCAAAAACTTTAGTGCTTGGAAAACCAAGAGGTCTTGGGATCAATTCTCATCACAAGCAGATTCCAACTCGAACAATAAATAATAAATAAATAAATAAATAAAGTTAAGAACTGACTCTTCTTCTTGAACAAGAAAGTTTGTTTTTATTTTTCTAGAATTTGAAATTTGAAATATCTTTGTTAAATTGCAGTGTCAGGCAAAACCTTATCTACCTTGAAGACAACTTCAAGTAAATGAAACACATTATTGACATTTTCTTAATGTTTTTCTATCATAACCTATATGCCAGTTTGTCGAGGATATTTTGAGGCATCGTTCAGTGAAATACTTCATGTATCAACTAATACGGGATATATCACACTATTGATCCAAAATAATTTTATATCTTAAAGTACTGTAATTAACTTCCATGCTGAGGTCTTTACCTTACTGATGTACATCATGATATGGTAATTAGTAATTACTGAATATACTTATAAATTTTTATTCTTTCCTTGCAAGTGTTTTGATATCAATAATATTTTTTTTTTAATGGTCAAGTTAATGCTGTGAGTCTTAAATCGCAACACTTCATGAGTAACTGTAACTTTTAAGTCATTCTTACTCTCACTCACTTTTAGGGACCGTGCAAATATGGAGGATCCTGATGGGACATTGGCAAGTGTTGCTCAATGCATTGAGCAGTTACGTCGGGCTTCTTCAACTGTACAAGAAAAGGAGAGCTCTTTAAAGCAGCTGATGAATCTTATCGATACACGTGACCATGCCTTCAGTGCTGTTGGATCTCATTCTCAAGCTGTTCCCATACTTGTTTCACTTCTTAGATCAGGATCACTTGGAGTAAAGATGCAAGCTGCTACTGTCTTAGGCTCTCTATGTAAGGAGGACGAATTACGTGTAAAAGTATTGTTGGGTGGTTGTATTCCGCCACTGCTTGGCCTTCTTAAGTCCAACTCAGCTGAAGGACAAATTGCAGCAGCAAAAGCTATATTTTCTGTTTCTCAAAATGGGGTTAAAGATCATGTTGGGTCAAAAATATTCTCAACGGAAGGAGTTGTTCCTGTGCTGTGGGAGCGATTAGAAAAAAGACTCAAAGATGGAGACTTGGTGAATACCTTATTAACTGGAGCTTTGAGAAATTTGTCGAGCTGCACTGGAAGATTTTGGCATGCAACAGCAGAAGCTGGAGGAGCTGATATACTTGTGAAGTTGCTCACAACTGGACAATCAAGCACTCAAGCAAATGTTTGCTTTCTTCTTGCGTCTATGATGATGGAGGACTCATCTGTTTGCTCTAGGGTTTTAGCGGCAGAAGCTACTAAACAACTTCTCAAACTACTCGGACCAGGTAATGATCCTTCTGTTCGAGCGGAAGCGGCCAGTGCTCTTAAATCTCTTTCTTCTCAGTCCAAAGAAGCAAGGAGGGATATAACTAGTTCTAATGGGATACCCGTTCTTATTAATGCTACAATTGCTCCATCAAAAGAGTTCATGCAAGGCGAGCATGCCCAGGCATTGCAAGAGAATGCTATGTGTGCTTTGGCGAACATCTCCGGTGGGTTGTCATTTGTCATCTCAAGTCTCGGTGAAAGCCTTGACTCATGTACTTCATCTGCGCAGATCTCTGATACCTTGGGGGCTCTAGCTTCAGCGTTAATGATATATGATGCCAAAGCAGAAGCTATCAGATCATCTGATCCGTTTGTTATTGAGCAGATGTTGGTTAAGCAGCTTAAACCTCGGTCATTATCTCTTGCGCAGGAGCGCACTATAGAAGCCTTAGCTAGCCTGTATTCAAATGCTATTCTCTCAAAGAAGCTTGTAAGTTCTGAAGCAAAACGTTTGCTCGTTGGTCTGATCACCATGGCAACCGATGAGATCCAGGAAGAGATGATAAAATCCCTTCTCGTACTTTGCAATATTGAAGGAAGTTTGTGGCGTGCGCTTCAAGGCCGTGAGGGGATTCAGCTCTTAATTTCTCTTCTTGGCCTGTCGTCAGAGCAACAACAAGAATGCGCTGTCGCACTTCTTTCCCTTTTATCAGACGAGAACGATGAGAGTAAATGGGCAATCACAGCCGCTGGAGGGATACCCCCACTTGTCCAAATTCTGGAAACAGGGTCTGCTAAAGCAAAAGAGGACTCTGCAACAATTCTTGGAAACCTTTGTAATCACAGTGAAGATATAAGAGCATGTGTTGAAAGTGCTGATGCGGTCCCTGCACTACTATGGCTACTAAAAAACGGAAGCCATAATGGAAAAGAAATAGCAGCAAAAACCTTGAACCATCTTATTCACAAATCAGACACAGGAACAATTAGCCAACTCACTTCCTTATTAACAAGTGATTTACCTGAGTCTAAAATTTATGTTTTGGATGCGCTCAAAAGTTTACTATCCGTGGCTCCTCTAAAGGATATATTATATGAAGCTAGTGCTGCGAATGATGCGATTGAGACAATGATAAAAATATTGAGTTCTTCAAAAGAAGAAACTCAATATAAGTCCGCTTCAGTTTTAGCCGGACTCTTTGATCTCCGGAAGGACTTGCGTGAAAGCAGCATCGCTGTTCGGGCTCTCAGGTCAGCCAAAAAGCTGCTAAATGTGGATTCCGAAAGAATCTTGATGAAGTCTTGCTGTTGCCTTGCTGCTATTTTCCTTTCAATTAAGCAAAATAAAGATGTGGCTGATGTTGCTAGAGATACTTTGGCTCCATTACTTGTTCTTGCTAATTCTCAAGTACTCGAAGTTGCAGAGCAGGCAACACGGGCTTTGGCTAATCTTCTTTTGGATATTGAGGTCTCAAGAGAAGTATTTCCTGAAGAAATTATATCACCTGTTACGAGAGTGCTGCGTGAAGGCACAGTTGATGGGAAAACCCATGCGGCAGCAGCAATTGCCCGACTCCTGCAATCTCGCACTATTGATTTTGCAATTTCCGATTTTGTAAACCGCACTGGAACAGTTCTTGCATTAGTTTCTCTTCTAGAATTTTCTAGTGTTGAATCTGCGGCCACCTCGGAAGCACTTGATGCACTTTCATTGTTGTCAACATCAAAAGGAACAACTGGGAATGCCAAACTGGCATGGGTAGTTCTAGCGGAATTTCCGCACACCATATCCTTGATAGTTTCATGTATAGCTGGTGCTACACCCGCTTTACAAGACAAAGCAATCTACATTCTCTCAAAGCTTTGTAGAGACCAGTCTTTTGTCCTCGGGAACACAATTTCTAGCTCGTATGAGTGTATTTCATCCATCGCAAGAAGGGTTATTAGTTCCAAAAACACTAACATCAAAGTTGGAGGAACTGCACTTCTTATCTGTGCTGCAAAAGTGGATCAAGAAAGAGTGGTACTATCTCTGACTGAATCAAAATTGTGCACCTATCTCATTCAATCTCTTATTGAAATGCTTAGTTTGGCACAATCATTTGGTGGTGAAAACAAGGAAGATATAAGCATATATAGGTACATCAAAGAAGCAACAAGAAAGAACGAAACTGAAAATTGTGTTGCAGTTATTTCTAGTGATAATGTTGCTATATGGCTACTCGCCATTCTGGCTTGTCACGACGATAGAAGTAAAATTTCCATAATGGAAGCTGGAGCAATTGATATTCTGACAGACAAGATCTCCCAGCGTCTACCACACCCTTCTCAGGTATATCATTTCAGCATTTATTTTCACCTTTTCTTTAATGACATTATTTGTAAATTAGGGATAATTTTGTGGGCAATTTTGGCTGTACTAATGCTATACAAATTTTAAAGCTTTTATTACTCTTTTATTGACAAATTCTTCAGAATGATGTCAAGGAAGATAGAAGTATATGGGTTTGTGCTTTACTTCTCGGTATACTGTTTCAAGACAGAGATATAATACGAGCACATGCAACCACAAGATCAGTCCCTGTACTTGCATCTCTACTCAGGTTCGAGGACTTGGCAAGCAGATATTTTGCTGCCCAAGCACTGGCTAGTCTTGTCTGTAATGGTAGCAGAGGAACTCTTCTCTCTGTCGCAAATTCAGGGTCTGTGAGTGGGCTTATTTCCTTACTCGGGTGCGCTGATGATGATATACATGATCTTCTAGACCTGTCAAAGGAGTTCTCCTTGGTACGAAATCCCGAGCAGGTGGCTCTTGAGAGGTTGTTTAGAGTTGATGATATAAGAGTTGGTGCTACTTCGCGCAAATGCATACCTGGCCTCGTTGATCTTCTCAAACCGATTCCAGATCGGCCAGGGGCACTATTTCTGGCACTCGGTCATCTGACTCAGCTTGCAAGAGAAAGTCCTCCAAACATGATTGTAATGGTTGAATCGGGGATTTTAGAGGCATTGACGAAGTATCTTTCACTTGGTCCCCAGGATGCAACTGAAGAAGCTGCCACGGATTTATTGGGGATTTTGTTCAGTAGTGAAGAAATACGAAGACATGAGTCTGCATTTGGTGCAGTGAATCAACTTGTAGCAGTTCTACGTCTAGGTGGAAGAGGGGCAAGGTATAGTGCCGCAAAAGCTTTGGATAGTTTGTTTTACTCGGACCATATTAGAAATGCGGAAACCAGTCGACAAGCTATTCAACCCTTGGTGGAGATTCTAAATACAGGGTTCGAGAAGGAGCAACATGCTGCCATTGGTGCATTGGTCAGGTTACTATGGGATAGTCCCTTAAGATCTCTTGTGGTTGCAGATGTGGAGATGAATGCCGTGGATGTTCTTTGTAGAATCCTTTCTTCTAATTGTTCAGCAGATCTGAAAGGAGATGCTGCCGAGTTATGTTCTGTCGTTTTTGGAAATACAAGAATTAGGTCTACAATGGCCGCAGCTCGTTGTATTGAGCCTCTGGTGTCTCTCCTTGTAACCGAGTCTAGTCCCGCTCAGCATTCAGTTGTTCGTGCACTTGACAAGTTGTTGGATGACGAGCAATTGGCTGACTTAGTTGCTGCACATGGTGCTGTTATTCCTCTTGTTGGACTTCTCTTTGGTAGAAATTACATGCTCCATGAGTCTATTTCAAGAGTTCTGGTGAAATTGGGAAAAGATAGGCCTGTTTGGAAGATAGAAATGGTGAAAGCTGGAGTTATTGAAAGCGTTCTCGATGTCCTCCATGATGCACCTGATTTTCTCTGTGCTGCATTTGCAGAATTACTTCGAATATTGACCAACAATACTAGCATTGCCAATGGTCCATCTGCAGCCAAAGTGGTCGAGCCTCTGTTTTTGTTGCTAAAAAGGCCCGAGTTTGGCCCAGATGGACAGCACAGTGTTTTGCAAGTACTTCTTAATATTTTAGAGCACCCGGATTGTCGTGGTGATTACACCCTCACCTCTCATCAAAATATCGAGCCACTTATTCCTTTAATGGATTCTCCAGCTCTGGCAGTGCAACAGTTGGCAACTGACTTGCTTTCACATCTACTCTTGGAAGAACATCTTCAGAAGGACTCAATAACCCAACAAGCAATTACGCCCATAATAAGAGTTCTAGGGTCCAGTACACAGATTTTGCAACAGAGAGCCATAAAAGCTCTGGTGAGTCTCGCGTTAACTTGGCCAAACGAAATTGCAAAAGAAGGTGGTGTTCACGAGCTCTCCAAAGTTATATTAGAAGCTGATCCATCACTGCCTCATGCCTTATGGGAGTCTGCGGCTTCTGCTTTATCTAGTATTCTTCAGTTTAGTTCTGAGTATTATTTGGAGGTACCTGTTGCCGTGTTGGTGAGGTTGCTTCATTCTGGAATTGAAAGTACTGTAACTGGTGCATTAAACGCTCTTCTCGTGTTGGAAAGTGATGACTCAACTAGTGCGGAGGCGATGACTGAAAGTGGTGCCATAGAGGCACTTTTAGAACTTCTAAGGTGTCATCAATGCGAGGAAACAGCAGCGAGATTGCTTGAAGTGCTGCTAAATAATGTGAAGATTAGAGAAACTAAAGCTGCAAAATCTGCAATTTCACCCTTATCTCAGTACCTTTTGGACCCACAAACTCAGGCTCAGCAAGCAAGGTTCCTAGCAACTCTAGCTCTTGGTGATCTATTCCAGAATGAGGGCCTTACTCGAGCTTCAGATGCTGTTTCGGCTTGTAGAGCTTTAGTAAATCTTCTTGAAGATCAACCTTCAGAAGAAATGAAGGTAGTTGCTCTATGTGCCTTGCAGAATCTAGTAATTTCTAGTCGATCAAATAAAAGAGCAGTTGCAGAAGCTGGTGGTGTTCAGGTTGTGCTGGATCTCATCGGCACAAGTGATCCAGATACGTCAGTTCAGGCGGCAACATTTATTAAACTTCTCTTCTCTAACCATACTGTCCAGGAGTACGCTTCTAGTGAGACAGTGAGAGCAATAACCGGTAAATCTTTATTCATACTTTTTTCTTGCACACTTGGGAAATTGATATTTCTGGAGCTAATTTTTTTTTGTTGGGCTTAAAGAGCCCTCTTAGCTTTGCTGTCATTGTCTCTTCATAAAATTACTTTTTCAAATTTCTAATTTAAGGAGCATGTATTACCACAAATCCGCTGTAACAGTTTTCACTTTATAGTTTTCCTAAATATGGATAGAATTCTACATGTACATTACAAATTTAAAATTAAAGTTTGGAAAATCTTTGATGAGAAACTAGAAAATCATGATGCACTGAAGGAAACATCTCATCGTTAGAGGAAACATACTTTTTGCTTAATAGGATTCAATGTTATCATTGAGTAAGAGCAATTCATAACCTATTATGGAGAGTTGAATTTAAAATTTAGAATTTTTATGTTTGTTAATTAAGCTTTTACGTTGTATTTGGTGTCTTACTGGCTTGTTTTCTGGAATGTAGGTGCAATTGAAAGGGATTTATGGGCTACGGGAAACGTGAGCGAAGAGTATCTTAACGCCCTAAATGCACTCTTTAGCATTTTCCCACGCTTGAGAGTCACTGAGCCAGCTACCCTATGTATTCCCCATTTGGTTACGTCGCTCAAATCTACCACAGAGTCAACTCAGCAAGCTGCGCTAGATTCACTTAGCCTTCTTAGGCAAGCTTGGTTAGTGTGTACAGCCGAAGTTTTCACAACACAGTCTGTTGCTGCCGCCGAAGCAATTCCATTGCTTCATTATTTGATCAAATCTGGTTCACCTCATTTTCATGAAAAGGGGGAAAGTCTTTTACAGAGTTTGCCAGGGACGTTGACAGTAACTATTAAGCGTGCTACCAATTTAAAGCAGTCCGTTGGAAATCCTAGTGCCTATTTGAAGATCACACTTGGTAATACTCCTCCTAGGCAGACCAAGGTAGGATGCAGAACCTGTTATGAACTTCTGGAATTGTTTACGTTCCACTTTTAAATTTTCTGCTATGTATATTTCTCAGGTTGTATCAACTGGACCTAATCCTGAGTTTGATGAGAGTTTTGCATGGGCATTTGATAGTCCTCCAATTGGCCAGAAGCTTCACATCTCCTGCAAGAACAAGAGCAAATTTGGGAAGGTAAATCATCATCTTTGCCTAAACACTATAAGAAAGATATGTTTATTATTGACTTCACTTTACCAGTAGCTGAGACAAAATTGTATTTTACAACAGAGCTCATTTGGAAAAGTAAGTATCCTGTTTGACAAGGTCATACTGGAGGGACTAATTTCTGGGGAGTACCCTCTGACGCCTAAAAGCAAAAGTGGGCCCATTCGTAATGTGGAGATCGAATTCCGTTGGTCCAACAAATAAACAAGGACAATTCAGGTAATACTTTTGTTTAGGTTGTACAATCGTTGTAATTTTAGAGATATTGAAAACAAGGGGAAGTGTTATGTAAATCATAGTCCCCAACAGGATAACATTGTCCCCTCCCCACCTATCCTCTTATCTGTAAAAACAGTGTTTTCATTGCTACAGGTGTAACTAAATTCTTTTTGCCCACCTATTCTCCCATTTACTTGCGGAGATGACAACAATGGGAGAATATTTATTTTTGTTTGTATTATGTAACAAATTTAGTGTGAATGAAATTGTAAGGTGCATGTGTTTTGGAAAAAACTGATTTGTTTTCTGGTATTTCATTTGGCCATTTTTCTTTTGTTGATTTCATTTCATTAGGGCAAAACAAAAGATGAAATTGGTCACTGAATACCCCAGGGCATCATTGATTAATATACTTCTTAAGTCGTAATACTTCAACTTCTGATTCGAAACATAACTCCTACATGAATAGTAAAGAGCGTGTAGAAAAGAACAGAGCTTCAGATACTGTTTGAAATTTGTCAGGTGAAATCGAATTAGTATTCATCATTGTGGTGATCAGGTAACTAACTGTTGCGGTGATGAGTGTAGCATAAGGCTAATCCCCTTATATCCAAGGGAAACCATAACCACTAAAAATCAAGCTCGAAAAAATAGTGATCCAAAACCGTCATTACCAAACGAGATCAGGTTTGAATGTTTGATATCGTGTTTGACACGCTCCATTGCCGGCCCCCTAAATGTAATGCTTGATGGCTGCCCTTGTGATCCAGGAGGATCTGAAGATCAAACCCCTTCAAAAGACGTCAACTCGTTCGAACGAACCTTGGAGTCGTTCGAACGAGATGTGAGAGGAACGATCTGGAGTTCCCAGACTACACATTCAAGCTAAGTCTATTCAACTTGGAGTTCTAGAAGACCAATTCGAACTGAGTCTATTCGACCAGGAGTTCCTAGAAGACCAATTTGAGTTGAGTCTATTTTTAGGCAAAAATAGTCAAGTCGTTCGAACGACATTGACCAATTCAAGCTGAGGCAATTATCAGGCAAAGATAGGCAAGTCGTTCGAACGACATTGGAGACCAATTCACGCTGAGGCTTTTCTTAGGCTTAATTTAGCCGGTCGTTCAAATGACCCATGAGTTCGTTCAAACGACAATCGTATTCCTTCAATATTTTTAGGCATTTCAAGGGCATAATGGTCATATCTTGTAACTAGAAACTTGTAACCTTCGTAAATGGGTAAGGCTAGGCAAGGTGAAATTTATCTTGATCAATCCAAGTTTTGGAAGAGAGACTACAGGTTTGTAGAGAAATTCAATTGAAATCAAATCATTGAGCAATTGAAGCTCTAAAAGGGAAAATTATCCCGCCAACTGTTTGTTCTAAATTTAATTTCTTCATTTAGGTTAATCTCAATTCGATTGTAGAATAAGTGGTATTAGATTTCCAATAACGATTCTCGGGGGGATTGTGGTTTATGGTATCTACACACGAGTGACTCAAACAAACAAAAGAGAACCTAGTGAGTCCGTTGGAGATTCATCGAAAACCTAGCTCGAAGAAGAAGACAACTTTGAAGATGGGCGATTCTGAAGATCGACTCACGAAGTTGGGAACAAAAGTTTTTGACCTAACTACTACTCTAGAGGAGTTAGTAGAGCAATTAAGTCTCGCGAACCTTGCGAAAACTTTCGCTTCAGTGAAACGGCGAAAACGCACGAAGAAGAAAGGGGTTGCGGAGGTGGATAAAGACAATGCTAACGAGGAGGTCGATAGTGATTCCGAATCCGTCGAGGAGCGATCGGTTATTGGAAAATCAATGAATTATATGCGTAATCTTCGTATCGATTTTAAAATCGAAATTCTGGTATTCAACGGTTAAATCAATAATGAAAAGTTGGATAATTGGTTGGATAGGTTAGAGAACTATTTTTCCGTTTACGAATACTCCAATGCTCAGAAAATATGTTTTTCAACATTAAAATTTGCAAGTCATGCACTCACGTGGTGGAAGTCTTATCGGAAATGTCACGAAGTAGGAAACTTGGGTTGGAAGGAGTTCAAGGTATTGGTGAGGAAATAATTTTATTCAATTGGGTATGAGCAAAAGAGATGGTTCAAATGACATAGTTTGCGCCAAAAGTATGGGCAATCCGTACAAGAGTTCACTACGGAGTCTTATAACCAAGAGTTGGTTTTGGACACTGATGTGGATGAGTATGAGGTGTTCATGAAGTATACGGGGGGTTTGTTGGAGTCCATCAGAAGGAAGTTGAACCTCTTTATTGTGGCGAATATTGAAGATGCTACCGTAAAAACAAATGCTATTGAAGGCAAGCACTTGAAGAGTGAGAAGAAAGACGACAAGAGTAAGCCGGGTACAAGTCTAGTTGGAAGAATGAACACAAGTGGGAGTTCAAATGAGAGATGTCTTTATCCAAGGGGAATTACTGCAGTCATTGTAAGGCAAATGGGCACATTTTAGATAAATGTTGAAAACTTCACCTGGAGCTTAGGCTGAAGGAGGAGAGGAGCAAGAGAGAGAAACGTGTACTAGCTGCAAAGATTATTGATATTCCAAATTTAGATAAGCCGAATCCTAAACTTACCCTTATGTTTAAGCAACCTATGGCTACCGAGGAGGAGAGTCGGGAAGAACTTTTTCATGTTAGTATTCAGGTGAAGCAGAGCTTAGTAGAGGCCATCATTAATCTAGGTAGTTAGAAGAATTTGATCTTTGAGGCGGTGGTGCAGAAGATGGGTTTGGCTACTATGGCTCATCATAAGCCGTATGGTTTGAGTTAGATTCAGAAAGATGCGGAGTTGAAGATCACGAAGCAGTGTACGCTCAAGTTTGCGATTACTGAAAAGTTTATTGACGAAATGACGTATGAGGTGGTTCCTTTGGATGTGTGTCAAATCATCTTGGGTATCCCTTATCTTTGGGACCAAGATGTGATTATTTACCTTAGAGCTCTTAAGTAACGTCTTGTGAAAGAGGGGAAGGAGTTTCATATAAATGCTTATAAGGAACATGTCACCACCAATAATTTAGTAACGGTGACTCAGGCGAAGAGGCTGGTTAATAATGCGAGCGGCAAGTTTGTATTGTTGTTGGTACGACCGGTTCAAGAGGGTCCGTCGGCTAAGTTATTTTTTACTTTGACAATGTTTCCTAAGCAACAAACTGAAATGGGGAAGTTGCAAGAGGAGTATAAAAACTTGTTTCTGGGCATAAGAGGGATGCCGCGCAAGAGGGATGTGAAGCATGATATCACCTTGGTGAATGGCGAGCCACTACCCAACATTGGGTTGTATCAGACTTTTGTAACCGAGTTTGATGAGATCAAGAAACAGGTACAAGAACTTCTAGAGCAAGGGGTTATTTATTCGAGTTGCTCACCTTGTGGTTCACCGATGTTATTGGTGCCGAAGAAGGATGGGTCTTGGAGAATGTGTGTAGATTATCGGGCGTTGAACAAGATTACTGTGAAGAATCATTATCCGTTTCCACGGATTGATAAGCTGTTAGATGAGTTGCAGAAGGCTCGGTTTTCACCAAACTAGATCTTAAGTCTGGTTACCATCAAGTTAGAATTCAGGAAGAAGATACTTGGAAAACGGCTTTCAAGACCAAACAAGGACTTTTTGACTGGTTGGTGATGCCTTTTGGGTTATGCAACGCTCCAGTGACATTTATGCGGTTGATGAATGAGGTAATTTGTGCTTTTATTGACGATTTCGTGATTGTGTATTTGGATGACATCTTAATATATAGTCAAACATGGGAGGAGCATCTCGTGCATATTCCTAAAGTGCTGGAAGAATTGCGATCACAACAACTCTTTCTAAATAGGAAGAAGTGCGAGTTTGGGAAGGAGTTAGTATACTTGGGATTTATTGTTAATGGCGGTGATCTTAAGGTAGATCCAGAGAAGGTCTGGGTCATTACTGATTGGCCTAGACCCCGTACAGTGACGGAAGTGAGGAGTTTTATGGGTTCTTGTTAGTATCTACAAAAGTTTATTCAGCATTTTTCACAGATAGCCGTACCGTTGCATTCCTTGACAAAGGTCGGTGTTAAGTTTGTGTGGGAAGATCACCATGAGAAGACTTTTCAGTTGCTGAAGCACAAGATTACAGATGCACCAGTGTTAGCGTTGCCTAATTTGCAGCGGCCTTTTGAGGTCGAAACAGATGCGTCCGACTAGGCATTAGGGGAAATTCTATTACAGGATAAGAAACTGGTTGCTTACTATTCTGAGATGTTTACAGGAGCAGTACGCAACTATCCTACCTACGATAATGATTTCTACGCATTACATCAATTTATGAAACATTGACAGAGTTACTTATTGGGGAAGGTGGTTGTGGTACATTTCAATCACAAACCATTACAGTTCTTATCTACGCAGCCCAAGCTACAATAAGCTTGCTATATGAAGTGGATGTCGTACCTACAATAGTTCACTTTGATGGTTTGATTTATAATGGCAGTCTACTATGTATTCCTGAGGGTGGAGAACGTTTGCATTGGATTAGAGAGGCACATTGTTCTCAGGTCGCAAGTTATTTCGGGGTTGAGAAAACTCTTTTGAATTTGCGGCGTTATGTCTATTGGCTGAAGATATAGTTGGATGTTGCTCGTGTGGTTCGTGGTTGCGTTCTATGCAATACATCGAAGCCTTTATATCGTAAGTTAGGGTTGTACTTAACCATTACTAGTTCCTAGCCGACCTTGGGAGAGCATTTCGATGGATTATATGGGTGGTTTGCCCATGACCAAGTGTAAGAATGACTATTTGTTTGTACTGGTAGATTGATTTAGCAAGATGATTGTTCTTATTCCATGCCAGAAGACGGTCACTGAGGAAGGAGCAACGCGATTGTTTTTCAGAAATGTCTGGAGGTATTTTGGGCTTCTTTCTTATATTATTTATGATAGGGATGTCCACTTTTTGGGGCATTTCTGGAGATTTTTATGGGGGATGATGGACACTAAGTTGAAGAGAAGTACCGCCTTTTATCCGCAGACTGATGGGCAAATTAGAGGTAGTTAATCGCACTTTGGTTAATTTACTATGGGGATTTTATTCTAAGGATCCTAAGACTTGGGATGAGAATTTATCGTATCTTTAGTTTACGTTTAACCGGGCGATTGATGGTTCCACTTTGAAGTCTCCATTTAAAGTTTTTTGGGGTTCTTACCTCAAAGCCCTTTTGATTTGGCTTTTAGTCTTGGCGACAAGACGGTGTCAGGAAAGGAGGAAGATGAACAACTTAAAGCTCAGCGTTTCATTGAATGGATAAGCAAGGTTCATGAGGCAGTTGAAGTCCAATTGTAGAAGACTCAAGCAAGGTATATGGCTCGACACGACAAGCATCAGGTTGAGTGTACTTTTCAAGAGGGCGACCTAGTTTGGTTACATTTGAGTAAGAAACGACTAAAGGGAGAAGGTAAGAAACTTAAGCCTATCCGTTATGGTCCGTTCACTATACTTAAGAAGATTGGTGCCAACGCATTCCAATTGGATTTGCCACCTTTCATCAAGATGTATTCTGTGATTAACGCCGAGCATTTGAAGCTATTTGAGCCATCTCTTTTAGATGAAGACTCTACAATAGACACTCGCCTACTGTCAGTTGATGACTTATGGGTGAAAAGAAAAGATCCATTGCAGGAGGATAGTATTCTAGAGAGGAAAGTTCATGCTACAAGACGGGGTAGTATCGAGTCATTCCGAGTTGGAAAGAAAGGTCAATTACCTAGCAAGTCGAAGTAGTACACCAGGGAAATGGGCACCGCCGCATTTCCTCATATCCAATTCTAGCTAGAGCATGAGATCAAGGCTCCTAAAGGGGGGAACCATGATCCAGGAGGATCTGAAGATCGAACCCCTTCAAAAGATGCCAACTCGTTCGGACGAACATTGGAGTCGTTCGAACGAGATGTGAGAGGAACGACCTGAAGTTCCCAAAAGACACATTCGAGCTGATTCTATTTGACTTGGATCAATTGGAGCCGAGTCTATTCGACCTGGAGTTCCCAGAAGACTAATTCGAGCTGAGTCTATTTGACCTGGACCAATTCGAACTGAGTCTATTCGACTTGGAGTTCCCAGAAGACCAATTCGAGCTGAGTATAGTTTTAAACAAAAATAGTCAAGTCGTTCGAACGACCTGGAGATCTGGAAGGCCAATTCACGTTGAGGCTTTTCTTAGGCTTAATTTGGCCAGTCGTTTGAACGACCCATGGGTTTGTTCGAATGACTATCGTATTCTTTCAAAATATTTAGGCATTTCAAGGGCATAATAGTCATATCTTGCAACTAGAAACTTGTAACCCTCATAAAGGGGTAAGGCTAGGCAAGGTGAAATTTATCTTAGATCAATCCAAGTTTTGGAAGAGAGACTGAGGGTTTGTAGAGAAATTCAATTGAAATCAAATCATTGAGCAATTGAAGCTCTAAAAGGGAAAATTATCCCGCTAGTTGTTTGTTTTTAATTTAATTTCTTCGTTTAGGTTAATCTCAATTTGATTGTGGATTACCCTGGTGTTTTACTAGAAAAAGATCTTTCTTCATGTTATACATAACAAAGAATTCAGACTCAAACTAATGATCTATCAAAAAGAAAACTTTAAACTGGCTCTAGACAACATAACTTCAAGGGCATCCGCAGCAAGGAAATATGCTTAGCAACCTGATGGACCAATTTATTTAAGAGAGTAACCTGACACTATTTGCTGGACAAGAAAGTTCTTGTTCCTATCCTATAACCACAACTCTTCAATCTTCTCGACATAATTTGTAAGCCAGAGTAAAGGTTAGTGTTGACATCTTGCTGATTAAGGAAAATATATCTTTCACTTCCAAGAGGAAATCTTGGTCTGTTTCCGAAGAAGAAATTCTAGGGTACTTGACTAAGAAAGCGCAAAAGGGGGCAATAAGAGTGGCGAAGAAGTTAAAGATGGAATCAGGTGTTATTTTCCTAAACAAGTTTATTGAGATTTTTCAATATTATTAGTTTTGGAGACTAGCTTAACAGTATTATTGAGTTGAGATAGACGTTACTTTGAAGGTTAATTGAATCATATACTTAATCATGTTCAAGAATAAAATGTATCCTATATGGCTTCTTAATTTTATCTTGTTGGATTATACTATTTTAGATATTTGAGCACCGCTAGTGGTGCTAAATCTTTACCCAACAATTTGAACATATCCCATGGTTATAAACAACTATATGCTCCCGTAATTCACATTTTCGGATCCCTGGAAAAACAAGTATTTTGAACATCTCCCATGATTAAATTTTGGTATGTACATTCGCAAATTGCGCATTTGTGTAAACTATGAAATCAAACTACTTTAGAGAGGTCCTAGTTGTTAGAGTCTATCTCGTGGTTCATCATCGTCAAAGACTATTTGGTGGATCAACTACAACTAGACTTGGTACAATCAGTCAACAGGTAAATCTTACGTCAGGTAAGTATGACTTTCGAAGGACCTTGGTACGAGTTTAGAAACTTATAAAAAAAGTATTTTTTCAAATAAAATTGTTCATGTTTGAACATGATTTTCCATCTGAGATGAAAAAAGCTATCATGTTTGAACATGATTCTTTCATGTTCGAACATTTTTGTTATGAGTTGAATTTTCAGCTCATGTTCAAACATGTTTTGACCATGTTCGAACATGATGGGATTTTTGGGCAATTTTTCATAAAAACAAAGTTTTCTTTTACTTTTTACTCACTTAGTTTTTAGTGCTTTTTACTCATACCAAATGACAATTCTCAAGGGTAAGCTTTCTAAGAGATCACTATAAATCCTCTTGCTTTTGAGAGTTGCAATTCACTTCCCATATACCCAATTTGAGATTTGAGAGTTTTAGGGATTCGAGCTTGGGAGCTTTGGTGCGTGATCCGATGCGAGACGTTGTGAGAACTGATTACGAGAAGACTGATTGTAACGAGGTAATCATGGGATATGCATTATTTGAAAGGTTTTGGTTTGTCTCATTTCGTGTATGTAAAGGTCCATGGTTATCTCAGTCGAAGATAGTGACAGGATGAAAACTTTCGTACAATCTTCTATCAACCAATGACCAAGAAGGTAAGTTGGTTAAGTAGAACTCTGATAAAGGGAGCCAAAAATGTTTTTCTAAATTTTCTAAACTTTTTGAAAATCTCATTCGAACGACCCAAGGCCTCGTTCGAACGAATTCTGGGCATTTCGTTCGAACAACCTTAGGTCTCATTCGAACGAGTGTTACGAGTTCAAAACACAAAACACATATTTTTGAAAGGGTACTGGGAATTTCGTTCGAACGAGTCTCGAGAAAAACTGGAAATACTATTTAAGTGGACATTGATTATCTTTTCTCTGTCTTTTTTTTCTCTTTTCTTTGGCAAAAAGTTATTTTTGAAAGAGCTCAATATCCTTTATCAGAGAGACAATTTAACATCAATCAAAACCTAAAAATCTTGAGGTTGATGTCGAGTTAGTTTATCCTACTTCCCACATATTGTTCTAGAGTGATTCAAGAAGGGCGTTCCTTGCTGTGAGTTCAAGGAGAGTCGTTGAGAGAATGAAGAAGAGTCGTTGCAAGAACAAAGGAGAGTCATTGCGAGAAAGAAAGCGATAGGGTGTGATGCTTGGATCAGAGGATAGATAATCACGAGACAGGGTTATCGAGTCTGTAAGTGTAATTCAGATTAAACTCTTTTTGATTAGTGGATTTTTAGTTATCGTGTTTATTGACAAATACCTGTGGTTTTTCTCCTGTGTAAGGAGTTTCCATAGGGTGAACAATTGCTTGTATCGTTTAATTCCTTGTCTTTACTATTGATTGTTTATGCTTAATCCTAAATCATTGAATGATAGGAATTGTTTTGACTTAATTTCTCGAAATACATTAAATACGAGCACATAAAATTTTCATTGTTGAGTCTATAAGTAATTGAATGCTTGTAATACTTTCTCAATAATGGATTTTTAATTGTCGAGAGACTCGACAACGACTTGTGGGTTTTTCTCTTGAGAAAGGTTTCCCACAGGGGTTAAATTGTTTGTTATGTGCATTAGTGATTATTAGTTTTTGGCATTTGATTACTGAATCAACTTGAATTAGGCTTGGGTTAAACCAGTAATTCAAGGATTATCAAACCTATCTATTTTGACCTAAATTAATCGAAATCGTTTAATCTCAAGCTGTCAAAACTTTTAAACTCTGTGTGTGATTTTACTTATAGTGTACAAATTTTGTCTTTCAAACAAAAGGTAAATCTCGATATCACATTTTGCATCTTATCAGTCATTTGAATTTTAGACATCACACTTTCAATCATAAAATCTTCAAGTTGGAATATATTCAAGCTTTCGACAGTAGCGTCCAATCAACTACATGGTTTTTCTTTCGGGGTCATATCACCATTTCAAATGAGTCCCTGAAAAACCACATGTTCCACCTTCAGCCATAATAATTCCTCAGAGGTGGGACACTCAGACTTTCGGGACTCCATTTCTTGTTCCTGAGGTATGACCCCTGATTGCTACCCCAAATCCCTTAAGAGCATGGGCAACAGGCTCGCTCTCGCTAATATAGCGATCCAAATCACACTAAAACTCCTTTTTTAGGACCGCCATCGCTCAAATAACGCTCCGATTCATAAAATCAGTGACTATACGTGGCGATGTTATTTTGGCCAGAGTTTGTTAGTTGGCCCACAATTTAATATTTGTTAATTTGGTTTTGTCTGTGTATAATATTTTTTATTTAATAAAAATATGTTGTGTTTGTTTGTTTTTTCTTAATTTAAAAAAAATTGCATTTATTATTATTATTTTTAAATTAAAAAAAAATGAAAAACTCTGACATATGCTCCCCACCCTGAAGAAGATCACATTTCTACCCCTCGCTACATGTCATATTTTTTCGTATGATTTTAAGCCTACTCTTTATAGAACGGTAGTTGGAACCTTTTTCTTGTGTATAGTTTTTGTCTACCTTTTATGATGTAATAGGTGAAATCTGTATAACCCCAATACCATTCCTGCTGGTTTATGTGACCTTAGAAAGGATGATGCTGCAAGTTATACCCTAGGCTATAATCTCTTTTTTTAGTGGTTTATTTAGCGGGTTGGGGTCTTCCTAAACCCCAGCTAACCTTCCAAAAAAATGGGCTAATTAGCTTTTAGACCCTACATAATGACCACGAATTGGTCTAACCCCGTATGATTGCCATTTTTATCTTTGGATTAGACAGATTATCCATGTAAGTTTTTCTCTATTAATAAGTCAGAGGCTCTCAAGACACCCTTTTGTTCCCCTCTCTCTCTAGAACAAAGGGACAAACACAAGAGAGAGAAGGTTAAAGGAAATTTGATGTTTGCTTTGATTATTAAGGAATTTAATAATAGAGGAGAGAGAGAAGCTGGAAATGGGACGTATAAAAGCCTGTTGATGATGATGATTTTTGAAGATGATAGTGAAACATAATGAAAAGGGTAATTTTGGTATTTTAACAAAAGCTAACAGCTCCGGGGTGTTTTAGGGTCCAAAAGCTAAACATGGCAATCATAGGGTGTTAGACAAATTCGTGGTCATTATGTAGGGTCTAAAAGCTAATTTGCACAAAAATTAAATATATAACAGTTTTCTGAACCCCACCATCATTCTTGGCATGGTATGATCAGTTGTCGTGGTAACCATCTGAACTCAGATATTTACTCTATAAACACAAACTAGAGAATCTCACATTATAGAAAATAGAGCAACAACTTCACCGAGACGGTTTTTTGTACTTTATAACACAAAATCTTTTTCTCTCTTATATAAGAAAATTGTTTCACTCAATAAAAAGAGGCTCAAGGGAAGTAAAGGGTGTTTAGATGTTTCAGTTTCAGTCTAATATAAATACAGATATATCACTATACTTTAATCTATATTTAGTTTAGGTTTTCTTGTTTCAGTAAGATCCATCCAAACTTTAAGAGCATCTCTTAAAGTACCTCACTCAGTTGGGTGAAAAAAACCAAAATCCAACTAAGTGGGGTCTAATTTCATCCAGTACCTCAGTTAGTTTTTTAATAGGCGCCTAAATGTTAGGCTCCCGTTTCTTTTTTCTTGAATTTTTTGTTCTTTTTTCCATCAGGCTCCTAACTGCTAGGCGTTTAATTTGATTTTAAAAAGAAAAGAAAAAAAAACAATTGGGCGCCCTCAATGTTAGGCACTCGATTTGAATTTTTTTTGAAAAAAAAAAATTGGGTGCCCAATAGGAAAACAAACTGACCCCCCACACTTGGGTGCCCGTTTGGGATGTAAAAAAGCAAGGTTGTACCTTGGAAAGTAAGGCTAAACATTTCTTTTTGAGGACAAAAGGCATCTCCTAAAGTATCTCGCTCACTTGATTTTTGAGGTGCCCACGTAAGATTTTTGTCCTCCAACAGTAGCTCACTCACTTGATTTTTCTCCTCAAAAAGCAAGGTTGAGCCTTTCCAAGGTGCAACCTTACTACTATTTTACATCGCGATCAGGCGCCCAAGTGTTGGACGTTTGTTTGTTTTCTAATTGAGAGCCTAATGTTTGGGCTCCCAATTGTTTTTTTTTGTTTTCAAATTGGCAGCCTAACACTTGGGAGTCTAATTGATTATTTTATTAAGTAATTAAATGGGCGCCCAACACTTGGGAGCCTAACCGTCGCATACATCAATATTCCCATCAACATTCAATGCCCGTATGTCCCCCCATAACACGCACATTTTCCATGCGGACAAACACCATCATTACTTCCCTCATTATTCAAACTTCTAACCCGAATACCCATATACCCACAAATTTTTTCTCAACCAAGGCCACTTGTGACTTCGGTTGTGAGGTGGCGATTGTAGAGGCCTACCCCTCGACCTTACCTAAATCGAGTTGTTTCCAAGTCCGAACTACCTCCATGTTAGACTCACGCATTCTCTACATGACTTCAACAATCAACATTGCCACCTACTCCATGAACTTGTGAAGAACGTGGGTCGAGCTCAAATTGAAAAGCCTAAACAAGTCAAAGACACCTATTCCTCACAAACTCAACAGTTACTCAGTCAACCGCCACTAACCACATTGTTCGGTGAACGTGCTTCAACACGATGAAGAATTGCAGAGAAGGCCTATATAAAGAAGAAGTTCCAGAGGAGACAAGGACCAGAAAAATATACGAGAAATCACCAAGAAAATTACATCTTCTAGATTCTCAAAACTTCAAATTTCTTATTCACAAGATCAAGTATTTATAAGTTGAGAGATCAGTTGTAATAAGGAATCAACCTCAAGTAATAAAAGTCACTATTACAAAAACCCTCAACTCGAGGTTGTAGTTTATTACCTATTCAGAGGTTTTCCATGCTAAATCACCTGTGCCATTTTTTTTTGCTTTCTATCAAGTTATAGTTAAAGGTACATTGGTGCAAGAGCTAATTCCAAGCCACTTTGAGCTCATAGAATTAAGCTATTACAACAAAAACCCTCAACTCGAGGTCGCAGTTTTTTTACCTATTCAAAGGTTTTCTACGCTAAACCACCTGTGTTATTTTTTGCTTTTTATCAGATTTTTGTTACAGGTACATTAATGTAAGAGATAATTCCAAGCCACTTCAAGATCACGAAATTAGGCAATTACATTTGGTGTCGTCTGTGGGAAAGAAATCATTTCCATAATATCCTATGACATACATTCCCTCTACTACAAATGTCAATCATGGTCACTTCCAGATGACCAGCAACCAGAATCCAGCTCGATCTTTCAGTTGAGCTGGAACAACTTACAGAGCTACTGGCAAATCTCAACACTGAAACAGAGAAACACAATGAGCTCGAACATCAATTAACTCTTGATCGAGAGTTCCGTGAGAAGGAGCTCGACGCCAAATGACAAGCTCGTTTGATAGCGATCAAACGACATGAAGACCAGATGACAATAATACAGACTGCCTTACAAGCTCTGCAAAATACTCAGCGGGCTCCTCCAATAAGATATTGCGATCAATTGCCAGAAGCCTCCCGGGTTTCTGTGCGGGAAAGATTGGGAACCCGAGGAGCCACCAATAAAGCTATTTCCAGAAATATTCAGTATGAACCTCATCCTTCTATTCATTTGGGTGGTGAAGTTCAGTCTGAGATCATCCGAGGTTACCGATTTTCCATATGTCAAGAGGAAGAACAACGACCTCAACCTTGAGTTCCAGTACGAGATTGTTTGAGTGAAGGTACCGGTACTCATAATCCGCAACCTCCTCGTCAAGCAACTCAACCGACGCGTCATTATGCCACACAAGAGTAAATGGATCAGGGTATTAAGGAGTTGATCGAAGCACAAGTTTTGGGCACTACTGATGACCTTACCAAGTTACAAGGAAGTCCAATTGCCAAAGAACTATTCAATATGGAAATACCAAAAGGTTTCCATACTTCAAAAATTTGCAAATACAAGGGTACCGATCCAAAGTAGCATATTCAACAATACCGTGATTCACTGGGGTTGTACTCCAATCTCAACCACATTCTTTGTCGTTTGTTCGCCACAAGTCTGCAGGAGGAAACGCTCCGATGGTTCCACTATCTACCTGAAGACACCATACCTACATTCGACCAGCTGCAAAAATAATTTATCAAGATGTATACTCACAACAGAGACAAAGAAGATAATTTATATTCTCTTATTAGTCTTAAACAGTCACACAGAGAGAAGCTCAAAGCCTTTGCACAAAAGATTTTGGAGCCCGCGGTCGCTACTTTTCCCAATGCGCTCTAGCTCGACTGCAAGGCCAAAAAACATCTCTTCCTCAACAAACTTGCAACCTTGGAAGATATGATCACCAAGGTAAATAGTTACGTCGACCTTGAAAGGATGATGTCTGAAAGGCATAAATTTACTAAATCCATCCTTACCATGAAATGTCCATTTATAAATCGAAGCACTGAACCAAAGGAGGATCGGGGTGACCAAAAACGCTCCAAGGGAAACACTGGCAACCCTCAGAAAGGCGGTTCACAAATCAAACCGGTCCTCCCAAAGATAAATGTTCGAATCTTTATAATTTTCCTAATCTTCTCAAAGGATAAACTCTACCATCTTTCTCAACCATTGGGGCCAATCGAGAATCGACCGTACTGCTTTCATCATAAGGTAAACCATTATTCTACTGACAATTGCTATGCTTTCCAGAGGTTGCTAGAATACATTTTCAAGGAGGGACGAATGTTCGAATATATTATCGACCTGGAATCATACAAGGATGGCAGCTATGAGAAGCAGTTTAAAGTTGTCTAGGTCAAAGATCAAGCTGAGGAGAAGCATCTCTACCATATGCACCACAATAACATGATCGAAATCCATCAGATCACCAACTCTAACAGATTCAGGCATAAAAGATTATTAGAATGTTACGATCTCATACCTCAAGATAAAGAAGCCAAACTTCTACCTGAGTCGAGCAATTACCGGCTTTGGGATCTCATTCGAAGATTACGACATTAGTCATGTCAAATTTCCATACCATGATGCATTAGTTATAATGCTCAAGATGAAGAAGTTTTTCATGCACACAATGATGATTGATACTGGAAGCGGTATTGAAATTCTATTTTAGAGCACTATCGACCAAATGGGATTGGCTGTTAAAGTTATTTTGAGCGACACCAATATCAGTAGATTCAATGGTTCTAACGAAGAGTGAGTAGGCAAGATCATCTTACCTATTACTGCAGGTCCAACCACCATCAACGTTATCTTTTATGTAATCAATGCCAAATCTCGTTATCCCGGGATTAGGGGCCACTGTTAGATTCACAACATGGAAGCAATCGCTTCAACCTATCATTAAACACTCCGCTTCAAACACAATGATGGTATCTATGAAATTAATGGTACTCAAAAGCTTCCTCGAGCTTGCAAAAATACCGTCTTAGTAATTCTAGATACCTCAGACAGATACGCTGCATCGCAATTACAGAAAGCTGATCACCTCGATGATCAACCTTCCACGGAGGAGCCCTTAAAATATATCAACATTGATGGACCTAGCAGAGGTAATTTCATCGGTACTAAGTTGGTTTAGCACAAAAAAGACGCTCTTATTAAGTTATTGTGACTAAATTGAGACATTTTTGTGTAGACTTTTAAAGAGATGCCTGGGGTCGATCAGGCTAAGGCATATCACAAATTTTCCATCAACATCAACGCCACGGTGGTCAAATAGAAATAACAACGACTATCACCTCGAATTTGGGATGAAGTTAACATGGAGATCAATAAATTGATCAAAGTGGGATTCATTTGAGAAGCCAAATATTCAGATTGGATATCCAACATCGCCGCTGTCCCAAAGAAGAACGGAAAAGTCTAAGTTTTCGTTGATTTCACTGACTTAAACAAATATACTCCAAAGAATAGTTTCCCTCTTCTTAACATTTATCAAATCCTTGATTCCACAGTAGGTCATGAACTTCTATCTATAACGGACACTACTTCTGGATATAATCTGATTCCACTCTTGGAAGAGGATCAAGAAAATACTACTTTTATCACTGAAAGAAAACTTTACTACTACAAAGTCATGCTCTTCAAACTCAAAAATGTAGGCGTAACTTATCAACGGTTAATGACTACTATGTTTAAAGCACACCTTTGGAAAATTGTAGAAGTCTACATCGAAGATCTTTTGTGCAAATGCATACAGTCAGCCAACCATATCACATATCCCAACATAATATTTAACATTATTTACTCTTACAAGAAACGTTTCAATCCTGATAAGTATCAATTTAGAGTATATTCAGGTTGATTTCTAGGCCACTTCATCAGCAAGAATGGGATTGAGGCTGATCCAGATCAGATTCAGGCTCTCCTCAACATGCCTGATAAGAGGTTTTTAGGGTTTCATCAAAATACCCGCTCAAAGTACTGTTGCCGAATTGTAGCACAGATGAGTGAGATCGAATCCACAAGGAGGTTTGGGAAAACAAATACTTTCTAGGCCAAATTACAGTTTTATAAGAGATAAATCTAAGAAGAAGAAGATAAAAACTAAATATAAAATTTAATGAGAAAGAGAGCTAAGGTTCAGACTTGGTCTCTACCTATCAAAGCACCAATCGATATACAACTTGATCCTAATATCTCCACCCATCATATGTTCGTGTTAAGACACATACGATATTGTAAAATAGACCACTAAATCTATGGTCAAACATTTATTGGTTATGCTTTTAAGTAATGGTGAAGAACATCTTAGAGAATTATCAACTCAACCATGGCTTGGCTTGAGTGAGTTCTTAAGTGTTTCCTCTTTCTAGATCTCCAAATCAAGTTTATGGTTAGTAGCACTTGTTTGTATCCAAAGTTATCGTACACCAAACTGAAGCTATGGCCAAGCCTTCGATATGATGCACTAACTTATCAATCGTAAAACTAAGAGAAAACTAATTAATATTAATTATTTTTCATCCAAGAAGAGGCCTCATCCTAGCCTTAACTAGGAGATTAGCCACTCATCTCAGACTTCATCGCATTAACAACTAATTATTTACAATAAAAAAATAAAAGAGAGATAAGACAATTAAATAAAACTATGACTTTATTTCTTTTAACTTGCTCCAATATAAGATGCCCAATTACAATGGGGGGGGGGGAGTTCCTTTTATAGGTGAAGGAACCCAAATTTTGAAACTATGCATTAAATTGTAAAGAATATTTTCACAATAATATGTTCAATTTTACAACCAATCTCCTAAGATTCTTGCATATAATTCCCTTAAGTGATGTAAAGATCTTTCTTCATGGAAACTCTTACATATATCTTCAATATAAAATATCTTCAAGGATCTTGGATGCAATATATTTTTTGATCTTATTCTCCAAGAATATTTGTATATATATTTCTTTAATCTTAAGACCAAATATATTGTGTCTTTGACTTTTTGTGCTATGAACTGCTGGAGACACTTTTAATTGACTTTAAGAGCTTGGTTTCAAATATCCACCTCCAATTGCTACAATCAAACAAACACACATAAGTGCCTTAAATTAAATATAATGGACAACTAAAATACATGTTCGGGTATATTAAAAATGTCATAATTAGGTGCTTATCAAATACCCCAAACTTGTCTTTTGCTCGTCCCAAGTAAAATAAAATAATAACCACTTTCGTAGGGAGCGCGATTGTATTTAGCATTTGTAACAAGCCGTTAAACCTCCAGGTTTAGTCTGGTGGACGAGTATTATCTCGTGAGGGTTTGCAGTGACTATACCCACAAAAGTCAATAATGACATTTTAAACAATTCTAGAATCTACATGAGTCATTTCCTCTAAACTTATCCTTACTTAGTTGTGACAAAAATATACTAATGAAATTTTTTTTAAATTTGCTATTCTCCCAAGTATACCAAAGAATATTTTAAACTTATCCGAAACTAGAGGTACTACCTCAAGATTTGAAAGAGATACAAGTATTTTGCTTTAACTATATTTGAGTGTATAGTAAAAATCGCTTTATCACCAAATACGTTGTCTAGAATAATTTGCTCAGTTTTTGGTAGTTTGGTTCTTACTGGAATAAATTGAACGGTCAGTTCGACAAGTGCCTTAGTCAATTCGTGTTCCTAGAATTTTATTTTTTTATTTCTTTTGCAAGCCTTTTCTTTTAAGTACTGTGTTTATTAGTGAAGCCTTTGTAACAAGAAGTTTTTGGTTGACAATCCCTGCCAGTTGGCTAAGGTTGCCGGAGTGTGGTGCTCCATCATGACCTAAACTCAGGATTCTCACAAGTAACATTTTCTTATGCTCCTTCACATATTTTATGGTCAAACTCGAGATTGGTGATAATTTTTCATCTTTCAGTTCTTAATCATGCGAGTAGCCTTGCAGCGTAAAAGTTTCTAGGGCATATTTGGTTTTTTCTCTCTTAGGAATGAACTTATTCTTAGGCAGTTGTCTCCCTTGTAGTAAACTATTCCTAACATAAATACTAAATTTCCCTTACACTGAGCAAATATCTATTGAAGGTATTAATTGCAAAACTACAGTAAAGTGCATGTTTTCAAAATATGCCAAACTAGCTTGAATTAGTCGCTAATAAAAAGATAGTACATCTAGCTTAAGATAGTATAAAATATTATAGTATATACTTGGTACAATTTCAAAATTTAGGCTTTCCCACTATATTTCTTTCAAGGTAAAATCAGTTGAAGTGCTTGGAAATTTGTCAAAAATATGTCATAAATTGTTAAAGTGTCATTATTTTACTTTTCTTTAAAAAAACATTTAAAAAAATGTTTTCCTACCCCCAAACTATAAATGAAACATTGCCCTCAATATTTAAGAGCATAAAAAAAATGGAGGAATAAAAACTAGAATTTCTCACCTAAATATTTCATGGGTTGCCTCCCAAGAAGAGCTATGTTTACCGTCTTCAGCCAGACGAATGTACCCCCCAAACTTGAATGTCATGATATAAGTTTAAAGGGGTACAAAGTACAATAATTGATGAACTATCCAGGTTGCAAGTTCTTCTTAAATAACCGAGGAACACCAAAATTATCCTTATCATTGAATAACCAGATAATAGAGAAATAATGGTTCTCCTTATCTGTTCCTAATTGTACTGATGGAATCATGATACATAAAAATAACTCAGAGTCTAATCCCCCAGGATAAATATTTCCTTATTTAATTTATGGGGAATCTCACTTTGAGATATTTTACAAGGTATATACACTAAAAATTTATCTTGATATTCATCATTTCCCCAAAAGTAACTTAAACCATTAAAGTGATGTCGATCGGGTGGTTGTGGGTCAGGCTCAAGCTTGTATGACTCAGTTGCAGGTGATAATGCTTGCACTATTTTAAGAATTATTGGGTAATTCCAGTAGTTAAAATAATTCAGACATTGATCAATATAGTAGGTACAACAAGAGTTATCGCGCAACAAATTCGCAAATTCATTAACAATTATGCTATCCCCAAGTAGCTTGTGAAATGGAGATGTAGGCATAAGTATAGGTGTGGTTGGTGAAGGAGTAACCAAAGCAAAATTAGCCCCCATAATAGTGATATATCCTGTAAAGAAGGGCCGTCCACCCACTGGTTTTTAATATTATAATTTATGTTAGGTGAATGCGGCTCAAGGAAATGTTGAGGTGACTCATAAGGAGACTGAGAAGGAAAGGACAAGTTGGTAACATTTGCAATAGGTTCGGCAATTTCCAATTTGTTGACTTTGGTACAAATATCATCATCTACAAATTCCTCACATGTTATCGTATAATGAGACGGTGATTCCATATGTTTATATTTTATCTCGTCACCATTATTGTCAGAAAAATCATTAGAGGAGAGGGAAAAATATTTTGTCTCGGTCATTATTGTGTTGACAAATGAAGTAATGGAGGGTGAAATCGATGGCTGAATGTTGAGGCTAAATTTCGAGATGATTAAGAAAGAATTGTATTAGACATGATAACTGCTTCTTCAAGATCTCTTTCTGACATAGGATCGCCGACCTTAAAATGTTCATCTTCTAAATCTGTTTTGCAATATGGTATCCATTCACCCCCGGAGAAAAAATTCCTTGATTACGTTTGAATTTATCTATTTCTAAATTACTAGAGGATTTAACTTTAGATTGTTTTACTTCATTGTTTAGAAGTTTTTCATGCTCTATTTCACTCCACGTAGTTGACAACTGAGTTACCTGAGTCTCTAATCTAGATATAGATTGGGTCATAGAATTCTTACATGAAGAGAGCATGAAATTGCATCATTTGTTACTGAAATTGCATTAATTGTTACATGAAGAGAGCAAGGGTATCGTCCAAAGAGGGTTTGGGTAGAGCGGGTAGGAACTGATTGGATGACTGAACGGACTGACGGGACTGCATATATGAATGAGATTGGAAAGGTTCCATGTATTAAGAATTTTGGTAATCCCATGATTGAAAATGATTTTGAGGTTGTTGCGGGATGTCAAATTATGAACTGTATTGATTCCAATGTTCTTGCATGTATGATATTTTGAAATGAAAGCAACACCCAATGTAATAAGCAACCAATCAAACCTAAACTCTAGCACATCAACATTTCTTAGAAGTAACAAATAGATCTCCCCTATATTCTTCTATTTTCACAATGGGTAGGATGGCAACATACTTTGGTTCCTATACTCCCCTGCGTCACTATGCTAGTACCAGCTAAAAGTAGATGTTCAGTCCTCACGCCCGAGCGAGTCGCATTATCGTACGTCAGCACTCGGAACGGTGACGTCACAAACCTACAACCAGTATTTTGCGGTGCTAGGCATGGGTCGTATCCTATGAACCCGTGTTTGTACCCCGGTCCGGTACACCTATTCGTTGGGTGATGAAATCCCGCGGGAATCTTGCTACCCTTTTTTATTAGCAGTTATTTTGTGGTCCGGGACGATCAATTTTCATGTGATATGAATTTCTTCGTATCCCTAATGGGTGGCCCCACTTGTTGGAGAGCTTTTTGGGTGATGAAATCCCGCAAGTCTCTAACAATTTTTACCTTTATTAATGTTGGAATAAAAAAGAATATTAAACACAACAATAGGTTAATCCAGCCACATCAAATTTTTTATCAGAGCAGTGTGTATTTGCATAGTCCACACGACTTTATGTTCCTAGTGTCGGGGCAGAGCGGATATGAACCCCTTATAGATGTCAAGTTTAGAGAGGTACCAACCTATGGGAAGTGTTTCCCGGTGATGCTGTGGCCGCCCCTTCACTTAGGGGGCGAAAGAAGGAAGTGCCCCTTCACTTAGAGGCACAAGAAGGATGGATTTGATGATGCTTTTAGCTTTACGTATTGTCCGTCTCGTTTCCAACTTTGTGGCTATCCTGGAAAACAAGATTCAATGGATTAGTGAACTTGTGACAACAATATTAATTCAATTTTCAAGTTTATTGTAGTCTATGATGTCCTGATTTTCAAATGCGCATATCTTTCAGCTCTGTTGAGAGGGAGCAATAAATAATATTAATTTGGAAAGATATTTCAGAAAGGAAAAATATTCAAGAAAGAAGTTTTCTAGAATTTAGCTTCCCTAATGCTTAAAATAGGTGATGAATGAACAGTGACGTCCTTTACGAAGACTGTACTTTTTTCTATTTTTTTTTCAAAAGGCTGTAACTCACAAACGACTAAGCAGAAAAATATGATCTATAGCAATTCGGAAAGGGTTTTGAATTATCTGAAACTTTCATAGCAAACGTATTTCCCAACTGTGAAGTATAGATGATCAAAAATGGTAAAACATTCAGGGACAGACTTCGCAGCTACTGTAGCGCCAAAAACTCGAAACAATCCCTTTTTAAAAAAAAACTAGAGAAACAAAAAGAGAAACGATAAAAATAGAAACACTATATTTTATTACCGGCCCACTATACTTTTCAGCAAATATTAGAAACATAGAATTTTGAAATTATTGGCACGGTATTAGAAAGAATTATCAAAGAAAATTAACAAAGAAAATTTTGTATTGGAGAGAATAATTTTTAACGATGCCTCCTCGACAACGACGCCATTTGATAAAAGGTTTTTAGGGCCTCTACAAAATACCCGCTGGAAGTACGATTGTCGAATTGTAGCACGAATGAATGGGATCGAATCCACAGAGAGGTTTTGGAATACAAATACTTTATAGGCCAAATTATGATTTTATAAGAGATAAATCTAAGAAGAAGAAAATAAAAACTAAATATAATACTTAATGAGAAAGAGAGCTAAGGTTTGGACTTGGCCTCTACCTTTCAAGCACTAATCGATATACAACTAGATCCTAATATCTCTACCCATCATATATTCGTGTTAAGACACATACGATGTTGTAAAATAAGCCACTAAATCTATGGTCAAACATTTAGTGGTTATGCTTTTAAGTGATGGTGAAGAGCATCTTAGAGCATTATCAACTCAATCATGGCTAGGCTTGAGTGAGTTCTCTAGTATTTCCTCTTTCTAGATCTCTAAATCAAATCTATGGTTAGTTGCACTTGTTTGTATCCAAAGTTATCGTACACCAAGATGTTGCTATGGTCAAGCCTTCGATATGATGCACTAACTTATCAATCGTAAAATTAAGAAAAAACTATTTAGAACCTAATTAATATCAACTATTGCTCGTCCAAGAAGTGGCCTCATCCAAACCTTAACTAAAAGATTTGCCGCTCATCTCGGACTTCATCGCATTAACAACTAATTATTTACAATAAAAAAATAAAAGAGAGAGAAGACAATTAAATAAAACTATGACTTTATTTCTTCTAACTTGCTCCAATATGAGATACCCAATTACAATGGGGGAGGGTTCCTTTTATAGGAGAATGAACCCAAATTTATAAACTATACATTAAATTGTAAAGAATATTTTCACAATAATATCTTCCAATTTTATAACCAATCTCCTAAGATTTTTGCATATAATTCCCTTAAGTGATGTAAAGATCTTTCTTCATGGGAACTCTTGCATATATCTTCAATATAAAATATCTTCAAGGATCTTGGATGCAATATATTTTTTGATCTTGTTATTCAAGAATATTTGTGTATATATTTTTTCAATCTTGAGACCAAATATATTATGCCTTTGACTTTTTGTACTATGAACTGCTGGAGACACTTTTACTTGATTTTAAGAGCTTGGTTTTAAATATCCATCTCCAATAGCTACAATCAAACAAACGCACATAAGTACCTTAAATTAAATATAATGAACGACTAAAATACATGTTCGGGTATATTAAAAATGTCATAATTACGTGCTTATCAATGCCATCTCCAAAAATGACGAAAGACTTTTAGAAACTTACAGACAAGATTGCCGTTATCAACCGTTTCATTTTAAAATATTCAGATCGCTATCATTGGCCGTTCCTACTACTTCGCGGTGTTACCGAATGAGAAAAAATTCAGCCAAATGCAGAGGTCCAATGGACATTAGAATGCGAAGTATATTTTTAAGATCTAAAACCTATTAGGGGAGGTCTCCTATAATGAGCACCCCAATAGATAATGAGGAATTGATTATCTACTTAACAATTACTGATACTTTAATCAGCTCGATTCTCATTCGGCTAGAAGGGGAAATCGAGAAGCCAGTCTACTTCATCAGTAAGACCCTCACTCTAGAGGAAACGAGGTACTCTAAAATTAAGAAACTTCTTCTCGCTCTTGCTTATACTTCACAGAAGCTCAAGCACTAGTTCCAAGCTTATTCAGTCAAAGTCATGACTTCTTGATGCTCATTCAGTCAAATTCATTAGATGTTATACTAAATGTATCAAGTTTAGTGACCTCAATACTACAATTCCTGCTGCCCAGAATCCCAATACTGGTTCAAAGGTTTACAGAAAAAAGTTCTCATGAAAGTTTGTCATGTGGGGGAGTACTAAATTGAATAATTAAAATCAATATTTTATTAAGTAAGTAAAGTAAGAGATGAAATATTTATTGATGGAGTTCGCCAAGTGCATTCTATACATTTAGGAGGCAAAAAAGTTTATTATAAATGCTTTTGTTTAAGAACCTAAGACCACAGACCAGGTTAGCGGCATGGCTCCGATCACTCTAGTCATTTTTGGGATCCACTGCAAAAATGTCCCTTGGAGCAACGAGGCTTGGTGTAAACATAACATCAAAATTAATTGGCGGTAAAAATCTACACTTTTCAATGGCAGATACTTCTTTTTGCTCAGAAGATAGAGTGAGCGAGTCGATCCTCCTTTGATATTTTTTCCATGAAGACCAGTTTGGTACTCCCCAAAGAGCCTATCAATGTTAGGTAATAAGTTTTGAGAGTCTCAATTCTCAGAGATAAGATATCTCCAAGGATCTGAGTGCCGTTCTTTTTTTCTACTACCTTCATTGTCACGGACCAGCTAAAACACAAGCTTGGTACGTGCAGCACTCAAGGCACGTGCCTCAAGTAAGCCTAATTATTCGTCTTCTTTCAATAGTCTTTTATCACAATATTGCATAATATCAAGGCAATATTCAACTGTACAAAGATTCAATGCAAACTACCTTTCATTCAGTTATCAGCACTATTACAAAGCTTTAATTCCTTCTCGGGTGTATCGGAGTCATGTCTTCTGCATAATAGCTACTAAGTAAATAGCTTACAATCAAAAGGAAATATTAAAGTTGGAGACGAAGCGTACTCCCCATAAAGGCTAACCTATACTTTACAGAAATTAACAAAACTGTTTACATGGCTTTATTACATCCTAGAGATTCTATATACAAAAATTTGGCTTGATACGTTGAGGTGTCACACTCTCCCCCACTCATCTTGGAGGCGTCCTCGTCGACTTCTTCATCAGCTTCTTCTTCTTCTTCTTCTCTCTCCTCTCCTATTTGGCTTTAATCTTCTTGAGGAAGACTAGTAGAGGGTAAGAATCTTGGTGTTCCCAACTGGCTTTGGCTTCTGGAAGGTCCTTCCACTTCACTGGGTACTCATAGTCTTCTTCCTTGGTTTCCGGATCAACATAGGTGATTCTGTGGGCAAGAACACTTTCTGGAACTTGGTCTGGGGTGACTGGCTTAAGAGGGATCTAAGGTCTGACAATACTTTAGGTAAGATCTTCCTTATCTTCATGGTAAGGTTTGAGGGCACTGGCATGGAATACTAGATGGGGGAAGCGAAGATGGGGAAGCAGTTAAAGCTTGTAAGAAACCTTTCTAACTTTATCAATAATTGACATTAGACCTACATATTTGGGTACTAGGCCTTTGTGTGCTCTGTCATTTCTGTGCTGAAGGTTGGAGGTCTTGATAAGAATATGGTCTCTAACTTGAAGAGGATCTGGTCGCCTCTTATGATCTGCCAATTTCTTCATTCTGGCGGACGCTTTCTTCAAGTAGGCACGAGCAATATCAGTATTTCTTTGCCATTCCTTTACAAATTGGTAGGCTCTCAGAACTTTTCCCTTGTAGCCGAAGATCATAGTGTGCGGTATGAGGGGTTGTTGTCTTAATAGTATCTCAGAGGGACTTTTATTGGTTGATGAACTCTTCTACAGATTGAAGCAAACCTGTGCTACATCTAGGAGTTCAACCCAATTCTTCTTGTTCGCCCTAACAAAGTGCCAGAAATATTCCTCCAACATCGCGTTGAAGCGCTTGTTATGACCATCTGATTGTGGGTGGTTACTGGTTGAGAAGTTGAGAGTAGATCCCAGTAATCTGAACACTTCCTTCAAAAACTTCCCAGTAAATCTTTGATCTCTATCGTTGACAATATCATGCGGTACGCCCCAATACTTGATAATGCGCTTCACAAAGAGACGCGTTGTTTTATCTGTCGAGCAAATAATTAGAGCTGGAATGAATGCCGTATACTTATAGAATTTGTCAATGATCACGATTATGAAACATATCCTTCATTCTTAGGTAAACTGGAGATGAAGTCCAGAAATATGCTATCCCAAGGTCATGTTGATACTGGAAGTGGTTCAAGCTATCCAAGTGGCAAGTCCCGATCAACTTTGTCTTGCTGGCAAATGTGACAAGTTTGCGTATAATCCATCACTTTGTTTTGATCATTTGGCTAATAGTAACCTCTGTGCAGTAGGGATAGTGTTCTCTTCCAACCTGGATGGCCTACCCAAAGATTGGCATGACACTCCTTTATCAGCTCCCATCTTAGTCCTGCGAACCGAAGAACATAAATCCGGTGTCCCTTCGTATATAGAAGACCATCTTCTACCCAAAACTGTTTGGTTTTCTCCTATTTTACCAAGTTAATGATGACTTGGGTCTGAGGATCCACTGCCAACCCTTCGTGGATCTTATCTTGAAGAGTATTGGTAATATAAGAATGAGACTGTTCGACGTCTATAGAGATGACCGATTGCTTAACTTTACGACTCAATGCATCCAGTAGATTGTTCATCCTCCCCAACGTGTGCTTGAGATCTAAATCAAACTTTGCTTGAAACTTTTGCCAATGATCTTGCTTCGATGTCAACTTCTTCTATGTAAGTAAATGGCTTACCGCGATGTTATCAGTCTTCATCAGAACCTTCATTCCTAACAAATAGTGACGCCATACTCGTAGACAATGCACAATAACTAGGAGTTCCTTCTGTTAAGCTGAATACCACCTCTCTGTATCATTCAGCTTCCTACTTTCATATGGAACTAGATGTTCATCTTGTAACAACACTCCACCGATGGTGTAATCAGACACATCGGTATGTACCTCAAACTGCTTGGTAATATCTGGTAAGGCTAAGACTGGGTTGCTAATTACCGCATGCTTCAGATTATCAAATGTTGTTTGCCATTTTTTGGATCATGACCAAGATAAGTCCTTCTTGAGGAGATTTGTGAGGGGTGCCGCACGCTTCGAATACCCTTCGATGAATTTGCGGTAGTAGTTTACGAGGCTAAGAAAAGAACAAACTTCCGTAACCTTCGTAGGAGCTTTCCACTCCTTAATAACGCGCACCTTTTCCATATCCCTACAGATATGTCCTCCGCCAATAATGTGTCCAAGAAACATAACTTGTTCCTGGCAAAATGAGCATTTCTCCGACTTAACATAGAGCTGATTCTATGGTAGGACTTGGAATATTAGGCAAAGATGTTCAAGGTACTCTTCCGTAGTACAGTTTTTTTAGAACAAATTTGGGATTTATTAAAGAGGAAAGTCATATTTACAAGTGGAGGACTTAAAGCTGAGCCACTAAATTTATTGCCTAATAGTTGCCAGTTCTAGTTTATCCATGAAGTAAGAAGCGCGGATACGTCGTGGAAAAGTAGCCACCGTCCAGAAGAGGGTGGACTGTTGGGAGCTGCCAAGCTTTGAGAGCCCATTAGCTGTGATATTTCCTTCCCTGTAGGTATGTGTCATGCGAATATGAAGTCCCCATCCTAGTTGGGTAGTAATATTCCAAGTTGCTCTATGCTTTGCAGAGCGTATGTGCGTGCATCTATACCAGTTTAAAAGGATTTCCGCGTCAACCTCAACGATAAGTGGAAGCCATCCTTGTTGTTTACAGTGCAAAAGACCGTGAAGTAATGCGTACATTTCAACAACTGTATTTGTGCCTTGACCCAGTACAATGCTGTATCCGAGTAACATATCACCGTGGTGGTTACGAATAATCCCTCCTGCACCACTCATGCTGGAAGAGAGTGCAGAACCGTCACTATTCAGTTTGAAAAAACCTGGAGGAGGGAGAGTCCAGCGAACCAAGATAGGCCATTTGGTGCGCACCGGGTGCCTGATAAATCTTAACACCTGGAGAGAGACGAGATCGCTGTAGTTGCAATGTTGCTTTATTTTGGCTTTGGACATACTCTCAAGTAAATCGTTGTTGATAGTACGAATGATGTTTGAGGTAGACACGTGCCTCTCCTCGTATCTATAAGCACATCGTGCCTTCTATATTTCCTATGCTATAAGAGAAGGTATCACTCCTCTAACGATACCTATCTGAGTGCTGGAGTCTGCCGTCTGAAACCACAGCCCTTGCCGAGTCTACTAACTATCATTTACCCCCTACCGAACACCACACACGTTGCCAAAGTGTACCCAAACCGCCGCAGCAGTTTCTCCCTGGACGAGGAGATGGTTTAGCATTTCTGTTTCGCTATGATTGCGACAACAACACCGTGATGCGAGAGGGATTCTACGTTGAATAAATGCGTCTACGGTGATGATATCCTTCCATGCTTTCCAGCTAAAGATTTGAATTTTTGTTGGTAAGGTGTGATGCGAAATCACTTCATACGGCTGTGGCTGTTTTCCTCGCAGCGCCAAAAATTATAGGCAAATTTTACAGTGAAGTTTCCTTTATCGGACGGCCCCTAAAGTGGTGTGTCTTCCACGTCGCTTAGAAAGAGCTTGAGGGGTAGTGCTTGCTTCAATTGGTTCAGTATTTCATGCTTTAACAACGACCAGTTCCAGCTGCTGTTGTTCACTATAATCTCTTTCACTTTGATATGTTGCGTGCATTCAAGGTTGAGCACATCAGCTAACCGGCCCTCCCCTGTCCAGTTGTTGAACCAGAAACTCTTGTCCCCTTTGCCGAGAGACTATTTTATGTTGGCATTCACCGTAGAGAGAAGACCCTTCATCTGTTTTCAAAGTGTGGAGTCCCCTTGTCGCAGGCAATGTATTTCCCCATTAATAGTGTACTTGTTTCGGAAGAAGGATGCCCACGTGGAGGTGCTATGAAGGAAATTCCAGTATTTTTTGAGCAAGAGACTATACTTAATGTCCCCGAGTCGGCGAATTCCAAGTCTGCCTTCGGTTTTAGGAAGGCAAATGTCATCCCATGCTACCCAATGTTTCTTGTTGCGACTGTCAAAACTGCCCCAAAAGAAGTTAGAAAACATCGACTCAATCTTACTAATGATACCATTAGGAACTGAAATGCACGAAAGAAAGTGTATGGGCATCGAGTTTAGAATGTGGTTGAGGAGAACAAGCTTACCACCTTGTGAAAGAAGCTTTCCTTGCCAACCTTCTATGCATCGTTGGATTTTCGTGAGTAATTGTTCAAAGTCAATTAACCGTACTCTTCCATAGCTAATGGGAGCTCCCAAGTATGTCATAGGGAAGGATCGATGTTGAAATCCGCATGCATTTTGGATGACGCGAGTTCGAGCTACCGTCACATTATGGTGTACATAAACGTCACTTTTGGCGCTGTTAACAAGTTGACCGGAAGATAACAATATCTGTAGTGCAGTTGTAGATAACAATATCCACCAGGTACACCACCACAAAATTGCCAATATATATCCGGAAGAGCTCATTCATAAGAGTACAGAATGTTGTGGGAGCGTTGCTCAAGCCGAATGGCATAACAAGAAATTCGTATGCCCTATATCGAGTGGAACATGTCATCTTTGGTTTGTCACCGGCAACAATCCTGACTTGATAGTAACCCAATCTCAAATTAAGCTTAAAGAAGTACTTCACGGATGTAATCTAGTCAAACATGTTGGCAATGAGCGGTATTGTATACATGTTCTTCACCGTAATCTGATTCAGGGTTCGATAGTCGACACACAAACGCAGACTTCCATCACGTTTCTTCTGAAATAAGACTGGGGAACAGTAAGGCGCCTTTGAGGGGAGAAAAAAATCCCGATTCTAACAATTTTTCATGTTGCTTATGAAGCTTTGCTAGCTCAGGCAAACTGATTCTATATGGTCCTTTGGCAGAAGGCATGGCTCCAAGTACTAATTTGATCTGATGATCTATAGGCCTTCGTGGAGGTAACACTTTTGACAGTTTCTTCAGCATCACATCCTTGAACTCGGAAAGTACCAGTGAGACTTATTCCGCATGGTGTTATGATCTTGATCATCTGGCTCCATCTGCAAGGTAGAAAGGTAGGTCAATTCCCATTGCCTCAATCCCTTCTTCAACTGAAGAGTTGATAACATTCTGCCCTGATCTCTACGCGTAAACATCGGCATGATTGAGGGATTGTCACCAAATTTCCCCAAGGAATTGACGAACGACACTAGTACTGTAGGGACTTATCCCTCGACCTCTCTTAAAATTGAGCTCATCCAGTTCGAATGACCTTCATCTCAGGCTCACGCAATTTTAGCACTTGACACTCCAGTCAGTATTCTAACCAACCCCACGAACTATTTAAGAAACTACATCGAGCTAAACCTGAAAAACATTATGCAGTCAAAGACACCTATCTCCCACGAACTTGTCAGTTATTCAGTTAACCGCCACCAACCACATTATTCAGAAAACATGTTCTAGCGCGATGAAGAGCTGTAGAGAAGCCTATAAAAAGGAAAGATTCCAGAAGAGACAGAGACCAGAAAAATCACTCAAAACTTCTTATTTACGAGATCAAAAGTAGTTCTATATTCTAGAAATTACTTGAAATAAAGATATCCACTCAAAGCAATAAAGAGACTTTTACAAAAATCCTCCATACGAGGTAATAGTTTTTTTACCTATTCCGAGGTTTTTTACGCTAAAAGCACCTATTTGCATTTCTTACTTTCTAGTAGAGTATTGTTACAGGTTCATTTGGTGTGATAGCTAATTCTTAATCGTATCGAGCTACGGAATTTGGCCATTACATTTGGCGCCGTCTGTTGGAAAGATTGCATTTCCACGATGCCTTAAGGCAGTTTTTCATTACAATTTTCAATTATGGTTTATTTCAGACGACAGGCCGCAGGAACTCCGCTCAAAATTTCTGTGGATCTGGGACAACTCACTGAGTTACGGGCGAATCTCCATGCAGAGGAAGATAAACGCGCCAAACTCGAACTTTAATTAACGAAGGACCGCGAGCTCCGATAGAAAGAGCTCGATGCATAGCGACAAACCCGTTTAACAATGCTCAAGCGGCACGAAGATCAGATAACGGTGATGCAGACTGTACTCGAGGCTCTGCAAAATACTCAGCTGGTTCCTCCAGCAAGGGGTCACGATCAACTTCCTGAAACCTCCCGCATTTCAGCAAGGGAAAGGTTGGGACCTCGGGGAGCCACTAGTAAAGCCATTTTCAGGAATCTGCTACTGCAGCCCTCCATCCATTTGGGGGGAGAAGTTCAATCAGAAGCCAGCCGTGGTTACCCTCTTTCCATCCGTCAGGAGGACGACCGACAATCTTTACATCAAGTTCCAGCACGAGATCGCATGAGTGAAGGTACGGGAACTCATCACCCCCTGCCAGCATGTCCAGTGACTCAGCCAGCACGTCATTACGTCAAAAAAGAACATATGGATCAGCGAATTAAGGAGTTGATCGAGGCACAAGTTCGGGGTACTACCGGTGATACCACGAAGTTACAAGGAAGTCCGATTGCCAAAGAACTTTTCGATATCGAAATACCAAAAGGTTTTCATACTCCCCAAATTCTCAAATACAAAGGTATTGACCCGAAGGAACATATCCAGCAATACTGCGATTTAATAGGGTTATACTCCAATCTCAGCCACATTCTCTGCCAGCTGTTCACCACAAGTTTACACGAGGAGCCACTCCGATGGTTTTACTTTCTTCCTGAGGAATCTATCTACATATTTGATCAGCTGTAGAAACAGTTTATCAAAACATATGCTCACAACAGATACAAAGAGGAGAACTTGTATTCTCTTATCGGTCTTAAGCAGTCTCATGGAGAAAAGCTTGAGGATTTTTCAAAGAAATTTCTAGAACTTGCGAGAAAGGTAGATAATCTCGACCAAAAAATAGCTGTAACCACTTTCACCAATGCTCTTTGGCTCGATTGCAAAGCCAAAGAATACCTCTTCCTTAACAAGCCTGCGACGTTGGAGGAGATGATCACCAAAGTCAATGGTTACGTCGACTTGAAGAGGATGATGTCTGAGCGAAAAAGTCTACCAAGTCTGTCCTCTCCACAAAAGTGCCACATATAGAGCGAACCAACGAACCCATGGAGGATCAGGGAGATCAGAAATGCACCAAGGGATATACTGGATACCCTCGGAGAAGCGGTCCGCAAAACATACCCGTCCTCCCAAAGCTGAACGTCCGAATCTCTGCACTTTTTCTACTGCTGTTGAAAGACCCCCTCTACCGCATCTCTCAACCGCTGGAGCCCATCGAGAATCGACCATTTTGCCTACATCCTAAGGTAAATCGACATTCTACTGACAGTTGCTATGGTCTACAGCGGATGCTCAAGCTCATTCCTGAGGAAGGACGAATGCTTGAATACATTGTTGACCTGAAGTCATACCAAGATGACAACCATAAGAAACAACTCGAAGTTGTTTAGGTTAACGATAGGGTTGAGGAGAAGCATCTCTACTATATACACCTCAATAACATGATCGAAATCAACCAAACCACCAATTCCAACCGATCCAAACGCTAGAGGCTCTGAGATTGCTGTGATCTTACACCTCAAGACATCAAAGCCAAACTTCTTCCCGAATCGAGTAATCGCCGACTCAGAATCTCTTTCGAGGATTGCGATACTAGCCACGTCAAATTTCTACATCACGATGCGCTAGTCATAATGCTCAAGATGAAATAGTTTGTCATGCACACAATGATGATCGATATTGGGAGCGGTATTGAAATTCTTTTTTAAGTACGATCGACCAGATGGGTTTGGCCGACCAAGTCATTCAGAGCGACACAGACATCAGTGGGTTCAATGGCTCCAGAGTAGAACGGGTAGGCACAATTATCTTACCTATTACCGCAGGACCAGCCACTATCAACATCGTTTTCTACGTCATCAATGCCAAGTCTCGCTATCTTGGGATTATTGGCCGTTGCTGGATACATAATATGGAAGCAATCGCTTCCACCTATCATCAAGCACTCCGATTCAAACACGACAACGGTATTTATGAGATCAGAGGTTGTCAGAAACTCTCTCGAGCTTGTAGAAATACTGTCTCTGCCATCCTAGATACTTTAGATATATTGGCCGCATAGCAATTACAGAAAATTGATCACCTCGACAATCAATCACCTGCAGAGGAACCCAGAGAATATGTCAATATCGAGGGACCCTGCAGAGGTACATTTATCGGGAGCAAACTGGTTCAGCAGGAGAAAGACGTTCTCATATAGTTCTTGCAACTCAATCAAGACGTTTTTGCATGGTCTTTCGAAGAAATTCCCGGAGTCGATCCAGCCATGGCTTGCCACGAGTTAGCTATCAACATCAATGCCACGACATTCAAACAGAAGTAGCTACGACTTTCACCTCGTCTTCGAGATGAAGTAAACACTGAGATCGAGAAATTGATCAAAGTATGATTCATTCGAGAAGTTAAGTATCCGGACTGGATATCCAACATTATCGCTGCCCCAATGAGAAAGGTCCGAGTTTGCGTAGATTTTACAGATCTGAACAAACACACTCCAAAGGAGAGTTTCCCTCTTCCCAACATTCATCAGATTCTCGATTCAACAGCAGGACATGATCTCTTATCTATGATGGACACTGCTTCGGGGTATAATCAAATCCCACTACTGGAGGAAGATCAAGAGAAGACAACATTCATCACCGAAAGTGGCCTTTAATGTTACAAAGTCATGCCCTTCGGGCTAAAAAATGTAGGGGCCACATATCAACGATTTATGAATGCTATGTTCAAAGTACACCTGAGAAATATTGTTGAAGTCTACATCGATGATCTCTTGTGCAAAAGCGTACAGTCAGATAATCACATCTCAGATCTCAACGCAATATTCAACATCCTTCAATCTTACAGAATGTGTCTCAACCTTGATAAGTATCAATTCGGGGTACATTCTAGCTCTTTTCTTAGCCACCTCATCAGCAAGAAAGGGATTGAGGCCGATCCAGATCAAATTCGGGCTCTCATCGGCACGCCTTCTCTAAAGATAACAAAAAACGTTCCAAAACTCGCCGGGAAGATTGCCGCGATTAACCGTTTTGTCTCTAAATCTTAAGATCCCTGCCGTTGGCTATTCCTTTTACTCTACAGATGTACCAAGCGAGGAAAGGTTCATCCAACAACAGAATTCACCTGGACTCCAGAATTTGAAGTAGCTTTTCACGATCTCAAAATCTATTTGGGGAGATCTTCCGTAATGAGCACCGCAATAGATAATGAGGATCTGATAATCTACTTAGCAATCACAAACACTTCTCTCAGCTCGGTTCTCATTTACCTAGAAAGGAAAGTAGAGAAGCCAGTATTCTTCATCAGCAAAATACTCACACCAGCAAAACACTCACACCAACAGAAACAAGGTACTCTAAAATCGAGAAACTTCTTCTAACCCATGTTTACACTTCGCAGAAACTCAAGCACTACCTCAAAGCACATTCCGTCAAAGTTATGATGAACTACCCACTTCGGGAAGTTTTGTCCAAAAAGGAGAAGTCACGAAAAGTGCAACAATGGTCAGTCAGTTTGGGCGAACATGATATCAAGTTCGAACAGCGTCATTCTGAAAAAGGTCAGGCTGTTGCCAATTTTCTCACAAATTTTCCAGTAGAAGATCCTGAGTGGGAAGAGCACGACCCTGACCTTACCAAAAACATGCCAGAGAATCCAACCCCCAGGCCATTCGACGAACAAGCTGACTGGATCACCACGTCAGGGTGGAGGCTTCCCACAGATGGCTCAGCTGGACCCGCAAGATCAGGAATTGGGATCGTTTTGATTACCCTTTCTAATGACAGAATTAAGAAATCAATCCGCTTGGATTTTGAGGCCCCAAATAATGTCACCGAGTACGAAGCTCTCATTCACGGACTCGACCTCACACTCAAGATCGATGTCCCCGAACTCTCAGTTTACACAGATTCATTACTCATCGTTCATCATTATTCAGAGTAATACAAAAAGAACGGGAAGATGATCGAATATCCTGCCCTCGTTGTAGATAGGATGAGTAAGTTTACAAAAACAACTCTCGAATATCTTCCTCGAGGCGAAAATAGACACGCCGATTCCTTGACATATCTAGCCGGGGTCCTGGGTACAGAAGCTCGATATCTCCAGATCAAAATCATTTCAACCCCCAGTATTGATCACATCTCTATATGCACGATCAATACTGGGGGCGTTAAAGGGGGAGACGGCGATTGACGAAATCCTTTCTTAGCCTACCTCGGTGTCGATAACAAGTATAACGGACCACTCCCAACAGATCCAAAAGAACGCTGACAGCTGATCCACAACTCGAAGCGTTACATTACATAAAATTGTATGCTTTACTTTCTTTCCGTCTCAAGGCCTTACCTCAAGTGCCTCACAAAGTCAAAAGCAGATAAACTGTTCCGCGAACTACACGAAGGAACTTGTAGCTCCCATACCGCAGGTTGATCATTGGCGAATCGAACTATAACTCAAGGAGTATTCTGGCCCGGCATGCGTAAGCAAGCAGAAGAGTATTCCCACAGGTGCGACACCTTCTAGAGACATGGACATATGATACGCGCCTCTGCGCCCGAACTCCATGCAAGCAAGGTTTTCTGGCCATTCAAAAGATGGGCACTAGACCTCGTTGGTGAATTCCCTAACTCTCCAGGTAATCGCCGTCACCTATTCCTAGCTACCGATTACTTTACAAAATGGGTAGAAGCAATTCCACTATGACGAACCAGAGAAGAGGAGGTCATCTCTTTTATCTGGAACCATATAATCACTCGATTCGGGTGCCCCTACCTAATTTGTATCGATAACGGGCCCCAGTTTGTGGGAGAAAAGGTCGTATCCTTCCTAAATCAACACAATATCATCAACTCACCATCAAATCCATACTACCCTCAAGGCAATGGCCAAGCTGAAATCACCAATAGAACCATCGTGGATGGACTCAAAAAATTGGCTTCACTCACAGAAAAAAGGGAATTGGGTTCGCGAACTACCTCACGTCTTGTGGGCGTATCGAACCACTCCCCGATAATCTACTGGGTGTGCCCCATTCCTCCTTGCTTATGGTACTGAGGTTGTCATTCCTTCTGAATATCATCATCCAGTTGATGATCACGAGCTGACTGGCGAGGAAAATGAGCTCGAATTGGCTTATAACCTCAATATAATAGATAAAGCCAGGGAACGCGCCGTCGCTAACCTAGGTCGATATCATCATATGCTTGCCAGATAATATAATAACCGAGTCAGAAGCTGTACTTTCCAAATCAGAGATCTCGTCCTTAGAGAGATTCCACAACATCACAAAGAGCCTCACATTGGAAAATTAGCTAACAATTGGGAGGGTTTATTAATTATCACATGTCTCTCAGGCCTGGGATCATACTATCTCATGACAGAAGAGGGAACCCCCATTTCAAATCCTTGGAATACTAGACGACTGAAACGGTACAATCGTTAGGCGTCTTACTACTCCATTTTCATTGTTCGATGTTTGTTTTTCAATTCCAAAAGTGAGATTCTTATCTCCGTCCAATGTAAATTCTAAACTTATCAATGAAAGAATTTTTTTGAACAATGTCGGTCTCATCATGAACATTCGTCCACATTCTACAGCTTAAAGCATAGATAATACTAGCTTTCATCTCTTTCAGTATGTCTGTGACAGTTCTATAGGCCTAGATCAAGGTGAAACTTGGTTTAGCTGTCCCTCTATAGGCCTAGATCAAGGTAAAACTTGGTTTAACTGTCTCTCTATAGGCCTAGATCAAGGTAAAACTTGGTTTAGTTGTCTTTCTATAGGCTTAGATCAAGGTGAAACTTGGTTTAACTATCTCTCTATAGGCCTAGATCAAGGTAAAACTTGGTTTAGCTATCTCTCTATAGGCCTAGATCAAGGTAAAACTTGGTTTAACTATCTCTCTATAGGCCAAGATCAAGGTAACACTTGGTTTAGCTGCCTCTCTGCATTTCTGCGATTAAAACAAATGTAAAAATTTGTTTTACATCAAAGACCCCACCAAACACAAGATAAGGCAATGGTCATACTAGCTTTCATCTATTTCAATGTGTCTACGACAAATTCTATTTATATTCAGGTCAAAATAACATTACAGAAGATTCTTTTCTACTGATGAAGTGTCAGCAATGCTTTCCCCCACATCTTCAAGAGGTCTATCTTTCAGTTTGCGGGCCACAATAACCCTACCTTGTTCTACTGATTTAGCAGTTTGAGGGCCCAGTTGGGTCTCTATGGTACCCAGACAGTTTCCTTGATCTATCGTAGCTCCACAAGTGCATCCCTTATCTGACAGAGTTTTGAGCAAGGTATCTCATTCTGACTCAAGTCTTTTAACTTCCTCTATAAAATATGCAACGATCACCCTTAACAGGTCAGATCGAGACACACTAGGTACTATCGCTGTTACAAATCTTGCCTTTAACCTCTCAAGGCGTACCTTTAACCTAGCGCAATTATCCTTCCATTCAATTATTTTTGCATCAACCCTATCATTATAAATGGCATCCTTTTCCAATTTGGCAATATATTTCGCCGACTCAGATAGGTTTAGGGCTTCTAAGTCTACTACCTGAGCACGAAGCCTCCCAATTTCTGCGTTCAACTCTTCCCTAGCCGGTATATCTTTCAATAATTCCTCCTTCCTCTTCACCAGCAATTCCTTTTCTTTGATCTCCCCTTCCAAAACTTTTTCCCTAATAAGTGTAGCATCCATCTTATGCTGACATTCCCTCAAATTTGCATTTCCCTTCTGAACATGCCCCTGAATTTAAGACACGTCACTTTCCAGCTCTCTAATTTGACCTAAGAGACTAACTACATCCCCTCAAACTAAAGGAGACTTAACCTCAGTTCTACTTCCCTCTGAACGCTCTCTAGCCTCGGCTTTCTTAGCACGAGCAATGGGTTGGTCCTTTTCAGCTTTAAGTCGAGCGACTCTCTCGTTTAAGTCGTAGCACCTTCACTGTATTTCCCGAAATTTCATATCCTTGGCGGGGAGGGCTGTTTGCAAATGTTCAGTTGCGGCCTCCAAAGCCGGTAGATTTTCTCTAGCTACCCTCAGCTCGTCATCCTTTTAGATGAATTTTTGCCTCATTCGCTCCAGCTCGTTCCTACTTCCTTGAAGATCAGATCGAAATCGTTCTTTTGTTTGTTCCAGTGTATGAATACGGTATTGAGCCATGTCGGCCTACTTACCCTTCGCAGCCAACGCGTCGACCTGACGTTAGAGTTTCTCGGCATGTTCTGTGGCCTCAGATTTTCTAATCCCTTCTTAATCTCATAATCTTTCTCTTTGACTTGACGAGAGAGGTCGGAGATGGCCTGATTCAACTTCTCGAGTCTGAAATGCACTTTTTTGTATTGATCCTCTCTTTTCTCGTTCGCCTCCTTTATCCTATCGAACTGCTCAATAAATTCCCGATTGCACATGAGTACGTGGTTCTCACATGCGCGAGATGAATCCAATTCGACCTAGGAAATATAACAAGTTTTAGTACAGTTCGATTCAGGAAATCTAATTCCTAATATATACATACTAAATTTCTAAGAAACTACATGATTTCTAAACATTTAGTTCCAAGTACTTTTTGACTAAAAGTTTGGACTCCATTCTCAGATGAACCCTACATGAATCTTCTTTCGGCGTACAAGGTACACACTTTCGATATATTATTCTGTATTAATTGCGTTAGAATTTTGCAATGCATTTCTATCCTGTTGATTTGATAACTTAACATTGGTGTAACTGCTAGGTGAAAAACTTATTCTGATCTAACCTGCAACTCTGCTTGAGCAGACAACTAGGCTTTAGAGGTCTCTCTTTCACTAGAAAGTTCAGACTCTAGGATGTTTATTCTGAGACTCATCTCTCTAATTGCCTACAAAAGGTTTATAAACAAAGTCATTCTACAAAAGTTTTCTTCCCCATACACTATTCAAACTACTCACAGATATTTATACAAAACATATTTCTACCCTATCTTCTCACTCCCCCCTTCTGGGAGTGCGACATCATCCCCTTGGTTGTTGAGCACTGTCTGGAGAGAGACACCATCCAGACCATCCACAATTCTCTCCACACCTGCTTCCTCCTCATCTTCTACCTCAACATAGGTATTAATGGCATCCACCTCCTCCTCAGAGTAGCCCTTCAACATCAAGTGACAACCTAGCCTATCACGCTCCACAACTATCTCGTCTAGATTGGCCTTTGCCTCGACCTGTAGCTGACCGATCGCTACGACGTGAGAGGCCTTCAGCTGCTTGACCTCCTTCATGACGTCAGTCTTGGCTCGAGCTAAGTCTTTCTTCAGCTCGCTCTTCGCCTTCTTTAGCTCAAATTTTTCTTCTTCAATACTGAGCCACATCCCCTTGTCAAGATGAGAACAACCTACAAAAATTAGTTTGATCTCAGTTATTAGCTCAAAGTATATTAAACATTACTTTATGATAATATAAACTTACCATCTGGCTCGTATCTTCCTTTCCTTTGAGAATCGCCAACCTACCCCTTTCTTCGGCCTCTTTGAGGTCATCCACTGAAGCAGATCGCCCCTCGACGACCTTCTCTCCTGACTCCCCCGAGGGTTCGACCCTCATCCTCTTTTCTTTCATGACCGTACCACTTCCAGTGGTACCAAAGGCCTGTAGAGTCTTTCGCATCCGTTTCTTCAAAAATAGCTGAGCTACTTTGCTCGGCTTAACAACAGTCTGCTGAGCCAAACTTTATGTTCTGGGAATTTTAGACAAATTTGTTCGAACCCCCTCACCGCTGACTTGCCCTTTTCCTTCATCAACCCCCGCCATCGACCTGGTAGACTGAGCCTTCCTAACCTTGTCAGACTTACTATCAACCCTCTTTTTTCTACTCAAGCCAAGTCCCTCCAACATGAGTTTAAGTTAAGTCTTCTCCCCTGCAACTTCGTCCAACAAGGATTCTTTCCTTTCCACTGTAGACTTCACTCCTGCGATAACACATTTTACTATCAGCTACAGTTATCAACGAAACATAACAATAATTCTACCTATGCATGTCTAAACTTACTTTACTTTACAGATCTAAATCGAAGGTCCAAGATTTCTTCATCATCTCTTTAAAGGCAATTAACCTTCACCCATATGATATTGTCATTCCAGGTTCGACCTGCTGAATTCAGATTGAAAAAATGACGCCGAGTTACGCTCGCACAAAATTACGGCCCCCCATTGGCCTTAAAATTCTTCACCCCATAAAATTGTAGAACGTCCTCCGGGGTTACCCTCCTCACTTTTTCCTCCCTTTCCTACCTTTCATTCAGATAGTCACATACAGTTATTACCTCCCACATGTTCCCGTTCATTTGAATAGGACATGCCCCAATTGCATTCATAATCCCCTTCGCCAAATTGGTGAGGGGAAGGCTTAGCCCATACTTTAATTGAGATAGGTAACACAAAAAACCCTCGGAGAGGTCATTCCGGATATCCCCATCAAAATACTCTAACGAGAACAATTCATCTATACCCCTATCTCATTTTTCTACTTCTAAATCTGCCAACAGATAAAAATACTCTTCCCCCTTCCGCTACCGTACAACCCCTAAATTGCCTATCGGCAAACTCTACACATTTACCCCACTTCCCTCCTACAGCTGCCTTGGCTTTACAAAATTCTCTAAAGGCATAAGAATACAGAGGATAAGACACCAACTGACCAGGGAAACCCAGGAATTGTTCCAATCCTCCTTCTCCTTCGTTATCAGACTCATTCGTCCGGCCAGTGGTTGAAACCTCATTAACAGACGAACTGCCCATCATAAATTTTTTTTTCTACAGGTACATTTCTGACCTACAAGGATGTCTCTCACGCTCGACCTACATACAAGTTAAGGTATTTTTCATTCTTCCATCTATATATGCATAAATATATATTCAACATATATTTCTGATCAATCATTCACGTATAACATATATCTTTAACTATTGAACATCAACATATATCGCATATATCTTTACTAACCTTCAGTACCTGAATGAGAATCGACAGTAGAGTCAAGCTTTCCCCTCACAACGCTGCTGTATAGCCACCTACGAGATCCAAAATCTTTTGCTCTCTTCAACCGTTTAACGCCTTCAGATAACTCTTTATCGAATCCCCTAATTTTTTGCCTTTCTCTCTGAGTGCACTCTAAGTTTTTTGTGATAAACTTTTGTTTGGAGATGAAAAAGAACTATTTATCCTTTCTCTTTCATGTGGCTCGCATTTATTGCTCCTCGCACGAACCGTCCTCGATTCTAGAACCGAGGCCTCCTTTCCACTCTCCATGTCAGACGCCTTGCACCTTTTTGATAAAACCACTTTTCCATCATTACAACTCCCTTCCTTTTTTAATATATTCCCCCCATCTTTCCATATCTTTTCTTGACCTCCCCTCACTCATGATGACTTACACTGGGAGATGTCAGAGCTCTATTTCCTTTTTTATACAAAATAAAACTTGATGCTTCCGCATTTTCATATATTTGTTTCTCAGTCCTTGTTTATCATACTTATTGGCACTGACGTCATTTGCTAAGTTGTACGAATGTTCAAATAAATTCAAAATGTTTTCTAAAATAGTTTCAAAAGAGATTCGCCCCTATAGTGGATCCAATTGACTTATTTTATTTCTGTTACATTCGCAACATTTATATTATTCATAAGACACACTTAACAGGTCATCCAATCACATTATTCTTCGGTCCTAAGATCGTCGGATTCCATCTCAACTTCAGCAATCGAACTATCCAACTTCTCTCGATCTACCTATTCTAACTACCTTTCAAACACACCTCAAAAACTTAACAAGCATACTCCCTGGTCCTTCCATCTTAAAACACTCAAGCTCACATTCCCTCCCCATAATTCATCATCGCAACCAGATGAACCAAAGATCCTCCCACAAACTGGTACAAACTTTATAGAAAATCGCCCTTCCACGCAGAACGAATCCTATCAGATCGAGCAGTACTATCCTCAATCTCTCATTTTCACTTTCATCAGACTCATGTTTATATGTTTCTCACCAACTTTCCCCTTCAAATACGTGATTTTTATCTTTTAACTCGTGTCAGAAACTTCGAATCTTAAAATAAATTATTCGCACTTATCCCCTCATCAATATACAAAATCACCACTGTATTCAACCTTACACTACCAGAGGTATTCCCCCTTTCAACCTATAACAACTCGAGTTTACATATTTCCTGCAATTTCTATCCCTCACCTGTTTAACAAAAATCATTTATATCAACACGACATTGACGACACATATTCATCTCAGTTCGAACAACATTGCAACATTGTTTCATCACTTATCAAACAGTTATTCAACTAACATCCAACACATTTCAGGTCAATTCAAGATGTTTTTCTATGTAAAATTTCATGAAAATCAACTTTATTCTTATCAAACATAGTACATATGATTTTCAGATAACAAGTTTTCACACAAAAATACAATAGAATGTTCTCCGCCCAGCACCGAACTATAGGTACTTTACAGATAACAAATTTTTTCTATTTTTTAAAAACTACAGGTCAGTCAGGCACGACAAGGAATCATGTTTTCCAGTTCTTCTAACTTCAATGATTTTTTACCCTGATGCAATGAAGATAGTGGAACCAACAAAAACTTTTCCTCACATGGCTCGGTTGAAGCCCAGTCGAACTCCAAACAAGAACTATGCAAGCAGTGGACTCAATGTTGGCACCCACAAAACAAGATGAGAGGTCTTATGAACGCAAAACTACGATGGAAATATATCAGCAGAACCCTCCTTCTCGTTCTCCTCCTCCACTGCCATCACCGCCTCTTCTATAACTACCACCACCGAAGAGTTGGTAGAGATAAAGAGGGCCCGACATTAGAATCGATGGCACCACAAGAAATCAGCATGTCTGCCTCGCAGATACACCTTTCCCTACATTTGAACCTCTAACCCTGTCTTTTGCAAGGGTGCTGAGACAGGCCCAACGTTCCTCGCCTGTCAAGACAAAGACATGAAATCTCCATTTATAGTAAAAATCTTTCTCTGCTTCAACCGATTCCTCTCCCGAGAAGCCTTGGTACATTGGATAAACAGGAGCTGGCATCGCCATTTCTAAGAAACGATTGCCAAAGTACTTCAACTTCAACCTTTGCGCTTCAGATGTAATCCTCTCTTCAAGAGCCACACTCTGAGTTTTCACCATCTCAGAGAAAGTTACACATGCAAGAATTGTTCAAAAGAGTTGATCAAGGTACTCTTTATATAACCCTAACTTTATTGTGCAGGTACATTTTTCCAAGCGTCATCATTTATTATGGATGCGACTATTCAAACGCAATCGTAACATACATCTGCATCATCATTTAATGCCCATCACTTCCCAATATTGTGACACTTCTACCCAGTCAAACGCCATCATTGTTCTGTTTCGAATTTATGCATTTAACATATTTTTTCTCAACCAAAGCCACTAGTGACTTCAGTTGCGAGGGGGCGATTGTAAGGACTTATCCCTTGACCTCACTCAAAATTGAGCTCATCCAGTTTGAATGACCATCATTTCAGGCTCACGTAATTTTAGCACTTGACACTCCAGTCAACATTCTAACCAACCCCACAAACTACTTAAGAAACTGCATCGTGTTAAACCTGAAAAGCGTTATACAGTCAAATACACCTGTCTCCCATAAACTTGTCAGTTATTCAGTCAATTGCCACCAGCCACATTATTGGCAAAGCGTGTTCTAGCACGATGAAGAGTTGTAGAGAAGTCTATAAAAAGGAAAAGTTCCAGAAGAGACAGAGACCAAAAAAATTACTCAAAACTTCTTATTTACGAGATCAAAACCAGTTCTATATTATAGAAATCACTTGTAATAAAGATATCCACTCAAAGCAATAAATAGACTTTTACAAAAATCCTCCATATGAGGTCGTGGTTTTTTACCTATTCAGAGGTTTTCCACGCTAAAAACACCTGTTTGCATTTCTTACTTTCTAGTAGAGTATTGTTATAGGTTAATTTAGTGTAATAGTTAATTCTTAATCGTATCGAGCTACGGAATTTAGCCATTACAGGTACTACTTTGTGGTAATGACGAAAATCCATACCCAGAATAATCTTAAAATCATCCAATGTCACTGCAAAAATATTAACCTTCCCCACTCCACTGTCCCATCTGAACTGGAACAAACTTAGCAATACCATGTATCGACATCACGATTGAGTTGACGGCTTTCATCCTACTAGAATCCTTCACCAAACGCAGTCCCAAACGATTTACTTCCTGAATAACTATAAAGTTATGAGTAGCACCTGCATCAACCATCACCAAAGTGCTTCCCCCATAAATACTGAGGTCTACGTACATGAGTCCCTTCTTAGGTGTAGTCTCCACTAAATGAGTGGTCACCGCATTAAGCAAGTATAGGGAACCCATATGATTTTCACCGCCACCACATCCTTGTGCGGTATCATTGGCTCGCCTGCCTTACGACGCCAATAGGGCATTCAATGCCATCTTCTGAGGGCATTGATAAGGTTTATGATTCCCTCTGCAAATGAAATACTTCAAGGTCATTGGACGTCCTAAAAACCTGGACGAGGAAAGGCGTCACCATTGTAATGTGGCCTATGGCAATCCCTCCTAGGATTAAAACTTGAGGTGCCGCTCGTACTTGCTCCACTACCTCTGACTTGGCCATGACCTTGGCTTTGGCCTTGGTCTCCCCCATTTCTCTACTGTAACTAGGATATAGATTAAAACTGAGTCAGTCGACGCTAATACTGCATAGGAGTGTAGTCGTTGATGTGCTCAGCGGATGCCATTGTGGATGCCAAATCTTGAACCCTTTGCCTTTGTAATTCCTTAGGGAACCAGGGCTTCAAACTTTCTAAGAAACAGAATAACTTGTCTTTTTCGGACATATCATGGATATCCAACATTAGGGCTGAGAACCGCTTGACATACTCATGGATGTTGCATGTCTACTTCAGTTGCCTTAAACTCCTCTGAGCAATGAACTCAACATTCTTAGGCAAGAACTGATTCTTCAACTCTTTCTTCAAGTCGTCCCATGTGTTAATAGCACGTGACAGTTCTGGATCTCGGCAAACTTGGTTTGCCACCATAGTTTAGCGTTACTTGCGAGGTACATGGTTTCCATTGATACCTTCGCTCTCAGGCCTGACTACATTAAAGTAAGTCTCCATATCAAAGAGGAAGTTCTCTACTACCTGTGCGTCCCTCACCCCCTTGTACGCTTTGGGTATGGGGATCCTAATCCTGGGCCGTTCTACACCACCGTTCTACCCTAATCCTGGACCCTAAACCTTAACCAGAAGATTCACATTCGAAGATAGTTCGGCTACTTGATCCAGAAGTGTAGCCATATTCCCTTTGACTACACCTTCTAATGTAATGAGACGCTCGCCCATATGGTTATGATCATCTGCAAACCCGCCCAATCGTTCCTCCAAAGTCGTTACTTGATCAATAATCCCACCTAGAGCTTGCATCTTAAACTCTAGTTGGTCCAACCGCATTCGGGTGTTTGGCCTGGGATTAATGGGTGGTCCTTCCATTCGTGGGGAAGGGTCATTAACATTAGGACCCTCCGCCAAAGCTAACAAGATAACTTTTCTACTAGAACATAGCTCTGATACTAGCTGTCACGGACCAGCTGAAACACAAGCTTGGTACGTGCGACACTCAAGGCACGCGCCTCAAGTAAACCTAATTATTCATCTTCTTTCAATAGACTTTTATCACAATATTGCATAATATCAATGCAATATTCAACTATACAAAGATTCAATGCAAACTAGCTTTCATTCACTTATCAACAGTTCAACACTATTACAAAGCTTTAATTCTTTCTCGGGTGTATCGAAGTCATTTCCTCTACATAATAGCTACCAAGTAAATAGCTTACAATCAAAAAGAAATATTAAAGTTGGAGACGAAGCGTACTCCGCCTAAAGACTAACCTAAACTTTGTAGAAATTAATGAAACATTTTACATGACTTTATTACATCCTAGAGATTCTATATACAAAAATTTGACTTGATACATTGAGGCGTCACATTCATGATCTGAAAAGAGTGATACTTGTTAAAGTGAATCATGTTGCTGTTATATAATGCCAAGGATTCCTCATAGTTGATTAGACTGGTTTTAAAAGATAAATTGTAAGAGAGCCTTATCTTGATAATCTGAACTTTTTCACTAGAAATGTCAAGCTTGATGATATACACCATCCTAGAGGGAACATTCTCATCGGATAATCAATGAAAGCTTCCATTGAGAAAAACACACGAACCTTTTGTTTTCTACAGAAAATCTAGATTTTGGCATGAAACATTGCCCAATGTGAAAATTTTACTGCAACCATAATCCGCGAATAAACACACTACTTTGTAGTTCTTGCTGCCAGGATCATAACCAAAGCCCCAATATTCAGGTTTGAAAAAAATGAGAAATTGGGCATCACCCCTGATTGTCTTGTAATTGGATTGTATACGTATATGGAATAATCTACCTGTATGAGGAGTAAGCCATTACAAAAATACATTATCTTCACGTCATAGTAGTACCATAGGTTTTTAACAGGGAAGTTTTTGATAGGTAAGTTCTTGAAAACCCATTTTTGTTTCTCAGTGACCACAAAAAATAGATTATATTGAGCTTCAACAAGTATAATGCTAGGTTGCTGACCGACCGCTCTGCTTAAATGTAAGTCTAGGAAAATAGTATCTTTGATTAAGTGATACCATTTATTGGACACAAACATACATCTTACGAGTGCCGCTATTGGGAGTCTGGGCAATATGTTATATATTACGTCAAGGGGTATATTTGTGCTTACTTCGGAGTTTATTTTTCTTCTTATAACCTTAGATTCTCTCTTTCCCATCATTGTTGAATGAATAGAACACCCGAGGAGCACTTAGCTTTCTGGAAACTTTATTCAGATAGTAGCCTGAAAATATTAAATAACCCACCCCCATTTTGTTTAGAAAAAAAAATCAAATAACAACTATAGAGATATTACAGTGACTTAACTAAAAAATGAATGGAAAAAAATGACCCAATTAGATCATACAACTTAAGGGCAATCAAACCCGTGGCATCACATGGTTATTCACTTTTCGACTGATCTAAGACTATTTGTTTAATCTAAGGTAAGTAATTGTACAATATGTAGCATACATTGAGCGGTACAATTGCGTTGGCACAATCTATCGCTATGGTTAGAGAAATCATAGTAGATTATGTAAATATGTCTTGACAACAAATTCCAAGGGTCTACAGTCTATCTTCTATAATAATAATAAAACATCCCATCTTTTTGCTTTGGTTTCAGACGTCCATTCCACCGACGCGTATGACGAGGCATACTTTGGAATGCCTGGATTATTTCCATGGTACTTCTGTACCATGGAAATCATCTGGGCCGTCCAACCCTAAATTGCCCAATTGGATGGCAGTTTTGGATTTTAAACTCCTTCTCTTTCAACCTCTTTTTATATACAAATCCTTATCCGGTTCTCCTCTATAAATCAATCACTCCTCCCTATTTTAGTTCTATAGATCAAGCCTAAATTGATTCCAAGAAAATGTATGATTTCTTGCTCTATTTTCTAATTACTTCATATAAATCCCTTGTGCAAGTAGTAATCAAATCAATCTTCGATTGATTAAGGAAAAACCTAACTTTTGGATTTCTCTTCAATCGATTGAGGAAAAAACTTTTACTTAACAAGTTTTAACATTTCTCCTTTTCTATTTTATATTTATTACTCTATTTATTTTAGCATTGCTCATTGATGCAATAATACGCTATTATTCTTGTTGTTACCAAGGTCTGCTTAGATTTAAAATGTCTTTAACTTGCAATAATAGGTGAAAAATAGATCAAACAATTCTTCGTCTGAGCTCTATAACAATTATTGATATTTATGATGTGGGAAGAAAGTGAAACACGAAATCATGTTAAGACATATTTAATTGTAACGACGAATAACAAAGCTTTAAAATATTATTATCGTGATATTTATTTGGTATATGTCTAGATAAAGCAATTTAATAGAATGTAGTTTTGTTAATATTAATATTAGCATTATGAGTTGTGTTGGAGTACCATAAGACAACTTGTTACATGTGTCACTCATTCAGCTAATTCCACGGGATATAACAGTTAACTATATTAGACAAAATACAAAGTTTACAAGTATCTCAAGAGAAATTTTTTTTGCTTTTTCATTATCAATATGACCTTGCTGCTACTTTCTAATTTCGACATGATTATATCCCACAGTTTCCTTTATTTTTAAGTTAATCTCATCTTAATTAGGTTATCTAGACTCTACTCCTGGTCCTCTAATCATTTGCTTTTAGTCTGATGCTTAATGTGGCATTGCTATTACTCTTGTAAATGTGTGTTTGGGCTTGTTGTTGTGTGTGTGCACATTTAGTGGATTGTAGTTGTTATGCAAGCTTAACACGTTACTATTGCAACTAGACAGAAGAGATTTAGGACAGTAACCAGCTTTTACTATAGAAGTTCTCAAGGGATCATTCTTGGTATGTTGTTTCAGATTGGTAAAATATTATAGCTACTCTATATTCACGCACTATTCTTGTTCTATATGATGATTAGTTATCCAGAAAAAAAAATAACATAAGCACTTTCCTTCTAGACAGTGACGTATTTATTTTTCTTTTGGACAAATGGATCCTGGGTTTGCATTGTCTTCTAAATAATGAGTCATTGGGACCTAGTTAAATCTATATAGGGGAAAATGCAGTTAACTACTGCCGTCACTAATGCCTTGACTAAAAATATGCACGCAGTGAGAATCCAATTTTGAAACACTTTATATGCTGCCATAGTGAAGTTAGTCACGTTCAAGTTCACTTTTAATACCTCAATTCTCATTTAGTCGGGTATCTCTTAACTTCAAGTACCTTAGCTTGTACCCAAACTACTCTTGTAATTGTTGTTTTTTTGGTTTTGTCTGTACAAGACAGATAAGAATTAAATAATTATACTAATTTTTAAAAATAAATAACTGAAGTGCAAAGTAGGCTGCTGCATTGACGTGGGTATGATGTCATAGTGCGAATAGCATATGGAGAATATGAAATAACGAACACCAGAAATAGGATTAATACATGAGAAAATTACCGCTTGACATATTAGTAGCACTTTGCTTACTGCTACCTTTAATTTTCTAGTTTTTTTCTTCGGTTAAACAAAGCTTTTGAGTTCTTCTTAGTTTACCTCCTAACCTAATACAGGAGCTGACCCTACTACTATAGAAATACCTAGTAGCTAAATAAGTGCCTTTTTGAATCATTCCAGAATCCTAGAATTCTTGCTGCGAATCTAGTTCGAAACTAGTTTGGATCCCTGATCAAGTGTTTTGATCTTAGGATATACTATGATGAATTTTCCTCCAGTTAAATGTTGCATGCATTAGTCTCAGATAGGTTTGAATGCTACTAAATAAGATTTATACCATAGCTTCTTGATTAGCTACCTATTCATATCTTACCTCCTTTTTGCATTAACGAAAAAGAATATAATATTTTGTGTATAGAGAAGAAGTGAAAGGTAGTTCTACTTTTTAACCTGCCTGGGTTGCACTACTTGAAAAGTAAGATATTCTTTATATTGAAGTACCGCAATTGTACAACCTACAGGTCGCACAGGACCGACTTGAGCAAGCTCAGTTTAGCTACCTTACCTCTAGTTCTGTAGTCTAGCTACCTATACTTAACATTGCTAATGCAAATCCTAAGCTACTTGTTTAGCAACCTATATTGATATGAAATATATTTAGATGTAGTTATTCCTCTTCTTAAAGGAAAGTTTGTTTATTTGCTACATAATTTCAAAACAAACAATAAAGTTTCGTTACAATGATAATTGAGCTTTGTATAATGAATTGTTCAATTTGATTACTTCAGCTTTAAAGTTTGTTTTTCAAATTATGTATTCATATTGAATTCAATGTGGAAATGTTCTTAATTTCTCACTTTTGGTATTTTTTCTGCATTTTCAAGAGGAGGCTACTACTATCAAGGCTGCAGGAAAAACATAGTATAAAATAATAGTCTTAGACAGTGATTATACATAATTTATGACCTTCTCAAAGTGGCCAGGAGTATCACGCCTTTTAAATCATTCTTAGTTTTAAGTATGACAAATTTATGAAACTTATCATCCTTTTTGCAATGTGTCTAGAATTCATTTTTCATTTTATACTATGAACATGTTATTTTATTTGCTAGATGATGTTTTAAATTATATAGTTGTAATCAAATTGTTTGGAATGATTCACATCGTCTTTTATTTTCTAGATATTTGTCATGACATTGATTGATTGTTTGCTTGTTTACTTAGTTGAATATATTACTTTTATCTCCGGTGACCCTATATATTTGTTACCCTACAGCATTTTTTATACCTTTGGTAGAAAACCTCACTTGGTCTCCATAATCTGTAATACCTGTCACATACTTTGGAACTTGCCCGGTATATTCCCTTATAACATTAATTGGGAGAGATGGGATTGTTGCTGTAGCTGAGATGATCGGTAATACGATTTTAACTTTGGATGGGGGAAGTAAAAAAGAAAAGAAAATATGACCAATATTTGGAATTTAATGGTCCAAAGGTTGTCGAATTAAGGGTTGAATTAACAGGTTGAGATTTTGATAAACTTTTACTCCCATACTAGGTCTCTGATTCATTCAGCCTCTCGGATATGATAATTTTCAAAAACACGGATAAGGACATTGGGAAGCATTTTGATAATTCAATTTCTTGGGAATGTCCTGTTCCTGTAAATTCTGAGTACCATATTTGTTTTAGCAAAAATCTCTACATCTGCAAAACCATGTTGAATAGGCCTGCCTTAGTAAGATTAGCACACAGGAAAAAATTATGGTAAGAAACTAGCTAAAACATAATTTTATTTTTTTAATGCTGCAGAGGCAATAAATTGTGTAACATCTACCATCTTTTAGTTGAAATACTCTCTTGAACATAAACATAGTCGCTAGAAATACATTGCACATAACTAATCTGATTCTACATGTAATTTCTATCTTCACCCATTGACTCAACCCTTCTCTCTTGGCGGAGAAACCGGAATTGCACCATCTCTCCTCACTAACAAAAAGGGCACTATTCGCTTCGTAGTCTGAAACAAAACCAAAAACTAAAAAAATTAAAATAAAGAAGACAACGTGGTGAGATCACCAAGGATGTAACTAGACAAAAGGCTATAGGCTTAATAAAAGCTATATAAAAAAATTAAACCAAACTAGATAGATTTAATTCAAAATTACCAATTATAATACTAAGTAGATTTAAGTCATTTGATAGTTGCCTCTAAGATCCTATATATAAAAGAATCTCAAAGAAATTAAAAGCCAGGCTTTAACCCCATAGCTAACTTCCCCGAAAAGCAAATAAGAACAGGAAATTTTTTTGCTTCTATCTGCAATTATGTGGAATCAATATGAGGAATAGAGGTACACAACTATTTCCTCCAATGATACAGCTACATCAGGTTGCTCAAGTATCCTTGTATTGACTTGACTAACCTATGAACTGTTAATAGATAAACATTATAAGGATTATAGAGTACCCGAACAATCTCTTCATAAGTTTCATCGTCGATTTCCATAGTAGTAATAATTTCCTCAACACCCCCAAGTATCTTATTCAGATGTTGGTCATAGGCCTGAAATGCAAGCACACATACATGCCTTTAGTATGCCATAATAATTCAATCATAAAATGAACAATTAAAATTGTAACATAAATACTTTAATAGGGAAGGAAAAAAAGATAGAAATGAATTCTCACTTAATTAAATAAACACGAGTTTAGGTTGAGACTATGAAGATTAGGAAAGCAATCGGCTTTAATAGTGCTGAGATAGTCATTGATAATAATATGAATTACTGTATAAGTTGTTTAGTGATATTGCATTGGACCGTGGGAATGAATTGGCTACATTTTTGTACATCATTAAAATATCTTAGAATCATCTGGAATCACATCCCTATGGTTCATGAATGTGGGATATGAAGCAAAGGTTGATTCATTAGATTTGATAACATGTGGTTGAATGACACAATTGAAAGGAATTCAAGGAGGGGTGAATTGGATGGGCAATTTATGATACAGCTACGAAGGCATTTTGAAAAAAAAAATCTTTGAGCAAAGTTTTAACTGCGACATGTACTACAACAACCAATTCTCTGCCCGACAAGCTATGTGTTTCGACTTGGATACGAAGATCACACTAGTTCGTTAGCTTTTGTTCAATTCCCTAAAAGATTCTTTAACCTTAGAAAGAATGAACTTTACGACGCACAAATGAGAACATTGTTCATGGTACCTCAAGAAAAAAAAAAACATAGTGTAAGTTTCTTTGATCAAAATCGAGTGACGTCCATTTATCATCTTATTTCAAAGACCTTGGAAAGGAATGAATGGGATCCAAGGACCAGTATTGTAGGGGCCTAACCCTTGACCTTACCCAAATCGAGTTGTTTCCAAGTTCGAACTACCTCCATGTCAAGCTCACATATTCTCCACATGACTTCAACAGTCAACATTGCCACCTACTCTATAAACTTGTGAAGAACGTGGGTCAAGTTCAAATAGAAAAACCTTAACAAGTCAAAGATACCCATCCCTCACGAACGTGCTTCAGCACGATGAAGAACTGCGGAGAAGGCCTATATAAAGAAGAAGTTCCATAAGGGACAAGGAGCATAAAAATACATGAAAAATTACCAAGAAAACTACATCTTCTAGATTCTCAAAACTTCAAACTTCTTATTCACAAGATCAATCATTTCTATGTTAAGAGATCACTTGTAATAAGGAATCAGCCTCAAACAATAAAAGTTACTATTACAAAAACCCTCAACTCGAGGTCATGGTTTTTTACCTATTCAAAGATTTTCCGTGCTAAATTAATTATGTCATTTTTTGCTTTCTATTAGATTTTAGTCACAAGTAGATTGATGTAAGAGCTAATTCTAAGCCACTTCGAGCTCACGGAATTAGGCCATTACATTTGGCACCATCTTTGGGAATCAAACCCATGACCACAAGGTTAAAAGCCGAGCAAGGGCAGTTTACCTCTTCCCAGCATTCATCAAATTCTTGGTTCCACAGTAGGTTACGAACTTCTATCTTTGATGGATGCTGCTTCTGGGTACAATCGGATTCCACTCTTGGAAGAAGATCAAGAAAAAACCACTTTCATCACTGAAATATGACTTTACTACTACAAAGCCATGCCCTTCGGACTCAAAAACACAGGCATGACTTATCAACGGTTGATCACTATTATATTCAAAGCACATCTTGGGATAGTCGTAGAAGTCTACATTGACGAACTCTTATGCAAGAGCATACAGCCAGCCGACAACATTTCTGATCTTAATACAATATTCAATATTCTTCGATCTTACAGGATGCATCTCAATCTTGATAAGTGTCAATTCAGAGTACATTCAGGTCAATTTCTCAGCCACCTTATCTGCAAAAAAGGGATTGAGGCCGATCTAGATCAGATTCGGGCTCTCCTCAATATGTCATCTCCAAAAGTGACGAAAGACGTTCAAAAACTTGACGGCAAGATTACCGCTATCAACCATTTCGTTTCAAAATCTTTAGACTGTTGTCGTTGGATGTTCTTACTACTTCGCGGTTGAACCAAACAAAGAAAAGTTTAGCCAAATACAGAGGTCCAATGGACATCAAAATGCGAAGCAGCTTTTCAGGATCTCAAAACCTATTTGGGGAGGTCTCTCATAATGAGCACCCCAATAGATAATGAGGAACGGATTATCTACTTAGCAGTTACAGATATTTCAATCAGCTCGGTTCTCATTCAGCTTGAAGGGAAAATTATGAAACCTGTCTACTTCATCAGCAATGCCCTCACTCTAGCGGAAATGAGGTAATCTAAAATCGAGAAACTTTTTCTCACTCTTGTTTACACTTCACTGAAACTCAAGCAGTACTTCCAAGCTCATTAAGTCAAAGTCATGACAAACTACTCACTTCGGGAGGTTTTGTCCAAAAAAGAAAAATCAAGGAGAGTGCAATAATGGTAAGTCTGTTTGGGAGAACATGATATCAAGTTCAAACAACGTCATTCCAAAAAAGGTCAGGCTATTACCAATTTTCTCAAGGATTTTCCAGTGAAAGATCCCAAATGGGAAGAGCAAGATCCTGGCCTCGCAGAGGAAATTACAGAAGATCCACCCCCCAAAACATTTGACAAGCGAGCTGAATGGATTAAAAGGAAAAGGTGGCAACTTCTTACAGATGGATCAGCAGGACCCGCAGGGTCAGGAATTGGAATTGAATTGATTACCCCTTTCAATGATAGAATTGAGAAATCAATTCGTTTGGATTTTGAGGCCTCAAACAATATCACCGAATACGAAGCTCTCATTCACGGACTCGACTTCGCTCTTGAGCTCGGTGTCCCAGAACTCCCAGTTTAGACATATTCACTACTCATCATCCACCATTACTCTGAGTAATACAAGAAGAATGACAAGATGATCAAATACGTAGCCCTCGTTGCATATATGATGAGTAGGTTCGCGTAAGCAACTATCGATTATCTTCCTTGAGGTGAAAATAAATACACCGATTCCTTGGCATATCTAGCCAGGGTCTTGAGAACAAAAGTTCGATATCTCCATATCGAAGTAATTTTAACCCCCAACATTGATCGTATTTCTGTATGCACGATCAACACTGGGGGCAAAAAAGGGGAAGACGATGATTGGCGAAAGCCCTTCTTAGCCTATCTCGGCATTAAAAACAAATACAATAGACCACTTCCAGCAGATGCAAAGGAGCACCGATAGCTGATCGATAACTCAAAGCGCTACACAAATCAAAGCAGTGCCTTATACCGCCATTCACTCACGAGGCCCTACCTTAAGTGTCACTCCAGAAAGAAAGTGAACGAGATGCTCCACGATTTACATGAAGGGACTTGTGGCTCCCATGCCTCAAGTCGATCACTGGCAAACATAACCATTACACAAGGAGTATTCTGGCCTGGCATGCACAAGCAAGCAAAAGAGTACTCACACAAATGTGATGCCTATCAATGACATGAACAAATGATACGTGCCCCTGCGCTCGAACTCCATGCAAGCAAGGCATTTTGTCCATTCAAAAGATGGGCACTCGATCTTGTCAGTAAATTTCCTACTTATCCAGGTAACCGCCGACACCAACTCATAGCTGCCAATTATTTTACAAAATGGGTAAAAACAATTCCACTCTGTCGAGTCAAAGAAGAAGAGGTCATATCTTTTATCTGGGAACACATCATCACTCGGTTTGGGTGCCACCACCTAATTCATATTGATAATAGGCCCTAATTCATTGGATAAAAAGTCACAGCTTTCCTCAACCAACACAATATCATCCACTCACCATCCAATCCCTACTACCCTAAAGGCAATGGCCAAGCCGAAATCACCAACAAAACCATCGTTGATGAACTCAAGAAAAGGGTTTACTCACAGAAAAAAGGGAATTGGGTTCGAGAACTACCTCATATCTTATAGGCATATCGTACCACTCTACGTCAATTAACCGACTGCACTCCATTCCTCCTTGCCTATGGAATTGAAGCCGTCATTCTCTCTAAATACCATCATCCAGTCAAAGATTATGAGTTAACTTACGAGGAAAATAAGTTTGAATTGGTCTGTAACCTCAATTGGATCGATGAGACCAGGGAACACGCCATCGCTAACCTAGGCCGATATCACCATATGCTGGCCAGGTCGTATAACAAATAAGTCATAAGCCATACCTTCCAAATCGATGATCTCATCCTTAGAGAAATCCCTTAACACCGCAAAGAGCCACATGCTGGGAAACTAACAGACAATTAGGAGGGTCCATTCCTAATCACAAGTCTCTCAGGCCTGGGATCATATTACCTCATAACAGAAGAAGGAATCCACATCTTAAATCCTTAGAACACTAGGCAACTAAAACGGTACTATCGTTAAGTCTCTCACTACTCCGTTTCAATTTCTCGCTTTTTCCATTCCAAAAGTGAGATTTTCATCTCCATCCAATGTATATCCTTTTCTATTTAATAAAAACTTCAGAGTTTTTTCTCCCACATATCTCTCTAGTTCATAGCAATACATAGATTAAAGCATAGGTAATACTAGCTTCCAATTGACCTCATGCCAGTTAAATCAGGGATAACACTTGGTTTGGCTTACTTTGCTAAATTCTCTGTGATTAAAATGAAGGTAATACTAGTTTTCATTCAAAGACTATACCAGATATAAGACAAAACAAAGGTAAACTTAGCTTTCATCTCATTCAATATGGCTACGACATCATACCAATTAAATTAAGGAGAGCACCTAGTTTGGCTGACTACTAAATTCTCTACAATTAAAATGAAGGTAATACTAGTTTTCAATCAAAGACTCTACCAGACATAAGATAAAGTAAAGGTAAAACTAGCTTTCATCTCATTAAATATGGCAGCGTCATCATACCAGTTAAATCAAGGATAATACTTAGTTTGGCTGACTCTACTAAATTCTCTGCGATTAAAACGAAGGTAATACTAGTTTTTAATCAAAGACTCTGCCAGACATAAGATAAAACAAAGGTCACACTAGCTTTCATCTATCAATATGTCTGCAACAAATACTTTTTTTAGGTTCATATGCAACCACTACAAAAGATTCTTTTCTACTATTGGGATGTCAGCCGTACTTTCCCCTACAACAGGAGGTCGATCAGCCATAAATTCCCGCTCTCAAGCAGTCACAACAATCTTTCCATGCTCTATCAATTCAGCAGGCTGAGGGCCTTAATCCGTTTCAATGGAGGCCATACAATCTCCACAATCTATATCAGCTCTACAAATACATCCCCTGTCTGACAAATAGTTAAATAAGGTATTTTTTAACTCAGGCCTTTTTACCTCCTCTACAAAATAGCAATCGCTGCCCTCAACAAGTCTGAGTGTGTTGCATGAGGTATAACTGCCTTAGAAATTTTTCTTTTGCTCGCTGAAGGTAATCTTCAAACCTCGTACACCGTTCTTTTTGCCTTTTCATTTCACTATCTATTCGAGCTGTGAATACAATGTTCTCTTCAAATTTCTTGTTAGCATTAGCTGATTCAGCCTGATTAATTGCCTTCAAATTTGCCACATGAGCACGAAGTGCCTCAATCTCCCTATTCAAATGTTCCCCAGTCAGAATTTTCTTTAACACTTCATCTTTCTTATTTTTAAAAATCTCCTTCCCTCTGACAACCTACTCTAACTCCTGTTCCCTGATAAGAGCAACGTCCAACTTAATTTGGCACTATTGTTCAACTCCTATCCGCACATGACCTTAAATTTGGGCTACATCCCCCTTCAGCTCTCTTATTCGAGCTGACAGTCTGACTACATCCCCTTGGATAAGGGAAACCTTGGCATCATTTTTATTCTTCTACGAACGCTCTCTAGCCTTGGCATTCCTGGCACGCGAATTGGCATGCGCCAATTCGGCCTTCAATTGTGCCACCCTCTCATTCAATTCATCACACTTCTGTTGTACCGTCCGAGACTCCATATCTTTAGTAGGTAAGGCTGTAAAAAGTTGTTCAACTACAACTTCAAGAGCCGATAAATCATCCTGAGCATTCTTCAGCTCGTTATCTTTGTCAACAATTTTCTTCTTAAATTGCTCCAGCTCATTTCTAGTATTTACAAGATCAGCTCAAATTTGCCCCTAATTGCTCATTTTGTTGATCAATTCACCCTTTAAACTGGCCATAGAGTGATTTAACCATTCTTCTGATCTTTCTAGTACCTATATACGGTAACGGGCCATGTCAGCCTCCCTACCATTTGCCATTAACGCATCATTCTTGCTTTTGAGCTTCGATGCATGTTCATTTAACTCTAAGAGCTCTTTTTACCCTTTATTAATTTTAGCATCCTTCTCCTCGATCTTACGAGTGAGGTCGACAACAGTTTGGGTTGCCTCATCAAACTTGAAGTGTACTTTTACATGTTGATCTTCTCTGTCTTCGTTTGCCTCTCTTTTCTTATCAAACTCCTCTGTAAATTCTTGGTTACATTGGCATGCCTCATCTTCGCTTAAGCGAGCTGACTCCAATTCAGCCTACACATTACATATACATTATATAAAGTTCAACTCAAAAATACTCATTCAATACATATACCTCATCTCTAACATCTATTGTGTGAAACTACTTCTAAATTTAAGGTCGAAGTACAATCTCATACTGATGATCAATACCACATACTTCCAAGTCTAAGGTACACACTCCTTATACTTTAAATTGTCTATTTGTTAATATTTCGTATACACAATTGATTGCCATTCACCTAAACCATTAACAAGTTTTTGGTCCGTCTCTACACTCTATATTTTTTTTACTTTGTAGCTCTATACTAACGAAGCATACAGGTCAAATATTTTTTACTTTGTTCTAACCTACAGTTATGCTTGCGAAGACATCAAGGATACTGAGGCGTCTCTCTCCTTAGCGAGCTCAGTCTCTAAATCTTTTATTCTGAGACACGTTTCTGTAAGTTCCTACAACAAGGTTTACAAGAAAAACTTAGCCTATAAAATTCTATCCAACACACAATATCCCATCAATTTACAAACATTCCAAAATATTCATACAATCTCAAAATCATCATTCTACTCTACCTTCTCATTTTCCCCCTCTGGATGCTCATTGTCATCACCTTGGTTATCTCGTACCATTTGAGGAGAGACACCTTCCAGACCGTCCACTACTCTAACAACAACATCTTCAATCTCTTCATCTTCCTCCTCCCCAACATAGGTGTCTGCCCTAATGGCATCCACCTCATCTTCAGAATGCCCCTTTAATATAAGGTGGCGCCCGAGTCTATCACACTCAGCTGCCACCTCCTCTAAATTTACTTTTACTTCCGCGTTTAGATTGCTGATCTCTACCACTTGAGAAACCTTCAGGGCCTCCATCCGATTTCCCTCCTTGAGAAAGTTCATTTTTAAATTAGCTACCTTCTTCTCCAGCTCGACTTTCGCCTTTTTCAACTCAGCTTTCTCCTCCTCAACCCTGGGGCATATCTCTTTCATCAGGCGAACAACATTCAAAACAAATAAAATTGACCTCATTATTAGATCAAACCATAATACAAAATTCATCACATATTCAAGTAGACAAACTTACCATTTTGCTCATCCCCTCCTTCCTATCAAGAGTTGCCAGCCTAGCCCTTTCCCCCACCTCTTTCAGCTCGCCTACTACAATAGGTTAATCCTCTATGACCTTTACCCTGTATATTTCAACCCTTTTTTTTTTGCCTTTCCTGCGACCTCACCATTTCCCGTGGTTCCAGAGGTTATACCATGCTTCAGCATCTGCGTCTTGGGAAACGTTCGAGCAAGCTTGCTCGACGTAGTAGACTCTGGTAACCCCGTGCATTCCACTTCAGGGGCCTTGGAAAAATTTACTCGCCTCTCCCCATCAGTTCCCTTCTTCTAGCTGCTATTGGCACCCATCATTAACCTCATCGATTGAGACTTTTGAACTTTCTCGGATCGGCTGTTAGCACGTTTCTTTTTGCTAATGCTAAGTTCTTCTAATACAGCCTCGAGCTTTGTCCCTTCTTGAGCAACTGTATCCAACAAAGACTCTTTCCTTGTCACCTTAGATTTATAGCCTGTCAATAACAACACATGATCGTCAACAGAGCAACATACAATTTCAACATATTAAACTTATACATTATACATTGTTATACTAACTTTATTTTATAGCTCTATACTGAAGTTCCATGGGTTCTTTGTCATCTATCTGAAGGCAATCACCCTTTACCCATATGACATTATCATTCCATGGTCGACCTTCTAAGTTCAGATCGAAGAAACGAGGCCAAGTCGAGCTTGCAAAGAAATATGCCCCTCCACTTGCAGAAAAGTTTTTTACCCCATAAAACTGTAAAACATCCCTAGGGGATATCTTCCTCATTCTCCCATCCCCTTCCCACCATTTATTCATAAATTCACAGATACTTATCACCTCCCACATGTTCCCGTTCAACTGAACAGGACATGCCTCGATGGTGTTCGTAATCCCTTTCGCCAGATTGTTAAGGGGAAGACTCAACCTGTACTCCAACTAAGACAGGTAACAAAAAAAACCCTTTGAAAGTTTGCTCTGAACATTCCTATTAAAGTACTCCAAAGAAATTGATTCGTTTATACCCCTATCTCGTTTCTCCTTCTCCAAATCAGCCAACAAATAAAAGTATTCCTCTTCGGTTGCTACAATGTAACTTTTAAATTGCCTACCGACATGTTCTATACAACTACCCCATCTACCCCCTACGGAAGCCTTAGCTTTACAAAACTCTTTGAACATATCAGAGCGAGGATGATAGGTTACCAATCTTCCAGGGAAATTTAGAAATTGATCAACTCCTACTTTTTCCTCACTATCAGACATTTCAATTTTGGACTCTACCGATCGACCAGAGGTCGATGCCTCATTAACAGGTGAACTTTCCATATTAACTACAACTCTACAGACGAGGGTTTGATCCTATGCAAATACTCCTCACGATTGACCTACATACAGGTCCAGGTATCCATCATTATCTTTTGTATATACGTCAACCACATACATAAATCTTTCATATATCATAAATTAAACAGGTTTTTATAGATTACTATAAATAATAATTTTTAGATTTGTCTAAACATAGAATATGATCTTTAAAATTACATTCATATATCACTAATCCTCTATTAACCTTTTATGCCAGAATGGGAATCTGACGTAGTTTCATATCCTTCCCTCACAACGCTGTTATATAACCACCTTCGTGACTCAGTCTCTACAACTCTCTCTCGCTTTGACTGTTGATCACTCTCAATTAAATCCTCACGAGATTCTTTGCTATTTTTAATTTTCTATTTCCTTCCTCTCTCACTGCTCTTCAAGTTTTTAGAAGTAGAGAAACGTTTGAATGACGAAGATGAAGCATTATTTATATTTTCTATTTCTAACAGCTGGCAGTTATTGGGCCTCGCACGAGCTGTCTTCAGTTTTGGAACTGAGGCATCCCTTCCACTATCAATGTCAGACGTCTTGCACCTTTTTTCGGTGAAAATGTTTTCCCATCATTACCCTTGGCCTTATATTTTAATTTATTTTCATCTCTCTTCTCCACATCTCTCTCTGACCTTTCCACACTCATGATGACTCACACTTACATACAATCGAATTTTACAGCTTTTACACAATAGACAAAAACACAAGCTGCCCATTTTTTCTATTTTTTCTTATTCTACTTATAACAGTGCTGATGTCATTTCCAAAGTTCTTGAAATTTCAAAGCTTTTCAAATTAGTTTTTTCAGAACAGTCACAAAAAGCATTCGCAACAATAGAGGATCGATTCAACTATTATGCTCATTAATTTTTTTTAAATTATTCAAACTCATATAATTACATATACTTATGCCACCCATATTTACATTTGTTTTATTTCCCTCACATATCATTATACCTTAAACATCCCTGATATCCTGGGGAACCACATCCGATCAGGTATCCTTCAGCAATCCTTATATCTTCCAATTCCATCTCCTCTTCAGCAATAAATCTCACAACATCTTTTCGAGCTACAGGATCCACCAAGATTTCTCGGAACATATCATAGAAACGACGTTTATTCTCGCGTTCTCTCTCAATCCCATCTAAACCTTCAAGTTAAACCTTCCTCACTGGCAGTTCAGCATCATAATCCAACAGTCCAAAAATCTATTTCTGAACTTCAGCTATCTTTATCGCCAACCGCCCCTCAGCAGCGTAACAAATTCTATCAGATCGAGTACACACCATTATTATTCTTTTCCACCTATTTGAAACTCATCTCCCCCTTAATTATATATTTTTGCTACAAATTCCCCACAACTTGGGATATTATCCTATTATCTCGTAACAGAAAACCTAGTATCTTGAGAAAAGTTATTTGAACATATCTCTCCCTATCGACCTCAGATATTTCATCCTACGAGCTTATTCTTTCCAAATTTAGTATTCTGGAATGACCTCTCTAAGCTTGAACTTCCCATTTTAAAAATTTATACAATTTTCTCTCTCCCCAAATTTTAGCCCCCAGGTCGAATACCTTATCTTACACATATTTCATTTAACAAACATATTTTTTACAGATCGATTAATATATAAAGTTGTACGTTTTAATCTAATACATTTCGATTCATCTTATATTCAAAAGTCTTCGAAATATTAGTAGCTCGATTTCTAGAGTTATTCTATTCTATATCAATACAGAGTTTGGATCACAAATTTTTATTCATCTCGAATAAAAATTATAGGTACTTTATAAATAATATATCTTTCAAGTATTTTTGCAGATAACAAGTTTTTCAAATACTTTTGCAAATAACAAGACTTTTAGACACTCTGAAACGTGTAATCCTTCAGTTCATTTGACTTCAGTAATGTTTCACACTGATGCAAAGCAGACATTGGGAACAACGAATATCCTCCCTCCTATGAGTTTGGTCGAAGTTTAGTCAAAGTTCTAATGGAATCTATGAAAGAAAAGACCAAAAAAATAGGTTTTAGCAATGGATTATATCCGTTGCAAAAGCCCTTTCGCAACGGACTATGTCCGTAGCATAAGTGTAGCCATAGGGAGTGTTGCAGATGGGGCTACAGCAGATAATGTCCACTGCCGAAAGTAATGTTTCTGCAAAAGATAAAGTCAGTTGCCATTGTTAGACTTTTAGCAACGGGTTTTTTTCGTCGCAACAGCTTTGACAACACCGCCAACAATAATACTAAAATTTTGTTGCTAAAGTTATTTTATGCTGCTAATAAGATGTCTTAGGTAATGACTATTGTCCGTCGGAAATTCTTTTTTCATTTGAAAAAAATAATAACAATGAAATTACCAAAAAAATATCATATAAACTTGCATTATTACACAAAAAATACATACAGGTAACTTTATTAATATCTCAAGACCTTCATCCAACAATTAATGGAGAAGACTCTATCATATTCCCTATCTCTAATTAGGCCATAACTAATATCTAAAAAAAACATTTTAACTTGGCTTCTTCGTCCTTGTAATGGAGGTCAGATCAATGATCCTCGATCTGAACTGCAATGCCAAATGACAATTCCTTGTTGAACTAGGTGAGCTTTTATGCATATAGTATGAAGCTACAATATTCGGGAAGGTATGGAGCAACTATATACCTATGATATATAAAGTACTTTCCTCTTCTTTTTGCCATTGAAGACACAACAATACTCTCAAAGGGCAGCATGAACAACAGCATCCATGACTTAAGAATCATAAAAGAACTCAGTGTTAGCTTCAAGTAAAGAAGTAGACAAAACATAGACAAAGCATAAACAGGTGCAGATATAAATATTGTATTAAAAGTAACTCTATCTACTACCAGCAGTAGTACTTTACAGCCTGATTAAAAGTAAAACTGGTTCTGCTTTACAACGAGATGAACTAGACTCCTATCTACTACTACCCCCTCTAGGCACTCTAGTTCTATCTATCTCTCTTTCTCACCCATAAGGTGTCATTGGCAATCATGGTAGCTGTTAATTGAGCTTCCTCAAAAAAAAATCTTCAAAATTATTTATTTGGAATGTGATCGATTATAAACCGACGTCTTAAAAGACCCGCAAGCGCACGGTATACCGTTGAGTACAAAGGAAAGCGGGGTCGTATCCCAAGAGACTTGTGGTACGAATTATACTTCGAGCTACTAGTTTTATCCAATAACAACGAGTTTGTACTGGTTTTGAAATAAAAAGAAGAACGAAACAAATTACAAGATAAATTGAAGTGGAAACCAAAGCATCGATTCCACTCCACCCTTTGTAACCATTTAGATAGCATAAATAATTAAAGTAAATTACGGTTCCTGTATCGCATATCCTTGGTCGGGCATATGCAATACATCAAAAGATACAAGAGATTTAGTAATTGGGAATTACCCATAAACCAACTTACTCAACCATGGTCCGGGTTATAAGTATGGATTATGTTCTCTTCTCCATGGTCATAACCTATCTTGTTATGGTCCAACAAGATGGTTACATAGATTCATTATTCCTCCTAATCCTATCTATGGTCAAACATAGGATGAAAAAATACGAATATGCAATATTCTGGGATTAAGAGAAAGTAATTACTCTAACAAAGCTACACAATCTACACTAATGCTACATTGGGTGGAGCTTCCTATAGCCTTGGATAAGAAGATTAGCTACTCATCCCTTTGATCATTGTCATACTACTATTATTATGATAAAAGTAAAAAAGACAAGAACAAGAGAAGAACAAGAACTTTATTACTTATTGAACTTTGATTTACACTCTCCAAGATGATCCCTCATGGGTAGGATTCCCCTCTTATTTATAGAGTATAGGAAGGGTTACTAAAAATCACCATCAATATAAAATCCCCTAAATAATGCCTAAAATCATGCATTACAACTCATGAGAATAATATATATATCTAAATCTCTTCAATGGGCTTCCATGCATGGGCCTTTGATTGACAACTTTAAATGAGAATCATTGTTGGAGTGCTTCACCCTTGTCCATCGTTAAAAACTGGAAAATTGTATGACTTATTTTTCATGTGACCGATTTCTGTAAATACAAACAAAAGCACTATTAGTGTCACATTTATTTAATAAATGACTAGGTAGATATAAATTTAGGAGTTGTACACGTAAATATTACATGTCTATCAAATACGTCCAAACTTATATTTTGCTAGTCCTCCAGCAAAAGTAAACAGAAACCATTTTTGCATGTCACGCGGCTACATGTAGCTTATGCAACAAGCTGTTAAGCTCCCAGGATTAGCCTGGTGGACGAGTGTTATCTCGAAAGGGTTTGCAGTGACTATACCCATAAAAGTCAATAATGACATTTTAAACAATTCTAGAATACACATGACTCATTTCCGATGAACTTAACCTTACTTAATTGTGACAAAAATATACCAATGAAAAAATCCTTAAACTTGCTATTCTCCCAAGTATATCAAAGAATATTTTAAGTTTTTCTGAAACTAGAGGTACTACCTCAAGATTTGAAAGAGATTCAAGTATTTTGCTTTAGCTATATTTGAGTGTACAATAAAAATAGTTTTATCGCCTAATACGTTGTCTAGAATAATTTACTCAGTTTTTGGTAGTCTAGTTCTTACTGGAATAAATTTAACGGTCAGTTCGACAAGTGCCTTAGTCAATTCGTTTTCCTAGAATTTTTCTTTTCTTTTGTAAGACTTTTCTTTTGAGTACTTTGTTTCTTAGTGAAGCATCCGTAACAAGGAGTTTTTGGTCGACAATCCCCGCCAGTTGGCTAAGTTTGCTAGGGTGTGGTGCCCTATCATGACCTAGACTCAAGATTTTCACAAGTAATATTTTCTTGTGCTCCTTTCACAAAGTTCATGGTCAAACTCGAGATTGGTGATAATTTTTCCTCTTTCAATTCTTAATCATGCGAGTAGCCTTGCAGCGTGAAAGTTTTTAGAGCATATTTGGCTTTTTTTTTTTTTTTTTCTTAGGAATGAATTTATTCTTAGGCAGTTGTCTCCCTTGTAGCAAACTCTTCCTAACATAAATGTTAAATTTCCCTTATACTGAGCAAAAATCTATTAAAGATATTAATTGCAAAACTACAATAAAGTGTACATTTTCAAAATATGTTAAGTTAACTTGAATTAGTCGCTAATAAAAAGATAGTACATCAAGCTTAAGATATTCCAAAATATTCAAGTATATACTTGGTACAATTTCAAAATTAAGGTTTTTTCATAAAATTTATGTCAAGGTAAAATCAGTTTAAGTGTTTGGAAATTCGTCAAAAATATATCATACATTGCCAAAGTGCCATTATTTCATTTTTTTTTCAAAAAGTAAATCAAAAAATGGTTTCCTACCCCCAAACTTAGATCAAGCATTGCCCTCAATGTTGGAGAAAAAGAAAATAAATTGATGAGGAAAACATAAATGTCTCACCTAAATGTGTCAAGGGTTGCCTTCCAAGAAGCGCTAAGTTTACCGTCTTCAGCCAGACAATTGTACCCCCATACTTAAATGATTTATAATGATACTATAGGGGTACATAATATCAGTTCTGATATACTAGATCATTTAGAAATGCTATCTCTTCATCAAAAGTATAAGACTCTAAGTACGGTTTTAATCGTTGGCCATTGACCTTAAAAATATTTCCGTTCTTAGAATCCTCCACTTCTACGGCTCCATGAGGATAAAAAGTTTTAACTATAAAAGGGCCGTACCAACGAGAACGTAATTTCCCAAGAAATAAACGTAGTCGTGAATTATAGAGTAACACTTTCTGATTAGGCTCAAATTTTTTGCGAACAATCGACTTATCATGAAAAGCTTTTGTTCGTTCCTTGTAAATTTTTGCATTTTCATAAGCCTCGCGACGAAGTTTGTCAAGTTCAGAAAGTTGAAATTTTCTATGTGATCCGGCTTTATCTATTTTAAAGTTGAAAGCCTTTGTAGCCCAGAAGGCCTTGTATTCCAATTCTACAGGTAAGTAGCAAGCCTTCCCAAAGACAAATCTATAGGGTGACATACCAATCGGGGTTTTATAAGCTGTTCGATATGCCCAAAGGGCATCATCAAGGCGATCAGACCAACCTTAACGATCGGTTCGAGCAATTTTTTCTAAAAATTTTTTGATCTCCCGATTGGATACTTTGACTTGACCACTTGTTTGTGGATGATAAGGTGTGGCAACTTTATGAGTGATAGAGTAAGTTTTCAAAAGATTTTGAAAGATACAGTTACAAAAATCTTTACCACCATCACTAATAATTGCCCGAGGCGTGCCAAAACGATTAAAAATGGTTTTCAAATTTTTTACCACGGGCTTATGGTCATTCGTTTGACATGGCACCGCCTCAACCCATTTAGAAACATAATCGACTCCAATTAGAATGTAAAGGTAACCGCGAGAAGAAGGAAATGAGCCCATAAAGTCAATGCCCCAAATATCAAATAGTTCAACAATAATGATGTTGTTCAAGGGCATTATGTTTCAATGAGAAATATTCCTGGTCCTCTGGCACCTATCACATTTAGAATAAAAGGTATGTGCGTCATGAAAAATGGTAGGCCAATAAAGACCAGATTGAAGGACTTTTGCAGTACTTTTCTTGGTCCCAAAATGTCCTCTGCAAGCTAAGGTATGGCAAAAGGTGAGTACACTATGGAACTCATCATTTGGGATGCATCTCCTAATCACTTGGTCATAATAAAACTTATAAAGATAAGGATCGTCCCAACTAAAATGTCTAACCTTGTGCAAGAATTTAGTTCTATCTTGTTTTGAGCAATGGAAAGATAATCATTGCGTAGCAAGATAATTGACAATATCGGCGTACTAAGGTAGTTGTGAGACAGCCATGAGCTGATCATCAGGAAATTTCTTTAAGATAGGGAGAAAATCTTCAGCACCCTCAGTGAGAATTTGAGATAGATGATCTGCAACCACATTCTCAACACCTTTCTTATCTCGAATTTCGATATCAAATTCTTGTAACAAAAGAATCCATCTGATTAACCGAGGCTTAACGTCTTTTTTAGATAGTAAATACTTTAAGGCCGCATGGTCGGTGTAAATAATGATTTTGGATCCAACAAGGTATGATCAAAATTTTTCCAAGGCAAACACAATGGCTAAGAACTCCTTCTCCATGGTGGAGTAATTTAACTGTGCGTCATTAAGAGTGCGACGGCATAGTAAATAACATGAGGCTTATTATCTACTCTTTGCCCTAAAACCGCTCCAATAACGTAATCTGAAGCATCACACATGAGCTCGAAGGGATGTTCCAATTGGGAGGTTCGATGATAGGGGCTGAAGTTAAAGTTTCTCAAAATCACCTGAACATGTGTCATCAAAGTTGAAATCAGTGTCCTTAGCAAGAAAATTGCACAAGGGCTTGGAAATTTTACTAAAATCTTTGATGAAACGGCGATAAAACCCAGCATACCCTAAAAATGATCGAATGGCCTTAACCGCCTGAGGTGGAGTTAAAGAAGAGATAATGTCGATCTTGGCTTTATCGACTTCAATCCCTTTGTTGAAGATAATGTGTCCAAGAACTATCCCATGTGTCACCATGAAGTGACACTTATACCAGTTTAACACCAAATTGGTTTGTGAACATCGTTCTAGCACGAGCTCTAAATGGTGTAAACATTTGTCAAAAGACGATCCAAACACTGAAAAATCATCCATAAAGATTTCAAGAAATTAATCAACCATATCAGAAAATATGCTCATCATACAACGCTGGAATGTAGCGGGTACATTGCACAACCCAAATGGTATACGTCGATAAGCATATATCTCGTAGGGACATGTGAAAGTAGTCTTCTCCTGATCTTCTGGGGAAATGGAGATCTGGTTGTATCCAGAATAACCGTCAAGAAAATAGTAATGTCTTTTTCCGGCTAAGCGTTCAAGCATTTGATCAATGAAAGGAAGAGGAAAATGATTTTTCCTTATGACCGTGTTCAATTTCTTGTAGTCGATACATACACGCCACCCAGTGGTCATGCGGGTAGGGATTAGGTTATTATTCTCATTCTTAACTACAGTAATCCCTGATTTCTTAGGCACAACCTGAACGGAACTGACCCACTTATTATCCGAAATGGGGTATATGATACCCGAGTCTAAAAGTTTGAGAGCTTCCTTCTTCACCACCTCCATCATGGTGGGATTCAAACGGCTGGGCTAATCCCCTTCAAGTCTGCTATAGACCACTCTAGGGCTGATTTGTGTCTTCCCAGAATACCCATCAATCTACTTTCCTGGTCAACATTGAGATTGGAAGCTATGATCACAGGCAGAGTGTTAGAATCACCTAAGAAAGCATACTTCAAAGTCTTAGGTAATGGCTTGAGGTCTAACTTGGGTGTATTAACAATGGATAGAATAGGTAAAGTAGTGGACGGCTCTAGAGGTTCAACATGAGGTCTCCATTTGAACTTGTTAAAAGTAGGTGTTGAGTCGAGTAGAGCATTAAGCTCTCAACAATCGGATTTTCATCAAAGTCTTTACCAAAGTTCACAAGACATGATTCTAAGGGGTCCTCAGAAAATAATTTAGGGAACGAGTTGTAAACTAGGGAGTCAATCATATTCAGCTAAGCCATGTCATCAGAATAGGGGACTTGAGTATTATTGTCTCCCATTGATAGTTCTTGGACACATTGAGCTTGATCTTCATGTCTCCCATTGATAATTGTGAGACCACATTAAAGCAATTAATAATGGCATGAGCAGTCGCAAGGAAAGGGCGACCCAATATGACGGGAATCTCACAGCTAGGATTTTTTACATCTTCAGTGTCCAAAATAACAAAGTCCAGAGGAAAAATGAGAGTATCAACATTAATAAGAATATCCTCAAGGATACCACATGGGTATCGTATTCACCTGTCAGCCAATTAAAGTATCATTCGGGTAGGTTATAGTTCTCCAAGTCCTAGTTCCTGATAAACCGAGTAAGGTAAGACATTCATACTAGCCCCTAAGTCGAGTAACGCCCTATCTACTTTGTGATCTCCAATTTTACAAGGGATGGTTGGGCTTTCAGGATCTCGAAGCTTAGGAGGGGTTAATGTCTCAGTCAAGAAGACTTCCTTGTGCACATTGATTTTCTTTTTCCTATTGCACGCATCCTTAAAGAATTTGGCATATGCAAGGATAAGCATGATGGCATCGAGTACTGGAATATTTATATGAACTTGCTTAAATGTATCCAATATCTCATCAAATTGAATGCCTTTATTAGCGGGAAGAAGGCGTTGTGGATAAGGCACATTTGGCTCAAAATGTGCCTTTGGTAGGGAAATAGACGAGGTAGGCAACTCCTTTAATTTATTAGAAGGTTCACTCGTACCGACCTCATCCTCAATAGCAACTGGTGTTAGCTCAACCCTAGGCATTTCAACTTGGTTATCAATTTGTTTACCACTTCGAAGAGTTGTAATGGCATTAACCTATTTTGGGATTGAGCTAGAATCAAACCCTGGTAGTCCTTTTGGATTAGATACAGGTTGGCTAGGTAGCTGACCTGGTGGTCTTTCATGCAATGCATTTGCCAATTGTCCTATCTGAGCCTCTAGATTAGAGATAGATTGGGATGTAGAATTCTAATTCACCAAAGTCTGTTGTTGAAATTGTATCATTTGTTGTTGAAATTGTACTAATTGTTGCACGAAGAGAGCAAGGGTATCGTTCAAAGGTGGTTTGGGTGGAGCGGGTGGGAACTGTTTGGATGACTGAAAGGATTGCTGAGATGCCTGAGGATAAGATTAAGAAAGGGGATTCCTAGGAAAATTATGATCTGAGGTTTGTGGCTCTTCAAAACCTGAACTGGGTTGGTTGTTCTTCCACAAAAAATTAGAGTGGTTCTGCCAAGTTGGCTTGTACGGGTCAAAGGGCCTCTTGTAGGTATTATTCAAAGCATTTACTTTCTCTTGATTGTCATTCATTTCATTGAGCATGGGGCACATTTGAGTCACATGGGTTAAATCATAACAAACGGTGCAACCCTGTTGCTGAACCTGGTTCACACTACCCTTAGATTAATTTGTAGCCATAGCCTCAATTTTTTGGGTAAGAGTATCTAATGGGCTTTGATGGCCGTTCCCTCACTCACTTCGTATAAGCTACCTTTATTGGTTGTATGAATATTTCTATGTAGATCAAAATCCCACTGCTGAGAGTTCTCAGCCAATGTCTCAAAATCCTCTTAAGCTCTATCAGGCTCAAGGTCCTGGAATTTGCCACTATGCATGGATTCTATCCTATAACGATTCTCAGAAGCTATTCAATGATAGAAGTTTTGGGCTAAATGTTGCTTCTCAAAACCATGATAGGGACATTGTGAAAGAAGATCTTTATATCTCTCCCATGCCCCGTAAAATGTTTCACTTTCATTTTGAACATTTCAACAACTGTATTTCTAAGAGCGAGGGTTTTTCCCATAGAAAACCATTTGGTTTTGAACTTGGTTTGCATTTGATCCCATGAATTAATAGATGTTGGTGCCAATGAATCAAGCCAATGACTCGCCTTGTCTTTTAGCGAGAATGAGAATAAATGAAGGTGAACAGAATCCTCAGTAAAATGTTGATATTTGGAGAGCGCAGAGATTTTCTTAAACTCGTAGATGTGCTTATAAAGGCTCTCAGAATCAAGCCCACGAAATGTAGGTAATATTTGGATCACACTAGGCTTGATTTCATAATGGTTTATCGTGACAACTGGTAACACAATATACAAAGGCATATCACTCACCACTGGAGTCCAATAGTCCCTAAGAGATTTAGCGGCAGCCATGATTGGGGGTTCGACTTCTAACTCAACAACCAGTTCAATTGGGTCAACTCTAGATGAATTACCCTCCTCTGAAATTGGAAAAAGTCAAAATGAATCACTTTCCGCCCAAACTGGGGCTTCTAAGTCTTCTATTGTATTAACTGAATGAGGTGGCCACCCTCTCCACTTAGGCTGAGGTGGTGGGTCGTAAATGGGCAAAGGTTCCGATAAGCTTCCTAAACGTTTTTCTTCACGTATCCAATTGATCATGCACAACTAATAATAAATAAAATTCAACACCCAGTACAGTAAATAATCAATCAAACCTAGATTCAAGCACATCAACGTTTTTTAGAAGTAATAATTAGGTCTCCCCTATATTCTTCTATATTCTAAATGGGTTCGATGACAAAAGGCTTTGGTTCCTATACTCCCCTGCGTCACTATGCTAGTACCAGCTTAAAGTAGATATTCAGTCCTCACGCCCGAGCGAGTCGCCTTATCGTACATCAGCACTAGGAACGGTGACATCGCAAACCTACAGCCAGTATTTCGCGGCGCTAGGCTAGGGTCGTATCCTATGAACCCGTGTTTGTTCCCGGTCCGGTACACCTATCCGTTGGGTGATGAAATCCCGCGGGAATCTTGCTACTTTTTTTTATTAGCAGTTATTTTGAGGTCCGGGAAGTTCAATTTTTCGTGTGATACGAATTTCTTCCTATCCCTAATGGGTGGTCCCACTTGTTGGAGAGCTTTTTGGGTGATGAAATCCCGCAAGTCTCTAACAGTATTTACCTTTACTAATGTTGGAATGAAAAAGAATATTAAACACAGCAATAGGTCAATCCAACCACAACAAAAAATTTATTAGAGCAAAGTGTATTTGCACAGCCCACACGACTTTATAATCCTAGTGCCAGGGCGGAGCGGATATGAACCCCTTTTAGATGTCAAGTTTTGTGAAGTACCAACCTACGGGAAGTGTTTCCCGGTGTAGCTGTGGCCGCCCCTTCACTTAGGGGGCACAAGAAGGATGGATTTGATGATGCTTTAAGCTTTGCGTATTATCCGTCTCGTTTCTAACTTTGTGACAATCATTAAAACAGGAGAAAAAAGATTAGTGAACTTGCGACAATAATATTAATTTAATTTCCAAGTATATTGTAGTCTATGAAATCCTGATTTTCAAATACGTATATCTTTCAAATTGGCTGATAGAGAATATTCAATAATATCAATTTGGAAAGATAACTCAGAAAGGAAAAATCTTCAAGAATGAAGTTTTCAATAATTTAGCTTCCCTAATACTCAAAACATGTGATGAATGTACAGCGGCGTCCTTAACGGAGACTGTTATTTTACTGTTTTTTCAAAAAGCTGTAACTCACAAAAGACAAAACAGAAAAATATGATCTATAGCAATTCGGAAAGGGTTTTAAATTATCTAAAACTTTCATAGCAAACGTTTTCCCCAACTGTGAAGTATAGATGATCAAAAATGGTAAAACATTCAGGGATAGACATCACAGCTACTGTAACGCTAAGAGAGTTTGAGCCAATCACTCAATCACTTTGTTTCCAGATCTAAAAAAAGAAGAAAAAGAAAAAGAAAAGAAAAACAAGAAAGAAAAATTGGCTTAAAATAAAATAACTCAAAAATAAAATACAACTTTGCAAGTCCCCGGCAACGGCGCCAAAAACTTGATCGATTATAAACCGACGTCTTAAAAGACCCGCAAGTGCACGGTGTACCGTTGAGTACAAAAAAAGCGGGGTTGTATCCCAAGAGACTTGTAGTGCGAATTATACTTCGAGCTACTAGTTTTATCCAATAACAACGAGTTTGTACAGGTTTTGAAATAAAAAGAAGAGCGAAACAAATTACAAGATAAATTGAAGTGAAAACCAAGGCATCGATTCCACTCCACCCTTTGTAATCATTTGGATAACATAAATAATTAAAGTAAATTACGAGTTTTCGTATCGCATATCCTTGGTCGGGCATATGTAATACATCAAAAAATACAAGAGATTTAGTAATTGGGAACTACCCATAAACCAACTTACTCAACCATGGTCCGGTTGATAAGTATGGATTATGTTCTCTTCTCCATGGTCATAACCTATCTTGTTATGGTCCAACAAGATGGTTACAAAAATTCATTATTCCTCCTAATCCTAGCTATGGTCATGCATAGGATGAAGGAATATGAATATGCAATATTCTGGGATAAAGAGAAAGTAATTACTCTAACTAAGCTACACAATCTACACTAAGGCTACATTGGGTGGAGCTTCTTATAACCTTGGATAAGAAGATTAACTACTCATCCCTTTGATCATTGCCATACTACTATTACTATGATAAAAGTAAAAAGACAAGAACAAGAACTTTATTGCTTATTGAACTTTGATTTACACTCTCCAAGATGATCCCTCATGGGTAGGATTCCCCTCCTATTTATAGAGTATATGAAGGGTTACTAAAAATCACCATCAATATTAAATCCCCTAAACAATGCCTAAAATCATGCATTACAACTCATGAGAATAATATATATATATATATATATATATATATATATATATATATATATATATATCTAATTCACTTCAATGGGTTTCCATGCATGGGCCTTTGGTTGACAACTTCAAATGATAATCAATCTTGGAGTGCATCACCCTTGTTCTTCGTTAAAAACCACAAAATTGTACGACTTATTTATCATGTGACCGATTTCTATAAATACAAACAAAAACATTATTAGTGTCACATTTATTTAATAAATGACTAGGTAGATATAAATTTAGGAGTTGTACACGTAAATATTACGTGTCTATTAGAATGATTGGAACTTTTGGATATTTAGTAAAGCCTCCTACAGCTGAAAACCAACTAAGACAACAAGCCTAGAAAGTGAAGGTATAAGCAATCAAGACTCACCATTGAAGGGATATTTATAGAGAACAGCACCCGGCCCATCAACAAGTGTTTTAAAGATGAATTCGCTAACAGTTAAAGTAAGTACATCGTCAAAGAAGTTAGGAAGCGCTGGCACAATTGGAGAAACATCTACATCTATTGACAAAAAATCCAAAGCATACTAATCCCGAGCCATGGCTTCATAGTCACGGTTAACCATTTGAACAACGTGACCAATAATAGCAAACCTTGCTTCTTCTGGTGTTTCGCTCATCATCCTAAAATCAAGAAAAGTAAGCTTTCCCTCTGGTGTTGCCAGGGGATTACCAGGATGTGGGCCAGCATGAAAAAAATCCATATTTAAGAAGTTGCCTAAGAATGCATTGGATACCCGTATTTACCAAATCCAAAACCTTTAATCCTTGTTTCTCAATGGCTTCCTATTCATTTAGTTTGACACCATTCACCCACTTCATTGTTAATACTTTTACACTTGTGTAATACCAGAAGATATCTGGCACAGGACATCTTTTTGATCGACATATAGCTTTTTAAACCTCCGTGCATTTTGCCCCTCCTCCATAGACCTGTCAAAATCAAAATCTAAACACCAGAAACCAAAAAATCTTCTTAACTAAATGTCAACCAGGAATCAACACCAAATCAAACTTGAAAGATAGGAGCCCTGGCTTAGTGCCTAAATTCTGCTTTGTTCATTGGTAGATAGAAAACAAATCATTCATGCTTTAGACGAGAAGAATATACCATTAATTATAAAACTAACATACACGTAGTTGAGCTCCTGAGAGACTCTCCGTGCGAATTCATCAATAAGAGCAACGACATCACTGGTGATTATGTCAATGTTTTTATTTATGAATATTCCCAAATTCATAATCAAGTAAAAGTCCAGTCCAATGGCTTCTTCGATTCCAGGTTTTTGCGCCTTCACGGCAACATCCTGTCCAAAATACTTTAATCGGGCTTTATAAACTTGCCCTAAACTGGCTGCAACAATCAAAGATGGAGTTGTAGAGGAGTAAATGGTGTCAAGAGACAGTCCCAACTTTTTCTCGATGCATGAAAATGCCTTTACATATGGAAATGTCGGCAAAGCATCCTGTTCATTTAAAGATAGTCTGAGAGTTGAATAAACATCTGCACTACTAAAAAGTTAAAATAAAAATTCCGAAGGAACAAAGCTGAAGGAAATGATTCCATTCACCACAAAGCACCAAATAAAAAACAAGGGAATTCAAAAAATCAATACTATTTGTTTCACGCTACTTAAGATGATATCCCTATAGTCTGTGCAAAGTGTTATGCTAAGTAAGATCACATACATAGAAAAATCATTTAAATTTTGGGTACATTAAGTCATTAATATTTCTCAACACTCTCCAGAACTTTAATAATTCTTGCAAGGGTAAAATAAATCAGATCCAAATATGCTATTAATAGAAACATCAGCATGACCAGAATTCAGCAAATATCTTAATCAAGTAAAGTTGGCAAGGAACAAATGCTGATCTTAAACCCTATCATCAAGCCAGCAATTCCTCCTAAACCTAAAGCTTGGATCAAATGTTAAAAACCAAAAGTATGATCGTTTTAAGTCCAACAATCATAATTTAATAAGTTGGGAGAGTACATGCTCTAGCTCTCTGTCAATTTGCAGATATTATTGAAATGGTACTAGGGATGATCCACTTGACTCTCAGTAGGCTCCTCCGTAATTTGGAAATATCATGCTTTCTGTGAAACCCTTCATATCTAGTGGAATGAAGCGACAACAGATAAGTAAGAACTCCTTTGAGCCTCTTATGGTAATGTAGAAGGAAGTTATCTTGGAACGTTGATGATTCTTGACCAAGAGTTAATTTTTTATTGTCTTTGTAGCTCACACTTTTTTTCATTCGTTGTATAAAGTTTTCAATTCAGTACAACGATAGTAATAGGTGCAGCAGATCTAACCTCATTGAGAAGTCCTCAGTGGGACCCTCCGAATAATTGGTTTTTCATTAGAAAAATCATTATTGAGTTTCGAATATTCATTGTGCCCCTGATGTGCGTTCATTTTCATGGGAAAATGCATGTGCCATGAGATTAGAAACTATACAATCCAAGTTAAAGTAGATTCTGTCAAATTGGATGTCGGGGAACAGAAACTGGCACCTTATCCCTTCTTCATTACCACTATACTTGCCTTCTCACCACGCCGAAGTAATATAATTTAGTGGCTGTGAACTATTGGATGAAATGTTTAAGAAGAGTCATGGGAGTACGTCAGAGTACTTGTAGGAAGGGAGTTACTTTAGATGGTCATGGCTAGGTGTAGCTTCTTGCTTGAGGAGCAAAAGAAAATTGTTGACATCTTTATTCCTTAAGTAACAACCTTTGCAACTTCCTTCTCTGTTGCCTACTGCTATTAAAAATCTCAGCAAACTGGCTCCCTCCAACAATTCTTTAACCTTGTAATGCCCGCCGAACTTGTGGTTGTGTGTATGGCTCCATCCGCCTTTCTGGCTGGCCCTAAGAGTGTGAGATAACACAAGGACAACCATTCTTATAGTATGTATATTTGGTATGTGGAAGATAGAACATATACTTTCTAAGTTCAGTTGGTAAGAGCACAACAGTAGTTAAGAAAGAGGGAGTTCAACTCTCATCGTAAGTAAATATTTTTAACTCTTTATCCAATATATACAATGTTTTTTTCTTCTCGAATTTTTTGAGGGCCCTATTTTAGTTCCCCACACAAGGCCCCTTAACACTAGTGTCGGCCATGCCGCTTCTTCTTGCCATACGATTCTCATTGCACAAGGGGATTCGTCAAACATTTTATTATCCTTCTTTGCATAGGGATATCTAAAGATAAGATATGGTGATCCGTGGTTGGTTCAGTTGTAACTCAACAAGCTAGACATTGATGTTGGCTGCAGCATGGACCAATGTGCGGTAATATTTGGTGCAATTGTTATCCTCTTCCTGTGAAAATGGGCTATACTCAGGTTTAGAAGATATTTAATGTTTACCCCAAGCTACTGACAATATTAACCATTATGTATTCTCAAAATTGGTTAATTTTATGGAAGTTTTTGGGATCAAAGTTGCACTCTTGCAGGAACTCAGGGTCTAAACGAGTTAATGTTCAGACAGAACAAGATTAGATATTGCATACGGTGTGAGTGATGTCAGCCAAGTCTATAAGAGACCTATGTGAATGGTGTGTGCCTATACAGTATGCAACATTAGAAATTTTCATTAGGCAGAGAGCTCCTTTTATCAATGACACTTCTACCTATTGTAGAGAATTTTATAGATGCGAAATCACCTGGATTACTATCGACTGCAGTATCTGTGAAAGGTAACTTAGTTAACTGACATAGTAAGCAACATACTGTTGCTTGCTGCGGAGGGAAAAATATGCTTGGAAATGTTCTTAGTATGAAATTTTACCTGACATGTTGATCATAATTATAGACAACGTGTTGGAGTTTACTCTCTTCTAAACTTTGGCTAACTCATTTGAAGTGAAATCTAACCAAAACAATCAATCACATTGGAGTATCCAACATATGTAATATTTCTATAATGTCTATTTGCATTCAATACGAAAATGAGTCACTTACTTGAAGTTTTGAAAGCTTCTCGAGGTACACAGTAGGGCAAAGATCGGGGCGGATGGACAAACCTTGCCCTAATTTGACAAAGGTTGGTCCTAATCTAGTGAAAATCCTCCTGAACTCAATGGCTCGTATGCGCTTATTGACGTCAATATGGCATCTCTTTTTTTTTCGTCCAAGGGCAGTTTAAAAGCAAAACCACCCAGACTTGTTAAAATCTCTACAGTCCTACGTACTACCTAATAATATTAAAGATAACAAATGAAAATATGAAAGTGACTAAGTGAAAATTTCTTTTTTTCTACCTGATTCAAAGCTTTAATTCAAATCTCTATATCCAGAAAAAATAAATAAAAGAAAACAATACGATTAATATATATATATATATATATATACATAGAATGATACAATCTTTTAAAAAGAGCACAATGAACAAAAGGACATATCATTACTCTAAATCATACACCTGTATCAAATCCTGAACTATACAAAATGGTATAAAGCATGTATACGGCTGGATGGTCTGAATCGCGGCTTCCCTAAGCTGGGAATTGGGCGAACTAAAGGCAATGATGGCCATCAAAAGGAAAAATCTATAAACGACATAAAGAATATGCAGAGAAAGCCTTACGTAACATGGGACTTCTTATATCATATGTATACTGTACTTTATTTTACAACCAGAAATTTGTAGTTGTGCAATCTCGGTGAATGGTATGCAAGAAAGTTTACTTATGCAGTCAATTTAATTTTAAAAGGAAAACAAGTGTCATTGTAGCAGACAATATAAGGTCGTTGTCTAAATCAACCACAGGAGTTAAGATAGATGCAATGAGCACAAGATAATATAATGTAGAAGAGTAAATTGTTCAGTATGTAATAAGATCCAATGTATAGTAAAAGTCTGAGTGTAATAAGTAATCATGACACAAGACACACTTTTTGATACATGATTTATTTCTCAATCTGACATAGTAGACCTGGTTCACTGACATAGATAGTATACCTGGTACGCTCGGGCCCAAGAGCTTCATAAAGCTCGTTCCTATTTAAAAATAAAATGGTACAATAAGTTAACATGACACAAAGAAGAAATACTGCACGAGCACATTGAGAAAGTAAATAGAAGATTATATGCATTTGTTGAGTGTTTATCTATGAAAATTAACTATTACTGGGAGAATGTGTGCTACGCAGTCTTGTGGCTCCAACAGTTTACCAAGTGCTGTACAACCCTCAACAACCAGCAAAATGTGTTAATGAGTTTGAAGGGATTAATGTGGATGATAAAGTAGTGATTATAGGGAAATCAAAATCCAAATAAGCAAACCCCTTAAACTAAAATCTATTGAAGCAAACCCTTAAATAGAAATTTATAGAAGTAACACCCTATAATTTGAAAACCCTATAACTTGAAAACCTATAATTGAAAACCATAAGTGCTTACCCAAAACCCCTTATTTCATAAAATAAGTTGAATTGAAACCTTAACTATGACTTTATCAAATATAAATTTGATTGCTGCTTAGAGAAGAAGAAGAAGGAAAGGTAGAGGGAGATACTTTTGATTGCAGAGGAGTGCGAGAACCACCAAGATCCACTGTAGTCACAGAAAGAGATGCCACAAAATATACAAAATCTTGGGAAAAGGAGAATTTGGAAAGAAATGTGGGGGAACAGGAGGTTATCCATAACAGATTTGTTATTGAATCGTGAGAGATAAGATATTTTGGGGGAGAAATCTTTGAGAAAGAGAGGGAAACTTTTGGCGGGGAAATTTGGGAGAGAGACGTAAAAAACCATGAAAGTATTTTGGGCGTCTAATTTTAATAAAAATAATAGCGCAACAGACTTGAAGATATGGCAATGGACTTGGACTGTTGCAAACGTGCGACAGACATAGTTTATTGCCAAAAGCTATATGTGCGTGTCGTCAAAGGCCCTTTTTTTGTAGTGAGAAATTCGTGCTTGAACCAACTTTTCAAACAAAAGGTCGTCTCAGCACAAAAAAAATGATGGAAGTGCAGAAGCAGACTTTCTTTCTTCGTCTACCTCCTCCACAACTACCGTTGCCTCCTCTATAACCACCACCTCCGCAGAGTTGGTAGAGATGAAGAGGGCCTAACCTTAGAATCCATCCCAACGTAAAAAATCAGCGTAACCTTATCCTCCGCATGCGGAGACAAACCCAACGTTGCTCGCCTGTCACGACAACGTAATGAAAATCTCCACATATAGTAAAAATCTTCCTCAGCTTCAACCGCTTCTTCTTCCAACATACCTTGATATGTCGGAGGAACCGAAACAGGGGTCGACATCTCCAAAGACTGATCACCAAAATATTTCATTCTCAACTTTTGCATCTCAGCAGCAATTCTTTCTTCAAGAACCATTCTCCGGGTCTTTACCATCTTCAAAACTTTCAGAGAATTTGGCAACGAGCAATCGTACTTTGCCACAAACTTCGGTACAAGTACTATTTATTTAACCCTATATTTAATGTGCAGGTACATTTTCCCAAGCATCATCATTCAATACAGACAAAACTCTTCAAACCCTAATCGTCGCATACATCAATATTCTCATCAACATTCAATGCACGTACCTCCCCCCATAACACACGCATTTTCTATGCAGTCAAACACCATCATTAATTACTTCCCTCATTATTTAAACTTCCAACCCGAATACCCATATACCTACAAATTCTTTCTAAACCAAAGCCACTCGTGACTTCGGTTGCGAGGAGGAGATTGTAGGGGCCTGCCCCACGACCTTACCCAAATCGAGCTATTTCTAAGTTCAAACTACCTCCATGTCAGATTCACGCATTCTCCACATGACTTCAACAGTCAACATTGTCACCTACTCCACGAACTTGTGAAGAATGTGGGTCGAGCTCAAACAGAAAAACCTGAACAAGTCAAAGACACCTGTCCCTCACGAACTCAACAGTTACTCAGTCAACCGCCACTAACCACATTATTCGGGGAACGTGCTTCAGCACGATGAAGAACTGTGGAAAAAACCTATATAAAGAAGAAGTTCCAGAATAGACAGAGACCAAAAAAATACATGAGACATTTTCTAGATTCTCAAAACTTCAAACCTCTTATTCACAAGATCAAGGATTTCTAAAGTCGAGAGATCACTTGTAATAAGAAATTAGCCCCAAGCAATAAAAGTCACTATTACAAAAATCTTCAACTCGAGGTCGTGGTTTTTTACCTATTCAGAGGTTTTTCATGCTAAATCACCTGTGTCATTTTTTGCTTTCTATCAGATTTTAGTCAGAGGTACATTGGTGTAAGAGCTAATTCCAAGCCACTTCGAGCTCACAGAATTAGGCCATTACTAGTATTATCCGGCACCAAATTTTACTTAATGAGGCGGGCAAAATATGGTGTTCCTGAACAAAGAAAAGGTAAACCTTCTTGTTTCTATTACAATAGATATCATAAGATATTCAAATACAAAACCAGCAACATGCATATCTATACGATTACAATTACATAATATAATAATTACACTCAAACCCAACTTGAATATTAAAAATAATGCTTTTGCATGCGCTAGCGCGTGCCACTTTGCTCGTACCCTAATAAAAAACCCCAAGAATGAAATTAAGGTCAAAATTTTTACTTATTGCTGCTTTTGAAAAAATAATAATTTGGGTTGGGGATGATCAACTACATGCTCAAACCCCAGTCATGTTCCCGACACAGATTCTGGTCAATTCTACGACCTAAAAGCAATGGTTTCTACGGGTTATCATAGCAATTTACAGATCCTTTTAAGCCTAATTGTTGAACCCATAGCTAGAAAATATTTCCTATTGGATATCAAATTAGAAAAACATAAAATCACCAAAACCCTAAAAAAAGATATCGAATTGGCTGAAAGACTTACCAAGAAGTGAGTGATTCTTTTTGCAGGAAATTTGATTTCTAGGTTCCCACTAGTTAGTATTTATAGATTAGGTTAGTAACTCAAGGAGGTTAATCTTGTCTTTATATTAGGAATACATTAAAAGATTTGCCCTTATTATCATTATTTTGCAGAAATTAACATGGTAAGCAATGGTTTAGATTTGAATCTGTCAAATACTTGAGCCTACTTGAGCACTATCAAGAATAAAATGTACGTACAAGGCGACATCTCATTTTACGTGGTCATATTGTTTTGTTTTGGAGATTCGAGCACCACCTATTTATATCCAACAATTTGCGTTTCAAAACTAACATGTTTTTATGATACTACAGAAAACAACTACATGCTCACAAAACTCACATTTTTCGGATGCTTGGAGACAAATTATTTAGAACATCTCCAATTAACAAAAGATGTGTAGAAATAAACCAGACAATTTTCAAAAGATGTGTACACTTCTGAGGGATTTTACTGTCTGGTATACAAAACTGGTTCTCCTATAAGCAAAAGGTTAAACTCGATGTCACAGTGAACTTCACACACAATCAGTCATTTGGTTTCTGCACTTGACCTTTTCAATAATAAAAACTTCAAGTTTGAGAAGTTTCGAGCTTTCGACAGTTCAACCCTCCAATCAACTACAGTACAGCGTAGGTGGAGAGTCGACTTCAGAACCTCTGTTTGTTATTTCTGAGGCATGGCCCCTGATTGCTACTCCAAACCCCCTGACCAGTTGAATCAGCAATAGGGCATGGTTTCAACACATCTTGTTGTAACCATCAGAACTCATATATCTGTGAACTGTGGCAATTGCCTCTTCTCCTACTTGGAATCTTTGAACTAGTCTCTTTCTCAAGCATGCCCTATAAACAGTATAGGTCTCACTCACCTCTTCTTTCTGAAAAACACAAATAAGAGAATCCAACATTGCAGAAAATAGAGCAACTACTGTTCTGAGACTGTTTTCTACACTTTTTAGCACAGAATCATTTTCTTTCTTTCGCTGCATTTACAACTTCAAAAGTTTATTTATAGAAAATTTCTCAGTGCAAAGATAGGCTCAAAAGAAGTAAAGGGTATTAGATAGTATCCTTTGAAGGTTCTTCTGTTTTCTAGGATAATTTACTTTTCAATATAATATATTTGGAGCCTCAGATACAAATATAGATACATCGGTTTAATTTATACTATGTTCTAAATATTTCCTTTTTCAGTTGAATCCATCAAGAATTTAAGATTAGCGCGAATATTTTGCCCATGCCTTGAGAAATCCTAAGGTAAACAACATGGGTATTGGAGGAACTTTAGATTATTTCTCTAGCTTAATGAGAAGTGGTCATAAGAGTAAGAAAAAGAAGCAGGTGCGGACAGTGGAACTCAAGGTTAGGATGGACTGTGATGGGTGTGAGCTTAAAGTGAAGAAAGCCCTAGCTTCTGTAAGTGGTAAGTTTATATGAGCCTTACCATCTCTCGCTCCCCTTCTCTCTGTAGTGATAAACTGATAATAGATTTTATGGGAATATTTCTTGAGTTGTGTTGTGCAGGAGTTAAATCTGTTGAAATAAACAGAAACCAACAGAAGGTGACTGTAACTGGGTATGTTGAGGCAAACAATATTCTAAAGAAGGCCATGTCTACAGGAAAAAAGGCAGAGATCTGGCCTTATATCCCTTACAATCTTGTGGCTTATCCCTACACCGCTCAGGTTTATGACAAGAAAGCGCCACATGGTTATGTCAGGAATGTTGAGACCACTGCAACTAGCACTTTCAACAAACAAGAACATTACATCTCAATGTTCAGTGATGAAAATCCAAATGCTTGTTTCATTATGTAGATTGTCATCGAGGATATAGTATGAGTTTTGGTATAAGTTTATTTTCTCTCTTACCACTACATATTATCATATAGCTAGTTTTATGTTGTATTTAGTAAATAACTAATATGATTAATGAAGTTGTTTTTATACGAGTTTTCTCTCTTAGTAGGATGTTTCTCATTTGGTGTAATTAGAAGCAAATGTCCGACATTAGTTGCTGGTCCACTTCAAAATATTAGATCCCCGTGACGATTCATTTCTCTGTGGATAAAGCTAAACAAAGTATGGCATGTTTACACTTAATCGAAACTAGAAAAGGTCACTAGTCTGAGAACGCAGCATTGATTTGTGGAGTGGTTTGGTCATGGTTGTATTGGTGAAAGTTGTGCTGATGCATCAGCAGACAAGGTGGTACTGCTGATGAATGCGGAGATGTACCTACAGTAGTGTCGTATTTTCCACTTAAGGCGTAATAGTATTTTTATAGTGATTGCAGTGAGGATTATTTTGTGACTATGTTCAAAGTGGTAATGTAGCGACCCACTTTATTTTTTTTCCGTTATATAACTTTGTTCTAGTTAGCTGCTGTAGTTTAGTAAGTTACATAATGGAGTATGTTATCATAGCTCTTATATTTTTCCCCAAACCCATTCAAACCAACACCACCGTCTTTACCAAAATTTCTTCGAGTATCCTCCACCAAATCCCTTCTCTTTAGAACCTCAACTCCTCCCCAAATGCAGTCATTCCTCAGCTGTATCCTGCTAGCAACCTAGAGTATTAGAGAGAGGAGACACCATCTTTATAAATTCGACATTGCTTTGGGAAGTTGCTGATTTCATTGGAACTTTGATGGAAGATTCCTTCTTTTCTAAACCCTAGATTCTTCGATAAGGCAAGTACCATTATTGCTCGTCATTGTTCTTGATTGGAATAGTGTTGTAATTATAGATAATATGTTATGTTTAGTAGGCGATGGTACGTTTATATAATTATCGATTGAGCGTACTCATCGTAATTGTTTTTTGTAAATTTTACAGCTTGTTATACAACTAGTTTAGAACTTATAATAGTAGGTCTGTTACTAGGAAAATAAGAATATCAGTAAACCCAGATTTATTCAAGAAATTGCTTCTATGATTATATATGTATAAAATTCTATTATAGTTCTTTTATACAATAGTAGTAGATGTTATCATTTAGTTGCTTCTATTGTAGTTACATATCAATGCTATAATAGTTTCATAGTAAAATGCAGATTTGGGTTAGTATATATATATAATGTATATATATGTTAAAAAAAAGGCCGACTTGGGTCAGTATATATATAATGTATATATATGTTAATGAAGGCAAATTTTGTTTATTATATATTCATGATACATATATATGTTAATAAAGGCAGACTTGGGTTAGTATATATATATATAATGTATATATATGTTAATGAAGGCAGACTTTGTTTAATATATATTCATAAATTATTTATATGTTTAGTGTAAGACAGACTTTATATACACTATACTTAGAATACATATATGGTTAGTATATAAGATAGCTTGTATTGATATATATTAGGTCCATATTAATAGCGTTGGTAGTAGTTGTTGGTGACTCGTGTTCAGCCCTTAAACTTTAGATGGATAGGTTGGACCTTGATGTTAAATCAAGGGGCATAAACCTAAAATTGTGTAAGTGTCAAGAGATGTAATTGTAATAGGCTTAGCTTAACTACTATTATAGGACTTCGCTGATATAACCTTTATTAAGTTAAGGTAAAAAAATCATTAATAGGAAGAGTATAATATTATCGACAGAGTTCTCACTCCTATATATGAGGGTAGAAAGGTCGTTGAGCTTAAGATTGCCAATCATATGATATAGTCTCATTGCCTATAGAGCAAGGATAGATAGGTCATTTTGATTGAGTGTCGGTCTCTTAAACCATTCATGCATAGGATAACTTAGAGTCGTGTACACAAACACAGTAGGGCTATGATGTCAGGGTCATTGGGTTTGATTCTCTAAACAAAAGATTCAGAGACTATTTATCAGTGTTACAGGGTTGTAAGCCCCAAAAACTCTTCCCCATATACATATCGGCCTTGTTATTCTTTGTGAACACTCCCTGTGGGCATAGATCCCTAAAAGTGAAATTAAATCAGGCTTTAGACCTCTAGGTTGAAACTTCTTGACCACCTTGATCCGGTGATTTCTCTGCTAATTCCTGGCTCACTAAAAAGGAATTCACTAATCCCTGGCTCGACAATATGGGATACACTTTTGTTGAGGACAGAAGGGTGCGAGAGTGTGGTTCCACTAAATTAAAAGTGACCTTGTGTACATCGTCTGTTAGTTATCCCTCACATCTAATAATGCACTATAACTACTTTATAATATCGGTTGGCGCCGACGCTTAAACCTCATTTCCTCAAAGCATTGCATCATTTGTACATATATATATATATATATAATATTATATCACCCTAGAACTTTTGTATTATATCGGTTTGTCATGTTTAGTGACCGGTAATAATTGTGCTTGCTTGACGTCCTGTGCGCTTTATTTTTATAGGAGGTCGAGCACTGTAGGATTTTGCTTAGTGAGGCTTGGCTAATCATTTTTGGGATTCTTTGGAGTTCTTTGGATCGCTGAGCTGTCGTAGGGTATTTATAATAATTATTTCATATTTTATTGTCGTAGTCTTACTCTCGTTTTTAGAGTTAGTTGAGAATTTTGTTCATTCTATTCATTTTAATATAATAGAATTTTGTTCGTTTCTTTGGTAAGTAGATATAATTTCTTTAGAAATATAATACATCTGTGGGGTTTCATCCGTGGGATTCCAGATTTGTTATGCTTTAGAATTTGCTTTATGATTTTTATCAGAAAGTAGATTTTGGGGCGTGACAAACTTGGTATCAGAGCGCTAGGTTAAATCCTTAAGCAGTTTAGATATTAGAGTAGGACTCGTTGATTCCTTTTTAGTTTTTCTCGATTTTCTCAATTTTTATCTTTTTGTGTGTTGACTGATTTTTGCTTTTATCTTATCTAGATGGTCTAAGGATGAGGTATTGTGCGTGTTGATGCTAACCATGCTGTTATAGGTCGCGGGGTTCCTTGTCGCAGTACTCGAGTGCCAGTTCCTCGTGTGCCTGCTACAGCGCGTGGTTTGTGAGCCAATGTACTTCGGGGACGTGGTTTAGGTCGTGGTTTGGGATGTGGTGTATTATCGGTAGATGAGGTTGTCGCTGAGACTTCGGTTCACGTGAGACAAGATTATGTTCCAGAGGTTACTCAAGAGAAGATTGTTGTGCCACCTGTTCCTGCTGTGGTTCCTCAGGGGGATTTTTAGCAAGTATTTTAGATGTTCATGGAGGAGCAGAATGCAAATCAAGGGGTAGGTAACAAATGGCAGAAGGAGATGCGACGGTACAAGTTGGATTCTTTTGTGGGTCTTCCTGATCTGAAGATTGTTAAAGATTGGATGAAGCAGGTTGAAAAGATTTTCAAGAACATGGGATGTCCTGATGAATAGAAGGTAGAGTGTACCACTTTTCATATGAAGAACGAGGCCTGGAACTGGTGGGAGATGACTGAGAGGAATCACGGGTTGGTACCACCGATGACTTGGGCAGAGTTCAAAGTGAAGTTCTTTGAGCAGTACTTCCCATAGAGCTTCAGACATCAGATGACAACTGAGTTCTATCAGCTGACTCAGGAGAAGATGTCCGTATCACAGTATGAGGCACATTTTACGGTGTTGTCTCGTTATGCTCCAGTAGTTGTAGCTGATGAGGAGTCCAGGGTTGGGAAGTTTATGGAGGGTCTTATTCTGCCTATTTGAACTAGATGCAGAGGTTTTCTTGAGCAAACTTATGCGCAGTTGGTTTCACGAGCTTAAGTGTTTGAGCCAGACTATCAGAGTAATATTAACCTAAAGGAGTATAGGCGGACAGATAAGAAGAAGGATGATGGTGATTCAGTAGTTATTCATGGTCACCAGAATGCTCAAGAGAAAAACAGGAAGCGTCAGAGGGACGATAGACCTTTGGATACAAGGGCAGTTGTTCCAGCTCAAGGGGCTCGTATTCCAGGTCCTTGTTATTCTTGCGGAGAGCATGGCCATCTTGCTAAGCATTGTCCTCGTAGGGAGGGTCAACAGTTTCAGCAGCGATCTTATGAGCAGGGTCAGGGACATCATCCACAGGGTCAGTTTCAGCGTTACCAGGGTCAGTTTCAGCGTCAGCAGGGTCAGAGTCAGGCTCAGCATCATCAGGGACAGACTCAGCAGCATCGAGGTCAGGGTCAGGCTCAGGCTCAGGGTAGAGTGTTTGCTGTCCAGGGTGATCAGAGTGGAGACATGGCGGTAGTGGAAGGTACTTTATTAGTATTCCTTACTCCTCATAGAGTTTTATTTGATATTTCATTGGGTTTAGAGCCTATTATGTTATAGACTTAGTTGCCTGTGTCTATGCCATTAGGTAGTTCAACTTCGTTTGACCGCATTTGTAGGAAATTTCCTATTAAAGTATGTATATCGTTTTGCCTAGGATTTGAGTATCTTTTGCAGAGTTTAGTGTGCCAAATTTCGATGACGAAATTTCTTTTTAGTTGGGTAGAATGTAGCACCCCGCTTTATATTTATTTATGTTATATAACTTTATTCTAGTTAGTTGTTGCAGTTTAGTAAGTTACATAATGGAGTATGTTATCATAGCTCTTATATTTTTCCCCAAACCCATTCAAACCAACACCACCCTCTTCACCAAAATTTCTCCGAGTATCCTCCACCAAATCCCTTCTCTTTTAGAACCTCAACTCCTCCCCAAATACAGCCATTCCTCAGCTGTATCATGCTAGCAACCTAGAGTATTAGAGAGAGGAGATACCATCTTTATAAATTCGACATTGCTTTGGGAAGTTGCTAATTTCATTGGAACTTTGATGGAAGATTCCTTCTTTTCTAAACCCTAGATTCTTCAATAAGGCAAGTACCATTATTGCTCGTCATTATTCTTGATTGGAATAGTGTTGTAATTATAGATAATACGTTATATATGTTTAGTAGGCAATTGTACACTTATATAATTACTGATTGAGCGTACTCATCGTAATTGTTTTACTGTAAATGTTACAGCTTGTTATACAACTAGTTTAGAACTTATAATAGTAGGTCTGTTACTAGGAAAATAAGAATATCAGTAAACCCAGATTTATTCAAGAAATTTCTTCTGTGATTATATATGTATAAAATTCTATTATAGTTCTTTTATACAATAGTAGTAGATGTTATCATTTAGTTGCTTCTGTTGTAGTTACATATCAATGCTATAATAGTTTCATAGTAAAATGCAGATTTGGGTTAGTATATATATATAATGTATATATATGTTAAAAAAAAGGCCGACTTGGGTCAGTATATATATAATGTATATATATGTTAATGAAGGCAAATTTTGTTTATTATATATTCAGGATACATATATATGTTAATAAAGGCAGACTTGGGTTAGTATATATATATAATGTATATATATGTTAACGAAGGTAGACTTTGTTTAATATATATTCATAAATTATTTATATGTTTAGTGTAAAACAGACTTTGTATACAGTATACTTAAAATACATATATGGTTAGTATATAAGGTTCATATCAATTTCGTTGGTAGTAGTAATTGGTGCTTCGTGTTCAGCACTTAAACTATAGATGGATAGGTTAGACCTTGATGTTAAATCAAGGGGGTACTAAGCATAAACCTAAAATTGTGTAAGTGTCAAGAGATGTAATTGTAATAGGCTTAACTTAGCTACTATTATAGGACTTCACTGATATAACCTTTATTAACTTAAGGTAAAAAGATTATTAATAGGCAGAGTATAATATTATCGACAGAGTTTTCACTCCTATATATGAGGGTAGAAAGGTCGTTGAGCTTAAGATCGCCAATCATATAATATAGTCTCATTGCCTATAGAGCAAGGACAGATAGGTTATTTTGATTGATTGTCGGTCTCTTAAATCAATCATGCATAGGATAACTTAGAGCCGTGTACACAAACTCAGTAGGGCTATGATGTCAGAGTCCTTGGGTTCGATTCCTTAAACAAAAGATTTGGTGATTGTTTATCAGTGTTCCAGGGTTGTAAGCCCCTAAAACTTTTCCCCAGTTACATATCGGCCTTGTTATTCTTTGTAAATACTCCCCGTGGGCATAGATCCCTAAAAGTAAAATTAAATTAGGCTTTAGACCTGTAGGCTGAAACTCCTTTACCACCTTGATCCGGTGATTTCCCTGCTAATTCCTGGCTCACTAAAAAGAAATCTGCCAATCTCTGGCTCGACAATAAGGGATACGCTTCTGTTGAGGACAGAAGGGTGCAAGAGGGTGGTTCCACTAAATTAAAAGTGACCTTGTGTACATCGTCTGTTAGTTATCCCCCAACATCTAATAATACACTATAACTACTTTATAATACCAGTTGGCGCCGACGTTTAAAAACAATATTAATAATTAAACCTCATTTCCTCAAAGCATTGCATCATTTGCACATATATATATATATATATAAAATATTATATCACCCTTGTACTTCTGTATTATATCGGTCTGTCATGTTCAGTGACTGGTAATAATTGTGCTTGCTTGACGCCTTGTGCACTTTATTTTTACAGGAGGTCGAGCACTATAGGATTTTGCTTAGTGAGGCCTGGCTGATCATTTTTGGGATTTTTTGAAGTTTTTTGGATCGCGAAGCTGTCGTAGGATATTTATAATAATTATTTCATATTTCATTGTCGTAGTCTTACTTTCGTTTTTAGAGTTAGTTGAGAATTTTGTTTCATTCTATTCATTTTAATATAATTGAGTTATTTTGCGTTTCTTTGGTAATTGGATATAATTTCTTTAGAAATATAATGCATCTGTGGGGTTTCATCCGTGGGATGCCCGACTTGTTATGCTTTAGAATTTGCTTTATGATTTTTATCAGAAAGTAGATTTTGGGGCGTGACAGGTAAATTAGTGTTATCTGTCCTTGGCAATTGGTGCTAATAGTGACAACGGGCAGTAGTAGTAGTAGTAGACTAGTATGAAATATCCATATCTTGTATTGGTTTCATTTCGTATTTAGAATATGTGTCTACACTATCTCATGGTTATTCATTGTCAAAGAGTGCACGTAAAGCGACTACAGCTGAACTGACACTGGATAGATACGTTGGTTTGTACCTCTTCGCTCAAGAAACTCAAGCCTGTTAGTATTTTACAAAAGTTCAAAAATAAATTATGTTTTTTTGAAGAAAATAGATTTTTGTTTGAACAAACTTTTTTCTCTGTTCGGATAAACATGTCCGTTCCAACAAACTTTTTTCTATGTTCAAATAGATTAGACAGACCACTGTTTATTCGAATAGAATCTTTGTTTATGTTCAAATAGAACTCTGACTGTTCGAATAGACTATTTCTTTGTTCGAACATAGTACGGGTTTTTTGTTTTCTTATAAAAGACAGCATTTTTATTTTTTTTATCTCTTCTAAAAAACCAGCTTTTCTAGGGCTTGAGATTTTAGAGATGAGATATTTAAACGAGCAATTCAATGCGAAGTAAAACTCAAATTGAATCAATTGAATAATTAGAAAACCTAATCTTGATTTGAAAAGCTTGTGAGTTTCAAGCCTTGACGGAAGATTTAAGCAAGGCGTTGCGAGAGCGATGAATAGATTGCAAGAATCTTGATTAGAAGAGAGATAACTACGGGATGTGTTTATCGAGTCTGTAAGTAATTAAATTCTTGTAATTTCGCTTTAATATTGGGTTGTTTAGTTGTCGGGCGATTCGGCAGCGACCTATAGATTTTTCTCTTGAGAAAGGTTTTCCATAGGGTTAAAATTGATTGTTCTTGTGCTTGATTTACTTTTGCCTGTTGTCGCTAGATAATTAAATCAACTTGAATTAGGCTAGGGTTAAACATTTGAATCAAGAATTTTCGGACCTATTAATTTTGACCTAAATTAATCGAAATTGATTAATATCAAATTTTCATATTATAGTTGCCTAAGGTTTCAAAATACTTTGAATGCTTAGTTTACTTGTAATTCTACTATACTTGCAAGTCCTCAACGCATAATGGAGTAGGATGATTTAAAGGCTCATTGAAGCTCAAACAACTTTACTAATTCAACCAAGATCGTGATATGGCAGCAGGGAGCGTGTTCAATTATATGCACTTAATGGCTCATGACATCCTTTTGGGATCTTCATGTTCAATATCAATCCACACCTTTTACTCAGATCTTCAGCTTCTTTTCGTTTGAAGTATTAGAGAGATTATTCTACGAATGAAATCCAGACTATATTGGTATCCTAATCATCAGGGTTATGAAGTTAATAATCTTAATGATGTTTAAATTTTGTATTTGTCAATAAAGTTTTATTTAAAGTATGATCTCGAAATGAAATAACAGTAAATGAGAACATTAACTGATAAATAAAATACAGTACATAACAGTATCTACTTAGGTTTAATAACAAGGTATTCTTAAATTAATAATGGCAACTGAGAACCTAACATACATTATTTAGAGCATCTCCAACAGAGGAGTATGGTGTTACGTTTTTAGCATATTTTAGCCAATAAACACTCCAACAGGCGTATGTTGTTCAGCATATACGCCTCCATACCCCTCCAAAGTATGCGATTCCTGAACTTGGCGAGGAGTATCTGCATACCGCCTAGGCGCTGAAATAAAGATGGAGATAGTTGTTTGAATGTGTAAAAATGAATGTGCTTGGTGACATATATAAGAGAAATAAAGGCGGGAGATTTGAGCGGGAAATAAAGGCGGGAGAATTAAGCGGGAAATACCAAGGCGGAAGACCTAAGGGAAATAAAGGCGGAATACATAACGACATAAGTCAAACATTAAAAACTAACGACATAATCCAAAATTAAAACATAACGTCATATCCAAAATTAAAACATAACGGCATATCCAAAATTAAAACATTACAAATTATCAGAAATGGTATCGATGAAGCTGTTCCTGTAACTATGCAATGGATTGTTCCAACTCTTGATTTTGATCATAAAGCTCTTGTATTTGGGCATCTCTTTATCTGATCGTGTCGTCTCTGTCAGTGATCATACCAGTATAATGCTCGTACATTAAAGCCGTCCAATCATATGCAACCTGCTGGCCACCGACATACATACGTCTAGACTCATCCAGATACTGCGTGTACTACAATAAAAAAAAAGATGCAATGAGAAAAACTTATATATGTAAATAAAAGGATATCAAAATGTTGCAATATCAAATTAACCATTTACCTCTGTATCATGATATAAACCAACATATGGTACCCCCGGGATGTCGTTAAGACGAGGTATATCAGGTAACCTATCAGTGCCATCAATATCAACAACTCTAAGCCACCATGCGGGATCAGCACTAGTATCCATGTCCTCCTGTGTCAATTGTGTCTCTTGTGGCATGGAATGTGCAAACCTCAGAGGAATAATCCACCCTCTAACCGCTCTTGGACAGATCACATCAGCGTTGATCGTCCGTGAGTAGTCGGGTAAAATATATGGTGTGGAAACCCTAGCCCAGTATAGATCATAACTGATGTGATCTATGAGAAACTGCTCACCATCTACCCATCCCTGACCTCTAAGTTGGCCAAGATAACGATCCCCAAGTAATCGATGATCCCCAAACATATCATTAGCGGGTAAAGGGTCCGCTGGAACACGTGCAATCCCAAATTCCTGAAGAGAACACCGCTCCCCTAAATACCATGCATGCGGAAGGCTAGGAACATGGAGAGGTACCATTTTCTGTGAAAACCATCGTACAACTGCTAGGGGCGTGTCCTCGTAACCCTCTAAACCTTGTTGCATCTCTAAATATGAGTCCTATGGACACATGAGATTGTCTAACCTCCACAACTCAATTTGAACCCTAGCAATACTCACGTTGTTGTGCATCCCCCTATTAACTTTCTCCATCAAATTAATCCTTGTCTATCGAGTTAATCTTGAGAAATAGAGGTGTACATCATTGGTTGCCTCATCTTGAAGTATAGGGTGGAGATTTGCAGAATATTCATAATATCAATATTCAAACAAACTCCACCAACTACACAAACCCTTCACGCCCAAAGAGTAAGCGTCAAGGGCCGTGTATAAAGCCCCCAAAATGGCGGAGCCCCAATAATAATCATCCAACCTATCTAGGTCGGCAATCGCGGCCAAATAACCCAACCTAATCGTACTTTTACTATTGGGGAAGAAGAGTTCGGCCATTACATAAAATATGAAAGCCCGAGTCTATAAAGGTCGTGTCATGGGATCATCTTTATTCCTCTCAATAAACGACTTTATCCAACTTATCTTTATAGCCCCCGAATGGACATCATTTTCCCCTAGAGTCAGAAAAAATTGGCGGAACATTGTCCGCTTTTCATAATTAAACTTAAACGTCAATGGCCACTTTCTAGAATCCCCAATAGGTATCCCCGTTAGCATGTAAAAGTCTAACGGGATAAAACCAATCTCCGTGTCCACTAAGTGGAACGTGTGGGTGATCGGCCACCACCTCTTCGAGAGACCTTAAACTAAAGTTCGATAGCTTTTTCCGAGCTCCCAATACCTTCCGATTTTTCCTATACAACATTTGAAAAAATTACCGAATGGAGAATTCTTTAGCCAAACCTTTTGTTCTTTATGCAACTTGTCGTAGGTCTTCACAACCATAAGCATCCCGCCACGAAAGTAAAGAGCATCCCCCTGCATCATCACCAACATGACATTTCATCAAACACATTGTTAAACATCAAACATATTTCTTTGAGATATTTCATCAAACGCATATGGCTAAAGGTAAAAAATTTATGAAATTTTGATTTTTTTTCTCACCGAGATTGTCGCAACTTTCTTCGATATCTGAGTTTTACCCTCTGACAACACAACCACGCTCCTCATGTTATCAAGACAAATATCGAGGGGTGGAGGTGGGTGTGCGGGTCCGGAATCTTGCAAGACTCTCTCCGGTATCTCCTTGCGATTGTTGCATCGGGCGGTGTGGGAGGGGTTATATTCTTCCAAATCTTCCATTGATTTTCTTCTCGGTGTGATTATAATACCCCAAGACTCGTTATGTCTGATTATGGGTTGTTGGGTTAAGTGATGAATTAGGGTGTTGGTTGTGAGGTTGTTTGAATGAGAGGAAAAGGAGAGAAAAATAGCAAACTTAAGGCCAGTCGATAGGCGCTGAACCGAAAAGCGCCCAACATATATTACAAATCATTTGGCTTTTTATTGGGCGCTGAACTGTTAAGCACTCAGTATAAATTACAAATCATTTGGCTTTTTTTTTTGGCGCTGAACTGTTCAGCGCTCAAATGTTAGGCGCTGAACCGTTAAGCGCCCAGGAGAAAAAAATGTAATTTTCTGTTGGACAAAAACAGTATGCGATTCTGGAATACCGGTATGGTAAACCGGAACTGCATACTGTCCTGTTGGAGATGCTCTTACAATCACTAATATAAAACAACTATCAAGGGAAGTAAAATAGAGACAAGCGTAAATGAGTGCTATTTCCAAAAATCAGCATGAATCTCATCATCTTTTGCAACAACAAACTTTACTTCCGTTTCGCTTATGCCACCTCTTTCCGTGATCGAACACAAAGAACCAACGACTTTTGCAAAGGAAATAAGTGTTGGTGTTTTCACTGTGAAAGCCCTTTTTCGAAATGTGTAAGCCCATCGTAGAAGTTTTACTTATCCAAAAACCTGATCAAATGACGTAACCAACCAATAATTCTCTAAGCTGAAGAAATAATGGCAAAAGGCATTGAAAAAGACCAACCAATTGATTGTTAAAGGTTTAGATTATCAAGGTTCTTCATGATATCATGTTTTTCCTCATATACATTGTAGACACATGCATACTTCTTATATAACTCATTTTCTACAATCTTCCGGGAGGAAATATCCACACTCAAGGATCCGACAAATGCCTACAGAGTTGAATATGGGTTTACACTAAGTTTTCTAGTGATCCTTGTATATGACACTTTATACACATGCCGATCCCGTATGCGTGTGCCAGTGTATTCTTACATTGCTTACAAGACTAAATAAATCAGTCCAGGATAAGGAACGTGGGCTGGAAGAAGCTCACTGGTGTGCCATTGTTTTATCAGCTACTTAGTATCACGTCCAGTCATTCCCTTGTGCCTTATCACTTGTAAAGTCCAACAAAATTAATTTCATAGACAAGAGTTGGATTCCCTGGTACGTTGCAGTCACCTACATGATAAATAAAATGGGGGTGTCAATAATCTTAAATCTTCACACACTAAGTAGCCAAAAGATCAAAAAACTTGAATGCTTACCATATATTTTGTGGAAGGAAAAGTAAAAATTCGTGACTGATGGGGCAGTTTATATAGTTATTTTAATAGCATCAAAGATTCAATTCTATTGGAGCATCACCTGAAAAGCATCCTGCAGATTCAGGCCCATATGCAAGCTCAAGAGGAATCTGAAGTTTGCGTTTCCCCGTGCATAATATTAGAAAGTAAAAGATCAGCCTCGAAAACAAAGAGAAAACAGACAATGTAAGATGTAAAAGGTAGATATAAGTTAGGTGCTCTTTCAAATCATACCAACAAGCATTGGAGGTACACCATCTCCTCCTAAAATTCCTTGATCCAGTCCCTTAATGACCTGTATACACAAGAAAATAAATGATTAGAGGCAATAGACAAGAGTAAATAAACAGAGAAGAGTTTGATGGATATCTCAGTTTAGCATAGTGGTAACCATATTATAACGAACTATTGGTCTGAACACAATTCCAACTTCGAAAGTCAGGGATGAGTTAAAAGAGGACCATATATATGATGACATTAGACAGTTGCTTTTTTTTTTTTTTTCATTCTTCGTTCTTCTAGTCTTGTACCCGTTATTCAAATATTCTACTTCTCGATAAGTAGTTATATGTATCAATATAAGAGAAAATCAGAAGCACGAAAAGGGCTAAAACAGCACGTAACAATAACGATCATTGTAGTCATTAATACTATTAATCTATTATGTATGATTTAGTACAATATGTAAAATTCTAGTTTATCATCAATATATGGAGCTCAGTTACCTTTCCAACACCAATTCACATTACCGGAGCTGTGTAATGAACTTGCAAGACCACCAAAACATACAAAATAAAAATCAATCTTTTACACTAATGTGTCATTATGAATCATTAAGACTCATAAACAAAATACCACAAAATATAAAAAAAAATTGAAAATTGAAAAAATACCCATTTGAGATTGAAGTCCAAATATCAATACCCACATTGATAAGTTCACCATATGGAGCTACATCTCCAAACCGGAAAATTTGTAGCACTCTCCGGAGCCATCATCTAAAGACGTCTCACCCTTTTAAAAATGACACGTGTTCAAGAAGAAACAAACCTAATAGCAAGTTAAAGGAAGTTAGCGGGAAAGAGAAAGGAGAGAGAGAGTAAAAAGGGATCCTCCGGTATTTTTATAAAATATAAACTCACAATCTCATCAACTCATTATTTCTCTAGAATATTTTCTGGTTTTACTCTTTCAATCTTCTAAAAATACCCTCTTTAGTTCTTCCTATTACTTCATATAAATCCAAGATGAACAAAAGAGTAAAATAAAAACAACCCATTATAGTTCCAAATAGAGCCTCTCTCAAATATGATTTGAGTATGATAATGGTGTTGGGGAACCACAAAGACTAACAAATGCTCAAACAACAATTGCTCAATTGTCCATTAATGTTGGCGCAAGGGTCTCAAGCTTTAGTCTTGTGAGTATTGTTTTTTTGGTTTTTCTTTTGAGAAAATTTGGCTTTGCCCCCCTAATGTAACTTCAATATTTATTTTTGCCCCCTCGAACCGAAAAATATTGTGGTCTACCCCCCACTTCCTCTATTCTCCCCCAGTTCAACGAATGGACTTGACTTGACCAGTCAAACTTTAGTGAACTACCCAAACTACCCTTTATTCAAATAATACCGTTATGTTCTTTCTCTCTCCTACTTTGAACAATTTTTGTCTCGGGATTTGTAATTAAATCAAACGGCCCACATCTCTCAAAATTATGACCGTTGGCCACGTCATCACAATGCAAAAGTATTTATTCTCTTTAAATTTCTGGGTTTTTGCTTGGAGAAAAACTACTCTTTTAATTAATGGGTGGTGGTAAATCTTCTAAGGTAAGCAGCATAATGCAAAGTTATGTTATTACTCTAAAAATTTCTGGGTTTTTAGCTTCTTTTTTTGTTTCTGCCATTAAATCATTGTTTCAAGCTTTGGGGGGTAATAATGAATTGCAGACATTTTTTGGGGGGGTTAAACTAAATTCTTGTTCATACTTTGCAGGTTGAAACTTGTCCTATTTGTACAGAATTTTACCAAACTGTAGAACCATGCTCTCATAGCATAAAAGCTTGTCCTTGGGTATACAGTAAATGCAATAAACCAAATTGCAATGGAGTCATGAAGATAAATATTTCGAATACATTAACTAACCCAAAGAGAAAGTTCTTGTCTTGTCAATTCACTACATGTGGTTCATTTCAGTGGTTAGATTGTGCAATCAATGATTTTATAGGTTCTGGTGGATCATCTTTATCTTTTACAGGGGGTTGTTTTGGATGTGGAGCACATGGCCATTGGTGGAGGGAATGCCCTTGGAGGACTTCAAACTGCACAGTGGATGGATGTGGGGCTCCTAAAAAGTTATGCACTTCCAAAACTGAAGCAACTAAAGGCCAAAAGTTTCTAAAATGCACAAACCCTATCTGTAAGAAGAGCTTCACTTGGCTTAAAGATACAATGCAAGAAGAAAAGCAGAACAAGAGGGAAGAGAAGACTAAAGATACTCATGAGAAAAACCCAAAGATGAATGTCCAGATGACTCTTACCATGAACTTGAATGATTTTTGTAATCTATTTAAAGGGAAAACAACTCTAGGATGAATGCAGGGAATGTATTCACTTTTGAATCTTAATGAATGTATGAATGTACTATGAACATGCAGTAAAAATGGCAAACAACATATAGAAGGGTTTACCTAATTGGTACTCAATGCTATTCCAAATCACATATCACAAAACTTGCATAGCACAATGAAATACACATTAATAATAGTTATCAACAATAAAAAAAATGAAACCTGCAATATATTTAATGTGAAGTACAAACCTGCAAGAACAACAACCTTCATTTAAAACCTGCATAATAGTGCAAAATTTACAGCTGCAATTTACACATTCCACTCACTATAATACCATTCAGCATATACTGCACAATTCACAATTCACACACCAAAATATACAACAATATACAAAATGCAAAAAGTAAACTTAATTAACTGTCTCCAAAAAGTGCAATAATGTTTTACCATACAATACCCAAAAAGTAAACATGATCACTGAAAGCATATACAATAAGATAGTGTTAATTGACCTCCAAAGCAGACTAAGGCTTTCAATTCCTGGTTGGAGTTTGGTATGCCTTCTTGTAGGGGTTTGTGACTGAAGTGGTTTGAGAAGACTGAGTTGCAACATATGGAGCTGGTCTTGGAAGTTGGAATGGTGCCCTTCCAATGTTTGAAGCTGCTCCCCTCCCAATTTTTGAAGCTGCTCCCCTCCCAATTTTTGAAAGTGCTCCCCTCCCAGTGTTTGAAGCTGCTCCCCTCCCAGTGTTTAAAGTTGCTCCCCTCCCAGTTTTAGCAGCAGTACCTCTCCCTCTTGTAGCAGTTGCCCTCCCCATGTTTTTACCATTGCTCTTCCTAGTATTTGTACTAGTTCCAGACTCATTATTTGAATTTGCACTTCCCCTACCACCCCTAGCAGAATTGTCTCTTTCTCTACCTCTCACAATTGGTGTTTGAGGGGGGGGGGGGGGGGGCACCAACATTTCTTCTATGTTCAGCTCTGCTACTATTTGTGTCAAGCCTATTCCTTTGTCTTATAGAAGTTCCACTTGGTCGGGCAGAAGGACCTTTGCATGTCTTCTTCATGTGACCCAGAGCACCACATTTTGCACATCTCCTACAGTTGCCAAATACTTCATCTTGGTCTTTAATTCTCTGCTTCTTTGGCCTACCAGGTCCCCTCACTAAAGGTGGGGGTAACACAATGTATCCTGGCTGCAAGCAAATTTGTCATTCAATAACAACTTTAAGTAGTACAACTTACAATTTAAAGGTTGCAATTGAAGTAATACCTGTCTCCATTCAGATGGATCATCAATGGCATGAATTGGAAGATTGTAAGTAGCAACATATTTTACAACTGTGTGGTATTCACTGCAATATCTATGTAATAAAAAAATAAATCGTTATTTGCATGTGAACCTATAAACAACTATAAGACAAAATAAAGAAGATAAAAGATGAAAAAAAAAGCACTTACTCAATCCAAGGATGTCTCAAAAGAATGAGTACACAAACTGCATGTACACATGGCAAACCAGTTAGTTGCCACTCTCTACACTGGCATTCAAAATTTTCAAGGTTAACTTTCCATTTTTTGCCACTTCCAGAAATTGCAACAAAACATTTGTCAGTTGTACCCTCTACCCTGTATTGACCAATTTTTTTTGACATTTTCTCAATGTGTGTGACTGCCCTAGGAACAAGTCCTGCATATTAACAAAAATAAAAGGAACATTTAAACTTAAACAATTGTTATTACTTGCTTTAATCAAACATAGAAATATAAGGAAATTTAATTTACCATTTTGGTCCCACTCCCTAGCTTTTAGTCTTCTGTCATACATGAGCTTCATGAACATCAAGTTCAGCTTTTCTATGGCTTTATGTAAAGGCTTGTCTCTCACTTTGTTGATCTAGTTATTGAAGGACTCTGAGAAATTATTAGTGATGTGTTCACACTTTGTACTAAAGTCAAAATGTGATCTGCACCATCTCTCATATGGCTCCCTATGTAACCAATCATATGCTGCAGGGTCATCCAACTTCAACTGATCAAGAAACTCCTTCTTCTCAGTTTGTTTTCATGCCTTAGCAGCCCCCCAAACCAACTTCTCAAGGTGACTTCCTCTGTGGTACTTCTTCATATTTTTATACATGTGCCTGAAACAAAATCTGTGGTTTGCAAATGGAAATACTGAACTAATAGCTTCTATCAATCCCTTTTGCCTATCAGAGATGAAGTTTAACATGTGTCTGTGTAGGTTTAAATAAGGTTCCATCATCTCTAAGAATTTTTTCCAAGTTTCAGTACACTCAGACCTACAAAAGAACACTACAATTGCGAATAATCCATTGTTCCCATCCAGTCCAATGATTGAAAGACACACCCCACCATACTTGCCCTTTAAGAAACACCCATCAAGTCCTAATAATGGCCTGCACCCAATCAACCACCCCTCCATTGAACCCTTGTATGAAATACAGGTTCATATCCATTCATTGGTCATTAAGTCAATATTACAAGTTGAAATGCTTCCAAGATTTTCCAATAGCACTTGAACAGTCAACTCTGGCATAATAATGTAACCTTTATCATAAGACCCCACTATCCTTTCCATGCATATAGTCCATGCATTCCATGCTGTGTGGTAAGATACATGAACACCATACTTTGTCCAAATAACTTCTTGTACATCACATGGTCTTGCAGATCTCACACTCCTAATCAGTTCTTCAACTTCTTTGGCCACCCATCCTACATGTGCCAATTTATTCTTGTCCACAGCCTTACTTCTACATGTGTGAGTTAAATTACTTGTTCTTTTCAGTTCCATGGTATGACCATCACAATTTCTTCTCACATAACACATCCACTCACATTTCTCATCACCACATTTGTACCTTAGTCTGCAATCCTCATTTTTAACTTGATAATACTCAAACTTGTTTATGAAAGCATAGTTCCTGATGAATTTTCTTGCTTCAAATACATTTGTCCATACCATCACTATTGTTAGTTTATCATTCTCTCTCCCAACATTCTTGATAGGTGTTGAATCCTCTTCTTCAGAAAAGATGTTTTGTGTATTCTCAACAACATTCCTTAGTTCGTCATGAAGTCTGTCTATGTCCTCCTGTGTAGGAGTACCATCATCTTTCCAATGAAGTGTATGTGTTATAGTACCCTTCTTCAACATCTAAGCTATCTAGATGTAGTTCTGCCCATCTAGTCCATTCCTCAACTTCATCTGTGTTATCAACCCCAATGTCTTCAGTCTAATGCCCACGCCAAGTCTGTGTCCCATTCTCAGTTTGCCCAATGTCTTCAGTTTGATGCCCACTCCCAATCTGTGCCCCATTCTCAGTTTCTCAACCTCTTCAATGATGACAATTTTACCATCACTATCATAAACTACTGGAAGTACATCTAATTCCTCTTCAGGTAAATCACTGGGTTTAGCTCTTTTATTTGTAGGTTTAGTTGGTTCTCCAACCTTGTTTTTGTTTTTCTTTTCTTTGAGCTCCTTTTCTTTTTGTGTTGGTTTGTTTGCTTGTTTTTTTGTTTGTGCCTTCTTCCTTGAGCCAATGTTAGTTTGTGGCTCAACTCTTGCCCTCTTATTTTGAGGTTCAACTCTTGCCCTCGTAGTTTGAGGTTCAACTCTTGCCCTCTCAGTTTGAGGTTCAGCTTCAACCCTCTTTACAGTTCAACTTCAACCCTTTCAGATAGAGGTTCATCCCAAACCCTAATAGTATCACCACAATCTCTAGACTTTCTCTTTTTGCTTGCAACAGTTTTCATTGATTTGTTCTCAAGAGGTGCTTCAGAAGGACCATTAGTCTTTGTTTTCTTTAACTTCTTAACAAGTTTAAACAACTCACTCAAAGGTAGTTCAGAAGGACCACTATTATTTGTCTCACTTCCCCCCAACATGTGAATAAGTCCCCTACCACCTACATTTGGTTCATTGACCTCCAAAGATGGTCGTACTAGTCTTAATTGGGTCTCCTCAAACTCAACATCACTTTGTTCTCCTATATAACCATGTACAACCCATTCATTATAAACAGAGTCTGAGTCCCCAGAGTTTTCCCCAGTACTGGTGTCATCTCCAAAGGTGTCATCCTCACTGGTGTCATCATCAATTAACTCTACATTAATGTAGATTTGCAGATTTGGTTCATTAACTTCATGTGGTTCATCTAGTACTTAAAGAGAAAAGTAGAAGTAGACATCCCCAACTCTCTCTAGATCACTATAGCTCCACATATCTAGCAAATCATTGTCATTCAGAATTGGAGAATGTTTACCCAGCCACAGAGTGTAAATATCAACCATTGTACCTGGGGGTGTATCCTTATTCAAAGTTGACAATGCATTAAAGACATATTCAATGAGGCATATCAGAGAAAGCCTATCCCCATCTACATTGTCAAACTTATGTTGTTTCCCTCCTACATAAAGGTCATGAGTGTACCCTATTCTTTCCCAAGAATCCTGCCAAGTCCCCCCCAATGAATGATCAAATTATTGGTAGTACCATCCCTGTTTAACAATTGAGCTTACAAATCAAAAACCCTAATTGTAAATACACCAATCCCAACTTCATAATATACAAATCAAACCCTAACTAGCATAATATACAATTCAAAAACCCCAATACCATTTTGAGCAAAGTAACCCTAACTAGCATAATATACAAAACAAAAACCCTAATTTCGAAATACCCAAATCCCAACTTCATAAACTAATTATTTTTAAACAAATAAATCATGTGGAAGAGTTTAAAATACTCACATAGAGACTAGAGAGAGATAAAATGTGTGCAATATAAAAGTAGAGATACTTAAACTATTTGGTACACCAACAACAACAGCAACAACAGAGAAACAACGTAAAATGAAGCCAAAGGTTTCTCTGTGAGAGAGATGAAGTGAAATTTAGAGAGAGAAAAATGAAGCCAAAGGTTTCTGTGTGTGAGAGAATGAGAGAAATAAGTTAATGAGAGAGAGAGAGAGAGAGAGGGAAAGGAGTGAAGTCTCCCGCCATTAACACAAGAACTGTTATAAGTTGAGGAGATGAGGTTATGACTGTCTGATCTGATGATGTGGCACGAGATCAACAGTGAAAAATCTTTCAATCTGAGCTGTTCATTTGAATATTTAATGGTTAATATTAAGCCACGTGGCATTCATTTTCAACGGTGACAGACGAGTAGTTGGGGCGTAAATGGTAGTTTGGGTAGTTCACTAAAGTTTAACTGGTCAAGTCAAGTCCACTCGTTGAACCGGGGGAGAATAGAGAAAGTAGGGGGTAGACCACAATATTTTCCGGTTCGAGTGGGCAAAATTAAATATTGAAGTTACAATGGGGGGCAAAGTCAAATTTTCTCGTTTTTTTTTTGTAGTGAGAGAAACTAAATATCCATGAAAATGTAGCAAGATCAAAAGTTCAAAATTGTAAGATTGATTAGAGATGTTTTTTTATTAAATATATTTGCAGATTTGTGCAGGAGGTTTTTTTTTTTGTTTTTTGTTTCTTTTCTCTCTCCTCTAACTCTTTTTATTTGCGGTTAGTTTTAGTCTTGTGTTGTGACACATGTCATTCTTTAAAGGGTGAGAGATCTTTAATATGATGGCTCCTGAGAGATCTTAAATTTTCCCCTCCAAAACCCAGACGATATCTCGCAGTAACCCAATCCTAATTTCACAAAGTCGAGCTCCATGATGGTTCTGAAACAGTGGTGATGAGACCACCATTATTGCTGCTAAAACACCAATACCCATGTCAAAGATTTGCCTTGAAGCCAACGTTGTTGTTGTTGCTTTGTTGGGAGACAAAAACGAAAAGGAGGATGAATGGAGATGGTTTGAAGGTTGGGAGAAGGAGGTGGTGACTCTTGCCTATGTGAAGAGAATGTTTGTTGTGACCAAACAAAGTGGGAATCGCCCCAAATCCTCAAGAGTCAAAGATATCAATTCGAAGTGCATCTCAAAAAATGTAAAAAGAAAGAAAGAAAGACAGAAAATCTTCCTAGTCCTTTCCTATCAACAAATAATACAAATGTTTAAAAAATTCCCAAACCAAAATCAAGAGGATAAACAACCGCTATTCAAATTTTAAAGCACCCAAATGATGAAATCCTATAACTATCTTAATCATCTTGATTCATATCCTGTCATAGTGCCCACCGGCTTGCATCAACCAGCAAACAGAACTTAAGATTCTGCAGAAGTTTGCTGAATTTTCAATATCTTTTTTGCCATCTTGAAAGCTTTGTCTTGTATCAAATTGTTTCCCGGCTTGATTGTCATTGTCTTTAGGAATAGTGAATTCTTGAGTATGTATTTGATAAGCTGAATTTCCGACTTCACACCCTCAATATTAATCAATTTTACAGTTTGGAGCTGATAGAAAGAGCCGTCCAAATGGTCAGGCAGTTCCAAATCATCCTCAACAGGTGTAACAGCCACGTTTCCACAAGACCATGTCTAGAAAAAAATTAGAGACAATGAAACTGTCAAATGTTAGCAATTATACAAACAAGTTACGCCAAAATATACTTACAAAGATAACGAGATCCTTTATACTAGGGGAGCTTCTCAATAAGCAAAGAACCGCAAAAAAATCATCCATATCTTCTGAATTAAATTGCAAAGTTAATTTCTTCAGATGAGCAAACATCGTAGGAAGTTGCTTTGGTACATTCCCAACAGACAAAAACTAAAAGGAAAACACCTATACTTATAAGTCAACAAGATTAGAGCATAACAATACAATCCGATACAGAAATGAGATTTATTACCTGCAGCGATAAAAAGCCACAATTGAAGCTCCTTAATAGCTGGTAGACTACCAAGAACCTTCACCAAATTGTAGTGATCTGTTTTCTTGAGATGTTCCTCTTTGCTTACACTCGAAAACAACTTAATGTCCATAAAATCAAGACTAGTAGCATTCTCAACCAAAAACTCTTTCAAGCGACCTTGTACTTTTAGCTATTAAAGATTTGGATGGTTAATTTTAGCATTTTGGCCATTAAGATCAAATAATTCTAATCTTTCGAGTAGAGGGCATCCAGATATCAATCTTCCCAAGTCCTCATTGATAATAACTACTTCAAGGCAAAGAATTTTGAGATTCCTGAAGCCTTTTGATGAGGAAGGGAGTTTGATAATGCACCCATGAAGTTTTAGATGACTAAGATTTTGACAAGAAAAGAGACAGGAAGGCATTTTGTACACTTCCCCCTTCTTAAATTCAAGAGTAATCTCCTTAATACCATTCCAAGAGAGGTATAGAAGCCATGAATCAATAACAGGAGTACTTTTAAGACAAAAGCTTGAGAGAACAAACATCTGAATGTCGCCTTTGTGAAGCAGTAAAACTCTATCTACAATGTTCACTAGCTTATCATGATTGATGGTTTGATATTTGAATACAAGTTCAGAAAGTGTAGTCCATTTGTACCGCCACTGGCTTGCTAAAATGCTTGTTCTTACAGCTTCCTCTATAGGCAAACATGTAAGTATTTTTCCCAAAACGCACTCTGGTCGATCACTGAGAACAGTAGTAGATTTTTCCATTTTGCAGGAATAATCCTTTAAAGATACATTTCCACAAAGAATCCCAAATACTATCTATTTATAGAAGATATTTTTTGAAGTTTAAGAGTTCTTAGATGGCAAACCCCATGAGAATAACTCTAATATTTACTGGTTTGAAACTAGAATATATCCAAGGATGAAACCTTCTCTATCTCAATGTGGTAAATACCATGAACTTAGTTAGGAATTGAATTATAGCATTGATGAAGTACAATAAATAGTAACCATGAACTTGGAAAGAGGTTGATACAAATTATGGGATAAACACAGTTTTTGTTTCCATATGTTCCTCCAGAGTTCAGACCAACAGCCAAAACCAAACCTAATGAAGAAGATCCCAATTTCATAGTTTATTTCTAAAGTTCAGAACAATACTCAACCAAGCCTAATGAAGAAAGGTGCATGTTTAGTAGCTTTAATTCTAGCAACCCCAACATCACAGACCAAAAGTCGCAACAAAGCCTAATGAATAGTGTATTTTCAGAGCAACCTCAAAAATCCAGACCAACAGTCCAAACCAAACCTAGTGAGATATAGCGCAACTTTTATAGTTTGTTTCCAGAACAATCTTTCTTTTGCAAATAAAGAGAAACTTTATCTTTGTTTAAGCACAATTTGTTTAGAGTTAAAAATAGTGATGAATATGTGTTAACCATTACGACCGTTATTGTCCGAGTCTTAGACTTTGCTCCCCAAGTTTCAACCGCAGGACCTCTCAACCAAACAATACTAGATTTACTACAAGAAAAATACAGTTCTAAGTTTTAACCCCATAGAAACAGGTTTCATGTGGCTTCATCTCTGTCAAATTGAATGAAAATTTATCTAGTTGAGAACAAGTTTTACATTGAACATGGGTTCCTTCTCACAAGTACTTATCACCATTATGTCAAAGTTGTAGCACACCTCAAATTCACAGAGAACATTAAGCTTTCAATAAATATTGGGACCCTAAGTGGTTATTTACAAATATTGTCCTTTTGATACTCTGAAAGTAAAACTACACCAGTTTGGACATAATGCGGAATGAGATGAAATAATTTTCTTCTATTGTGCAACAATGTCCTGGTTCACCTGTCAAAAGATGGAGCAGTACTGGCCATATTGGGGATTTTATGTTTGGGTACCTAACACCTATATTTTAATAATAATAATCACATTAAGGTTGGTATTGGTCAACTAACCCGCATTGGGTTTCATCTAACTTTATTTTTGGGTGAATCAATTTCGGAAAACTCGGATTCCAATTGGATATAAATGGTGTTTGAGTACATGTTGGATCCATATTAGAAAAATATGAGATCGGAAACTAGCAGTGGTTGTTGTAGCTGTTTGGGACCGTGTCTCAAGAAGCAGAGATAACCACCAACAGCAAGGGCCACTCACCAAGATTTATCCCGACTTATCTCACATCTGGGGTAAGGGGGCCAGGGATTAATCGGGCTGATGGCGATAAATTATGAAAATGTGGAAACCTTTTTCATGTAGAAAGGGATTTGGCCTGAGAAGTGCCAGTTTTTACAGCTCTGTCCTGGACGAATATTACCCTTTTCACTTACATCAGTTCCTCTGTAGTAATCCTAACTAATATTACCTTTCTGCTTTTGGCCATCATTTTCACTTTGGTCTCCTTTGATTCTCTCTTTCAATCTCTGTTATGACCACAATACCCACTCTTCATCTACCAAAAGACTTTCATATCTAGAACACTCACAGTGAAAATGAGCTAGATTTACTGCAACTATATATACAACACACTGTCAGTAAAAAAAACTGAGGGATTATGCTCAATATTCTCAAAAACAACAAAACATAGTAAACCCTTATGATGCTATTGGAAAGGCCAGCATTGTCACCAGACTAGTCCCGGAAATTTTCAAGCGGGAATCACGAGATATCAAACGGGGTTAACGAGATAAAGGAAACCGACAAACCGATGCTGTTAAGCAGGTAAGCTATTTATAAGTGTAGGGGGTCCTCAATTGATGGTCCATCTCTCTGCCTGCTTGTGCCCACAAGTAAGAGAAACTCTCCACCAAAATCTTCCCCTACTCTGAGATCCCTTTTTTTTTTTTTTTTTTTCCTGCAACAGTACTTGATTTGAAACTGTAGTTCTTACCTGCCTAAAAACCCTAACATAATAATTACCCAAGCAGAGATTCAGACTCATGCTTTTTATAAGTTGTAACTTATAAGGTCATTTTCAATTTAAGCAAGGGTACTTTTGTCATATATTTTTTACCAATTTACCATAACAGTTTTTTGTTTTACCCCAGCTAAAGCTGCCCCCAGAATTAGCTACTCATAAAGATTAAGATACCATTTCTCTTTCTGAACCTCCAAAATCTTCATTCTCACACTTCTCCTAGTACAAACAGAGCTGTAGTAAACAGTGAGAAAGAGAGGGAGAGATGAACATGAAGAGTTCAAAGAAGGTGGGTGGGTTCATGTGCAGGTCACCAAGTTCAACTGCAGTTTGCATGAATGGTGATCATAGATCAGTAATTGTGCCAAGGAGGTCTGTTAAGAGTAGTTCTATGGTGGACCATAACATGTTGATGAACAACAGCAAGTACTCTCGACTTGTTGAGTCCCGGAGATTTCCTACCAATCATGAGAAGAGAAGTGTGACCCTATCTTCTGCATTGAAGCGAGACAGAGAACTAGAGCAAGAAGGAATTATTCCGACTAGAACCTGCACTCTGCCTGCTTCGCTTCCTTCTTCCAACCATGTCTTCCAGGTTTTCTTTCACTCTTTCTCTTTAGTTTTTTTCTATCTTGATTCCTATTTGGAACTTTGGGGTGTATATATTTTGTAATCGTATGTTACATTACTCAGATGTTTTTATTATCTACATTATATATTTTCGAGAGGAAGATTTCACATTTCAGACTATGGTAATCTATTTTGTCTAAAATTTATTTTTCTTTATTTAAGTTCTTACTTCTTATTACAAGATATTATTTTTAGTTTATATTATAAAAATAAAAAATTTATAACGTTAGAGAAAAGTTCATATCAGTTATTTCACTTTAGAAGACTTTTCTATTTTTAGTACTTTGATGAGCATAGCTACAAACAGAAAGTAACTCAGAGAGACTTTTTACCCTAAAATCAGAGGTAAATGACAAATTTATATATCTCTAAAGACAAGTTGGCATAAAGTACAACAACAGATAATTTTTATTGTAATTTCTTCCTGTAATAATAACAGGATAAATTATGTGAACATTATTATCATTATTATTTTTTGGATACTTACCCTCTTTCTTCACATGTATCCAAATAATTATAACAACCTGCATAAGCCCATTTGTAGGTATACAAAACGAGTGTTTTATCAGCGGTTCTCATTTAGTTGTTCATCTACAATGTTGTATTTTTTCATTACAATCTGTCCTCTCGTTTTATTATCTGTCTTCTCGTATGCTGTTTAGATTTGTGTCATGACCATATTTTGTCGGAAACAAGTACACCAAATAAAAGTATTGAATAGTTCGTCACTATAATTTTTCAGAACAGTCTTGGCATTTTAACATCCTCAAATACTAATCATCTCTCACATTTTTTTTGCTCTTTCTGTTAATATTTGGAGGCAGGTTGTAGTTATGAGAGTTTCTCTGCATTGTCAAGGTTGTGCTGGGAAAGTGAAGAAACATTTATCCAAGATGGAAGGTAACATTCAACAATCGCATCTCTGCAGTCCAATCCTCTAATTCGAGGGTTCATATTTCAGCAATCTTCAGTTTTTACGTCCCTTACCAAAATATTACTTTATTTACTGTGGTTATTAGGGGTGACATCATTTAGTATAGATCTGGAGAGCAAAAGAGTGACAGTCATGGGACATGTGTCGCCAGTAGGAGTGCTGGAGAGCATATCAAAACTGAAGAAAGCAGAGTTCTGGCCTTGCTAAGCTGGAGATACTCAGTGTGGTAAGAAATAATCACATTCTGGTGAAAAAAATATCTACTCTGAAGTTTCTCTTGATCTGCATTCTGTTTTGTTGGTGGGGTTGAGCTGGTAGGTTGTTGGAGATGATGGGAGATATATATTCATGATTTCTGTAATGGGGAACTGTTTTACATATGGTGATGGCTATTTCAGAGATTGGGTTGTGGTCTTTTTCATTGTTTTGTTTGGTTTATATTTCATTTAGAGCATCTCCAATTGTTGACTCAAACTTCTTAAAGAACTCTAGGGCCATGGCATGCTTTATCGACGCCGACAGTTTTCTCAAACCCGTGATCCACAATTCTTTTGTGTAAATGACTAAACCTACGAGTCCCATATTCTTGTCGTACCTGTCTGAAATATCCATATCCATTGGCACCTTACACAAACATAGCCTTTTCTTCCACTAGAGAATTCTTTGCTATTTGGACACCAGAGGCTACTCAAATCCACCTAATTCTTCATTTCTGCATCTTAAGTTAGAATTACAAAACCACCAGGTTCTTCACTCCAATCACTATCATTTTTAAAAGTTCCATCGAAATATATCCAATATCGGATTCCCAAACACCTGCAAGCTAAATCCCCATTTTCGACAGGCTTCACAAAGATCTCTCATTTTCTACCCACTTTGTGCTTCTCTCAGCCTTCCCTAAGCATCAATCCCTACATTGAGCAGGTTTATCATTTTGACTTTTTGTGGTTGTCAGTGTTATAAAAGGTTTGTTCTATCATCATTGACTAAGTTTTCATAAACATATATTTGAGAAACATCCAAGAACAATAAAAATTTATCTTCCATCTGCCAAGCTGGAGTTACTTAACCTAGTAGGAGAGAATCACATGTTGGCAGGAATTTGCAACTGTAACTTTTTTCCTTGGTGGTCCATAGAGGTGTGGGTTGGGTCGGTAGGTTTGGTTGAGATTAAGAAAGGCATATTGATGTGTAAGTTATGGGAACAGTTATACAATTGATGTCTATTTCAGAGATTGTGGTGTAGTCTTATTCATGGCTTTGTTTTGGTTTATATTTCATTCAGAGAGTCTTTAAGAGTTGACCTAAAGAGTTTTTCATGGCCACACCCTATCCAGAAAATAAAAATAATACTCTTGTCAAACTTGATTATATTTTGGAATACAAGATCTCCTACAGAAGTCAATTTGCAAATGGATTTGAAAAAGAGAGCTTTATAAATGAGAAAGCTACTATACAAATAAAAGAAGATACTCGATCATGCTTAGATATGCAGTAAAAGTGTAAAACATGTTGGTTTGTTGTATATGATATATAATCCACCAAATTTGTTGTATATGAAATAGAATCCACCAAATCTTCAGGCATTTTCTAAATCGCAGGTGACGGGAAGCTAGAAAATATAGAAGATCAATATATTATTTATAAAATTCAAATGTATATGAATTTTTGTTAATGTGAATCTGAATATAATATACTTAAGAGATGAACTAAACTATCAATGAATTATTTTTCTTCTTTTTTTTGGAGAAGGAAGCTGGGGTTTAGGCAACCCCCATCAAAATTCTTCTTTCAACTCAAATTTACTGTGCCTACGCCAATATGTACCAGTCAATTAGATCTCAATGTGTCAGCCAGTTCTTACATCAAAAACCAATCATATCATTGTACGGTACCAAATGTTTGAAGATTAGGCCAATGTATTGTGACAAGAGAAAAATTACATAAATTCTAAATATAAAAGCATAATGCCTTCTCCTGGTACACCCACCTTAATAACGAGTGTTATCGAAAACCTCAGGTTCGTGTAAGAAAAGCTCCCTACCATTCATTGGCACTGTTCCCACAAGTATACCATCCGCACGTTGCCTGGCCGCTTCGGCTTTTTTTGCAGATGCATCTGCCTCCTAAAATAAGTTAGCAAAAAGGAAATGAATTAAATACAGAAAACAATGAGAATATTGGATGGAACAGGACACCGGTTCAATCATAAGGGTCATCTGTTTTTTAACTCTATTACAAGCAAAACCATAATCATGCAACTAAAAAGAAAATACATCCACTGTGAGAAAGATATCTTTTCATGACGTCCACAAAAATTACTGAACTCTAAATTGATATTTTTCAGCCTAAATGGGTACCTAATAAATGAGTGATTATCCTCTGAGTGACTAGACATTATAGATAGGATATCCGCAATCTTAAGGATTAAAAAAATATATATATAGTCATGCCCCTCTAGGCTAAAAGGCTCTCCTATCATTCTCATTTCCCGGAAAAATATACAACTTTAAGTCCCTTCACCATTAAAAATGTTAAAACGTCTAAATTCTAAATATAAAAGCTATTTTTGACGGGCAAATGACTCGTAATTCTTTTACGAATAAACTCACTATTATATTAACTTATAGGTGAGTTTTTTTTTACCCTTTCGTGAATATTCCTCTATATAACAAATATTACACCTAATTTACTTGTCCAAGGATAGTTATAATCTTAATATTTCAAATTAATTATAACACTACTAATCAAAACATAGAGAAACACCAAAATCAAATAGAGAGAATCGATGAGACCTTGAGACGCTTCCATGAGAGGAACTCGGATTGGCTAATGGTGGGTCTTGAAACCCTTTCCTTTATTGTTTGCTCTTCTTCAACTCCCATATTTTCGAAACAACGGTTTTGCGAAATTGGGAAGCAAGTTTAAAGGGTTGGTTGGTATTTGCGGTACCATCCCTTTTTCTGGTTTAGACTCTGGAGCATCTCCAGTAGTAGGGAAATAGTGTGAAAATATAGGATTTTTCGGGTTCGAGCTGTGAAAAAATAAATAGAGTGTGAACCAAGAGCAACATAACCCAGTTTTGGAATTTTTACATTAGTGATGGGAAGATTCTTGTGGGGAAGATAACTCGTGTGAGTTTCTTTTACACAACTTACTCTTTCCTCCATTTCATATGTTACTACTAGTTGTTTTTTTTTTTTTTTTACACTGGAGGTATTCGGGACGCTGAGTAGATCGTCAATTCCCGACTAGATCCTCTAGGATCGTGCAGGTCTTCTTTTGCAATGCATATGTAAGCTTGACTTGGTAGAGAAATGAAGGACATCTGTTCTAACCATTGTATCAAAGAAAACTAAAGGAATTTTTTGACTTGTGGTGTGCAACCCCCTTGCTCAGTTGGCATTGTTTTTTGGGTATCAAGGCCACTGGTCCGATCAATTCCGACTAGATTATATAGGGCTCGTATAATTGCCTGCGAACCACACGAACCGGGCATGCCGACACAAGGCTGGCGGGCTTATACCATTTGTTGCTCAGTTGGTACTTGGTAGGGCTTAGATTAATTCTCATCACAAACAACTTCCATTAAAAAAAAAAACAATTAAGATCAAGTGCAACTTTGACCAAGAGGAGTCTGGGTTCTAAACTTGGGTTACGGATCCCTATAAAACCGGCTTACCTTAATTAAAAAAAAAAAAAAACTTTGACCAACAAAAGTATGCCAATACGCAATCTTCTCGTGAATAACATATATGTTAAGTTTGGTTCGCTGCAAACGTGATGAAAATGCAAACAATTTGTATTTGCATTTCTAATCGCATCCATGTATTTGGTTCGATTTAAAATTACAATGTGGTGCCTATAAATTTTTTGCATGTGTTTGGTTCACTTTTACAAAGCAAACAACTTGTATTTGTGGAGCTTTATAAGCAAGAAAATGTTTTTGTAACTACAAAAATATTTAAATTTGGTTTATAATTTGGTAGTCGCAAGGATGTGGTCCCATCAACTAACTAATTGTCCAAATCCCTCAAAATCCTACAAAACAGAAATGAGAACTCTTTTTCCCCTCTTAAAATATTTTTCTCTTTCTTAAAACTTAATCGATTGTGTTACTGTAAAATTCTTTCTTCCTAAAATCGACAAAATCATTATTAGTCGCTAGATTATTTAAGCCAATAAGACCATATCTCTCAATAGTTGAACAATTTGAAATTTTTACAACGCTTCCATCCTCTTTGGTAGGCAAATTTAAATCGAGTAATTCCATATATTGCTTTTACTTTTTGTGAAATTTTAATGAAATTTTATATGAAGTTTTAATAAGGTTTTTATAAAGTCTTAATGGTGTTTTAACTAAATGATCCTAAAAGAAAATTAAAAAATCAAAAAGATGTGGGAGATATATTTTCGTTTCAATGTTACCTCCCATTTTGGGAAACTATTGATCTCCCTATTTTGGAGTTGTTGGTTGGTGGCCCTATACTTGGTAATACAAAAAAGAATAAAACCATAAAATTAGTTTAAATTCTCCTTATAGTTACCAAAACATCTCCTTGGGCCTTGCTTATAAAGCTCCCTAGGAGAGAAAATAGGAGACCAGATGAAAAATAGTTGTTATTATGGCTTGGGAGAGAAAATAGGAGAAAAACAAAGACCTTTTCAGAGATAAAAAAAATAGTAGTTATCATTTGCATAGCAATGCACCTAACCAAACATAAATATCAATCTGTAATTAATTAATTGCACTTGTAGTTCATTGCATTCGTGCTTGAAACAAGTCCCCGGATTTTCATTGCAATGCAAATCATTGCAAATTCATCAAATTTGCATTGCATCATACTTGCAGCGAACCAAACTAAGCCATAGGTCATCGATTTTGCCAAAAAGAAAAAGAAAAAAAATACCCATTTATCATATTAAGGGAAGAAAAAGAAACTTATCAAACATGTAACACATAAATCTTGGGTTGCATCAAAAGATTCAAAACATACCCCTAACCATAAATGAATAAAACGAGTAAAAATTTACAATATATAATGGCATTTCCCATTTCATTCCTGGTGTTCTCTAAATGCAACTTGCTATTTGAGTTGTATTTGCGTGCAAAAATTCCAACGTAACAGTGAATAATGTAGGAAACTCCAATATCGTCCCCCTTTACAAAGCACACAACATGGTGAATGGATCTCGGCACTTCGACTAGGAGGAGCTGAAACAATTTTTCTTACAAAATATGGCATGTGGTGGAAGTGGGATAAGACAATCAAATAATCATTAGTTTTCCATACATAACCTAGAAATGAACTCTATAAAATTTCTAAAATCAAAATTTTAATTTTCGCGTTATTTTGTAAACTTTCATGAACACATCCTCTCCTGATGGTTGATTCTTTGGATAACTAAGGCCTAAAGTCTTCTTTGGTTTTACCACAGCCCATGATAGATGAAGGCAACTTTCCAATCTTCTCTACCCCTGATTCAAGCACAATACCCATACCCATGTAGAAATGTGCCTCTATATGACAATGAAACGCCCACACACCTGGATTATCGGCTATAAACCGTAAGGCTGTCCATCCGAACGTATGAACCGCTACTGTATTCTTCATTATGGGATTAACTAGATTGTACTCCTTTGGATCATTCATGGGATCAAACTTCCCTTTTCCTTGACCTAAAACCCAAAAGTCGTGCCCATGGAGATGCCACGGATGAGTTTCACTGTTATTAGCACTCATCGTGTTTGCATTTTGTAGGACAATGTCAACGGTTGAGTTGAACTTTAATCTATAAAGTCCGTTGCTCGAAGTTGCATTCGGGTTCACCGGGATCTTATAAATGTCATAATTCTCCATGTCATTATAGGCTTCTGGTGGAGGAGTTTGATCGAAAACATTAGTAATGTTCTCCTTAAGCGCAATAAGGTACGGGGTGTGAGGAAGGGTAAATGAGACGTTATTAACTGACCAACGACGATAACCATCTATATTATTCTGTGTGTTGAGGAGTGTAATCACTCTATCTGAAGTGAGGGGAGGTGTGTGGACATAACCTTGGCGTGCTTTAGTGGCGTTACTTTGTGCTAAACGATAATCAGAGTCATTCCAAACAGGCCCAGTTGGTGGAATTGTAGGAGGTGATTTACGGGGATGGTTGGGGTAGTAATTTAAGATGGCTAGACCAGTGGGAGTCGTGGGTTTTCGACTAATCACATTAGAAGCTGCCCAGTAATTCCTCGAAGGGTCTTGGTCTGCCTTAATCAAAACGGAGTACGTCTCACCCGAGTAAATGTTCAAGTTCTTTACCACGAATGGCTCAACATAGTGCCCGTCAGCCTCCACGACTGTCATGTTATGGCCCTGTATAATAAGACCAATTTATGTACTTAGAACCAGTACTAATTTCCTACATAATCGATTTTTTACTTAAAGTGATCCAGGGAGCTATGAAAGTTACCTCTATTTCAAAGTTAAGCGCGGATAAAGAAGTCAAGCTGGCAATCCTTAACCGGTACGTCTTCCCGGGAATGACTATCAACAGATAAGGAGAGCATTCGGGTAATGTTGCATTACAAACACCGGGTTCTAAGCTTGGATAAGTCAGACCAGAGCAGTTGAATCTTCCTCTGCCTTGTATCAGAAGCGACTGAAAAACCCGCATTAAATCAAAGACATAAGTTAATACTTAAGCCAAAAATTATGTAAGGGGTAAGCATATGCTATTTCCAACTGTTTACGGTAATTTACCTGAGGCTCTCCAACCCATTGAAAGGGTATTGAAGAAAGTCCTGTTGCTTGTTCAAAGGGGGTTTTATGGTACCAATCGTTAAGTATGATGCTTCGGTCGTAGTCATACAAGAATGGCTCTGTAACTCCATCAGGAACTGAGACTCGTATAGAACCGTACAATCCAGCTTCTCTTTGCATTCCATAATGCGCATGGTATAAGTATGTCCCGGCCTGCACAATATTTCCCTCAAATATTAGAATCTAGCCTCTTTTGAATGCTCAAAAAGAAGCCAATTGTAAGACTAAATATTGAAGTTTAAACTGATAAACATACCCTATCAACCACGAATTTATACATGAAAGTATCTCCGGGCGTAATTGGACATTGAGTTATTCCTTCGGTTCCATCACTCCATGGGGTTCCAATCTGTTTGTTCACATATAAATCAATCAAATGATCTAAAGACAGAAGAAAACACAGATAAATGGAAGGTAGACTATACCTGTCGAATACCATGCCAATGAATTGCAACGTTCTCCGTTAGCAAACCGTTCTTAAGCTCAACAATGACTGTATCACCCTGTTGTGCTAATATTGATGGTCCTGGGGTTTTTCCATTGATAGTAATCACTAGTTTCTTAAAACAATCTTGAGCTTTATATTCATACTTCACCTCCCATTTGTACCGACGTATTTTACTTGCCTCGACAGTTGATACCGTTAAGACAGAAATAAATAAACACAAACAAAGCAATCCAAATAAAACTCTTCTCATCACTCAAACTCTCCAAGTCTCAGTTCTTCAACAAGGAAAAAAACTGAAATAACTGAAATGGGGTTCTAAAAATCGTTATTTGAGAAGAGCCCAAGATGACAGTTTAGATGAAATAAAACCAGTTGTGCTTCTGATATATATTAGTTGCTCCTTCGTCAGAAAGAAATATTCAATATTAGTTGGCTTTGATTTTATTAGAAGCTACATTGTAATCTTCACTACATCTGACTTTCCTTTGAAAGCTTTGTTTTTGTTTTCTTAGACCAACGGGGAAAATTATTAATATTTGACCTTTGATGATCAAGTATAGCCTCCTTGCAATTCACTAGTTGGGTGTACCTGCCCACAGGTCAGACCCAAAAAAAAAAACCCAACCCACAAAGTTTTACAATAGTTGGTGCTGATGTGGCAGGTCGTTATTTAATAAAAATAATTATTTATTCTGCATAGATTTCTTTACTCTGCCACAATTATTCATCTCCTTTCACACCAATAACAAATATTTAATCTGTGCGATATAATTTAGTCAACGCGGTATTTTAAATTCCTCTCACCCATTTTTTGAGTGTGAGCTCTCCACACTTGGTTGAGTTCTGACAACGCCACGCAAGCAACTCACACTCATTTTTGGTCAAATAGTGTGAGTTGCGAGTGTTGGCTGACGCCAAAACCCAACCCACACTCGTTTTCACTAGTGCTGGCTCTAAAAAGAAAGATGTTCCATGTTACAATCATTCAATATCTTGTCTTCGATCCATATTCAATTGATCCATTGGAATTCACCGAGGTTCACCATCAACTTCTTGAAAAGTTGATCTCTTACATGTACATTTCATAACACAGGAATGAGTCCATCTATGATAAATTTAGAATGTACATAGGATCGAAACAGTCAACATATTACATCAATTTGCTTACACGCTAGCTGCTAACCCCAATCATGGTGAACCTTTGTATTATTATCCTCTTAGACTAAGACATCGTTTTTGTTATTCTGATAAACTCGTAAGTAAAGAATAAATCAAATAATACTAGTAAAACCTGCGAAACCGCGTTGAATGAAGGGGATTTATTTTTGAAAAATATGTCAAAAGAAGGACCAGAAGGTTCCTTGTAATTGCGAGACAGCAACCCATGTTGTATGTTTTGTAAAAGTTGGAAACATCGCTTTTGTGTTCTTTAATTATAACATCAACTTGTAAAGAAAAATACAGCTTGTGAGACCTATTAAACGCGCTATTGACTTTATATAGGGCCATAAGGCTTTCTTCTGCATCAAGTCAAGGAGACACCACAAAAATGGCAATCTCATCGATTCATAGGGATCGTGCGATGAAGGTTAACTACTTCGAGATTGTCGTCCTCAAGATACAAATATAAGATCAGAATTGTGAGGTTTATGGGCTAGTAAAAGGGAAGAGAAAATTGTCTTAGAAAGTAAGGATTTACATTGTCGTGTTTTACAGAATACAACTATTGACCATTTGGCCTAATCTAAGCCCTTTTATCTTCTATGTATTCTCCAAATAAAAAGAAATACATTTTTCTAACCTGTAACATGAAAATTTTGGGCTACACCAAAACATACCTACAAACACTCTCCTTTGCGAATGTTGATGTATCTGCAAAATTTGATGACTTTTATTACAGTACCAGAGTGTTAAGCATTAGCGTAACCATTTCTGATGGCTGTGGAGTTGGCACTCCGAGTGTGGGTCTTGTGCCATTCATGTTTTCTCATGCAACTGGCTGGGCTTTCCCGCTGTTATGTTCTTAGCCCTGTTGACGCATTTTATCATATTAGAAGAAAAAAACGTACAAAAGAATACTCAATCTACACAAAAGCACAACTATGGTGATGGTGATGGTGCTTTGAAGAACTAAGGCCTTTAATGCCCTTTGGTTTCACCACAACCCATGATAGATGAGGGCAACTTTCCGACCTTCTCTACCCCTGATTCAAACACAGTAGTCATACCCATGTAGAAATGTGCCTCTATATGACAATGAAACGCCCACACACCTGGATTATCGGCGATAAACCGCAAGCCAGTCCATCCGTAAGTATCAACCGCTACTGTATTCTTCATAATCGGATTAACTAGATTGTACTTTTTAGGATCATTGATGGGATCAAACTTTCCTTTTCCATGACCCAAAACCCAAAAATCATGCCCGTGAAGATGCCACGGATGAGTCTCGCTGTTATTAGGATTCATGGTGTTTGCATTTTGAAGAATAATGTCGACCGTAGAGTTGAATTTCAATCTATAAACTCCGTTGCCCAAAGTTGCATTTGGGTTCGCCTGTACCGCATAAATATCGTAATTCTTTATGTCGTAGCTTTCTGGAGGAGGAGCTTGATCGAAAGCGCCATTGATGTTCTCCTTAAGCGCAATTAGGTAGGGGGTGTGAGGGAACGTAAATGAGATGTTATTAAGTGCCCAACGACGATAACCGTTTATGGAATTTTGTGTACCGAGGAGCATAATTACTTTATTTGAAGTAAGGGGAGGTGTGTAGACGTAACCTGTGCGTGCTTTAGTTGCGCTCAGTTGTGCTAACCGGTAATTGGAGTCATTCCAAAGAGGCCCAGTTGGTGGAACTGTGGGAGGTGATGTAGTGGCTTGGTTCGGGTAGTAATTGAAGATGCCTCGACCAGTGGGAGTCTTGGGTATTCGAGTAATCACATTAGAAGCCAGCCAATAATTTCTCGAAGGGTCTTGGTCTGTTTTTACCAAAACCGAGTACGTCTCACCTGAGTAAATGTTCAAGTTTTTTACGACGAAGGGCTCAACATAATGGCCGTCAGCCTCCACAACTGTCAGGTTATGGCCCTGTATAATGAAACAAATTTTACTTAGGAACAAAACTGATGTAAATCATCTTTTATGATTGTTTCTCACATGTCATGGGCTATTTATATTTATGTTCTTTTGAGAATTTTGGGATTTGCTTGTTTAACCAAGTTAAAGAGGAAGTTTTCCCAATTTTAGTAGATTTATATTTAGATTAGAATTAGGGGTTCTAATTCTAAACCCCCTTGTGTTCTATAAAATGGAGGCTAGGTTATCTATTTTATGCAGTTGTTGAAGTTGAAGTTAAAAATTAGGTTTTAATTAATTCAGTTTGTGCTTTAGTTTATGTTTTAGATTAGAAGAAACCCTAATCTTGAATTAGGTTTAAATTAGCGTAATATACTTCTCAATTTTGCTTCCGCGTTGAGAGTTTACGTTAAAAGCGGTAAGAATAATACTTAGTGAATAAACCATTTTCCTTAAGTAATCTATTTTTTTTACACAGGTGATTCAGGGAGCTTTGAAACCTGCCTCTATTTCAAAGTTAAGCGCGGATAGAGAAGTCAAGCTGGAAATCCTTAACCGGTACGTCTTCCCGGGAATGACTGTCAACAAATAAGGAGAACATTCCGGTAATGTTTCATTACATATACCTGCCTCTAAGGTTGAAGTACCCAAACTAGAACAGTTGAATCTTCCTCTTCCATGTATCAGAAGCGACTGAGCAATCACATTAATTCAAAGACAAAAGTCAATACTTAAGCTAAAATTAAGTAAGGGAGCACGCAAGAGTTATTTCCAACTGTTATGAAGTAATTTACCTGAGGCTCTCCTACCCATCCAAATGGTATTGACGAAAGTCCTGTTGCTTGTTCAAAGGGGGTTTTATGGTACCAATCGTTGAGTATAATGCTTAGGTCGTCGTCATACGAGAATGGCTCTTGTTGTCCATCAGGAAGAGAGACTTGTATCGATCCATACAATCCAGCTTCTCTTTGCATTCCGTAATGTGCATGGTATAAATAAGTCCCGGGCTGCACAACATTTCCACCCAAAATCAAATGTTTAGATGCAAATTCAAAAGGAAAATAAAAATAAAAAGCTAGTTTGGGCGCCAATTGAAACGCCGTTGAGAGTTTTCTATGGCATCCTAATATGATTGCCCGTCAATACGAAGCTGTCATTGTACAGGTTATGAGTTTTGGCCAGGGAGCCGGCCCCAATAGTTATTTATTTGAGAAAGTTAACCTACATGTCATTTAATAGAAAAAATCTGGCACATGCCTGTTTTGGATGTTCTTATATGTTCGAAAAAGCCAAGTAAAAGATTAAATGTTGAAGTTTAAAATAAATGTACCCTATCAACCACGAATTGGTACATGAAAGTGTCTCCGGGCAAAATCGGACACTGAGTAATTCCTTCGGTTCCATCGCTCCATGGGGTTCCAATCTGTCCATTTACATAGTTAAATAAATCAATCAAATTGTCAGAAAAACAATTCACATAAATGAAAACTTAGCTATACCTGTCTTATACCATGCCAGTGGATTGCAAGATTCTCTGTAAGCATACCATTCTTAAGCTTAACAATTACTGTATCACCCTGTTGTGCATTAATAGATGGCCCCGGGGATATTCCATTCGTAGTAATCACAAGTTTCTTAAAACAATCTTGAGCTTTATATTCATACTTCACCTCCCATTTGTACCGGCGTATATTAGCAGCCTCGACAGTTGAAACCGTTAAGATAGAGAGAAATAAACACAAACCAAGCAATCCAGTTGGAACTCTTCTCATCTTTCAAACTCTATCTAAGTCTCAATTCTGAAAAAAAGAAAGAAAAGAGAAACTGAAATGGCGTTTTATAAATTGTAAATTCAGAAAAGAAGATGACAGTTTAGATAAAATAAAAATCAGTTGTGGTTCTAATATATGTTTTGGGAACCAAAAGCAACTAGTTGCTCCTTCAACATAGAAACAGAGTCAATATTAGTTCTCTTTGATGTCAGAAGCTGCATTGTTACCTTCATCACTACATGTGACTTTAATAATCAAAATCCTGGACTTTTCTTTAATAGTCTCTCTACTTTTTTTTTTGTAGATGAAGTGGGAATTAGATATTTGACCTTGATAATAAGGTGTAGCCTTCTTCTGGAAGACTCTAATTCACCCCAGAGGCATATCAAAGCTCATGTATTCTAAAAGAGCGCTGCTAGAGGGACGTCAAGGTCCCCTAGGCAAGTGATCATCTCTAGCACTAGGTGATCACGGTGACTTAATTCATCAGCTCCAGCCACAAAAAAGGAAAAGAAGAAATCCCTCCCTCCCTACTTTGTGACCATCAATTGGACAAATGGAACAAGGTGATTTAACTCATGGGTTTCACAAAAAAGGGAGAAAAAATGCCTCACTCCCTGGTGACCATCAATAGAACAAGTGGATTATGGCGACTTAAAATGTGGCAGCTTCACAAGCATCATGAGATCCAAAAATATCCTGAGAAAAATATAAGCATAAGGAAATTAATTGGGGGCCTCAAATCCAGATTTATTCTGACTGAAAGTGTGTCCCTGGGATTAGTCGGGAAAATGGTGATACATTATGAACCCGTAACACCCTCGTAGCAGAAAAACAAAAAGAGATGAAAAACCTGAAATAAGTCCAAGCCAATCAAGGGTTTCTAATTAATACTACTTTCCACGAGACTGTTACAAAACAAAAAAGATCCATCTCAAATTAGTGTCCGCTTACTCGGCCAAAAGATGAAAGCTTTAAAGATACTCATTTATTCTCATTTCTTTGTAATGAGAATGAGAAGAGCAGTATGAAATATGTCTTGTACCAAAACATGGTACTTTTGTTCCTTTGGCCAAATAAGAAACATGATATTCATGGGAATGGATTCCCAAGTCCTCGGTAACAACCCCACTGCAATCTGAAATCCCAAGCCTCTTCTTGGTCTGGTTTTAACAAGGCTATGCTTTCAAAGAAATACAGCTTGTTAAAGGCTTAAAGCCGTGACCTCGCCCTAAAGAAATCAGTTGCCATCGTTTTGAGAGAGCGCTCACAGGGGGACCTCAAGGTCCCTTGGCCAATGACTAAATATATACAGTGGATAAGTGGAACCGAAAGGCTAAATTCACGAGTTTAGCCATTTCGAGTCGCACAGGTTCAAAGATCGAGTGAGTAGGAATCACTGGATTTACAAAAAAAAAGTTGAGAAAAACCCTTGCAAAAGGCATACTAATAATGCGAGTAAAGGAAAATAGCGATTAAAGAATAACCTCAAATGAGTCGAAGCCGATCAAAGGTTTCTATCCAAAAGTTGAAAGCTTAAGTTGATAGCAAGGATATGATTCTTCAAACTTTCTTCACTCTTGAACTTTTTGTGATATATTTCAAGCCAAATAACAATAACCACTGAGAAAGGGAAGAAATGAGAGATACAGGATTAAGTAGCTTTTTTTAGCATTTATATTTATAACAGCAATCTCCAACTTCTAATTTTATTAGGTAGTTATTCTTGACCTAAATAAGTTTGCTGCTGATCCCAAGGAAATCCAATATACCAAGAGCCCCATCAGCTTTTTGTACCCATGATACAATGGACCATGAGATTGTTATGAACAATAAAGGGAAAAATAACCTCTCCTTAAAGAAACATTCGGCAACCGCCTGCCCTTCCAAAATATGAAAATTTCCCCAGTGCCAGCCCAAATCCTTATACCACACCTAAAGCCTGAAAGCCATCACAATCCCACTAAATTGAATGCGGAACGTCGTTTTCAGATCATGAGGCTCGTGTCCAAGGGACAACAACTCACTCCCTTGATAACCAGTACTCCCTTTATGAACAAGCAGGAACAAGTTTATTAGTATATGGCAATCACTGCAAATTTTAATATTTTTCATAATTTGGATCAGCAACTAAGCAGGGAAGCTCATAATCCAAATCCAAAACCCCAGGGGCGGACCTGGGGTTTTGGATTATGAACATGTTTTGAGGTGAATTTGGGGGCTCCTCCCCCAATTTTTGTTTTTGTTTTTGTGTGGCTATTAAAGAGTATTTAAGTAATTTTATGTCTTTAAACAAAAAATAGTGTTTCATATATAAATCATACGTTTAATTAGTCGAAATATACTACGAGAATATTACAGAAGCACAAGTTAACCTTGACATAATTGTTTAGAGAAAATATAGATCATCATATTAACGTCGACTAAACACCATTCGCGTATAGTTCATGAAAATCACGACTTCCATATTTTAAGGTTTGAGAGCGGGAGTTTGAGTTTTTTTTTTTTTATAAAATTCAATTAAGGCTATATAGAGAAAGGTCGGGAGGGTAGAGGGGGTTGGGTATTTTAAAGGTTGGGACTTGGGAGGGATCGGGCAGGCTGGGTTAGCTTTATGTATATATATATATATTTTTTTGAAGGGTTGTACTATATATAAGGCAAAATAATAGCAAAAATCGGGGGGGGGGGGGGGGGGGGGGGGGGGGGTATCCCCCCCTTCTAAGCCTATCCTATAAATCCGCCCCTGCAAAACCCCATCACAAACTTCTAACTGTGGCAACTACAAGACTCATTAGAACACATTCCATTTTTGTTCGGTAAATGCTGCATATACTTCAAGTCTTTTTGATAAGACCCTGATCATTCTATAAACGTCAAGAATTTGTGAGTGAGTAGTGTCATCTACAGTGGCATGTATACCTTCTTCTATGCCGTGATCCAATTACAATGGGATGGCAGGCACACATGCCTGTCTCTGGTTAGTTTCATCACCACTGCGCTATCATGAACTGTTCAACCTATGTAATGGCGAGTAGGACATAAACTCTCGAAACTAGGTAAACAATCTCAAACTTCTTCGAGCACGTTTTTCGTAAGCTTGCCAAAGACCAATATAATGAAGAGCTTGTGACTTGTGAGTAAATACTCGAAGAAGTTCGGATTGCCGCTCAAATTCTGTCAGTGCCATCAAATGGTTAAAAAAGTTTATGTTTTCGTTTGGAGGTTTCAGGCTGTGGTGCAAAGATCCTCACTCCCACCAGTGGTTACACGGTTTGGAGTTAAAGCCGAAAAAAAGCAGGAAGGCCTACTATGAGTTTTCAAGCAGATCCATACATGGCCGTGGGAAGAATAAAAAATAGCATTTGAATCATGTATTTAATGGGCAGGTCTCTTTTTATATACTAAACAAAAGACGATGGGGATGGTTTGGATGAAGGAAAAAGAGAATTTCTATTATCAGCTCTAATTGTTGGTGTTTTGGCAAGATCTTTCATCTCTGTTAGTTATTCGGCTACGTTCACCAATGAAAAATATTAAGGTTTTATCTTTACAATCCATGCTTAAGTCCAATTTTTTTAGGCACCACACTCTACTATCCTATGGACTACGGTATAAACATACTTTAAATGCGTGGCTAAGAGTTTCTAACATAAAAGTGTCAATTCCGATGCTGTTGAGAGGGACAGAATTTTAGAAACCGGATAAACAACCCAATCACCCCCCGTTGTCACATAAAGGGACCTATAAGATAATTTCACAAACAATAAGTCATTTACAGATTTAAAGCACATATCCTCTTCCACTGGAACAAGGTGAGACTTGCCCAGGCTTTAGGGGATCCGGGCCACTATAACCAATCTACAATCACTAATATAGTAATATCCCAAAATATTAAGAAAATACTTAGTCACACATCTGCTTCATTACCCATCATATTAACAAAACTTTCCTCAAAGAATAATCCAATAACACCTCGAAATGGGCTGTGCAAACCCCACAATATCAGCTAAATCTAGTCTAGAAATGAAAGAATTAGTGAACCCGGCTCGAATAAAATAATCATTTCAGCTCAAAAGGCTGGTATGAAAGAGCAAATATTTTGGAAAAAAACAAGCTATGTAAATTCGTACCTTGGTTTACCAATAATCGCCACAAGAGCAAGTTCCATTTCTGAAATGATGGAAACGATTTGCATCCCTCACTATCAACTCTCTTGCAGTAACGAGCGATATCAACTTTATGAATTTGTGACAATCACTGCAAACCCTAAGGTTTTTCATGATATGGATCGGCATCCAAGCAGCCAAGGTCATCAGTCCAAAAGCCACTGCAAGCTTTTCACTGTGGTAGCTCTGAGACTTGCCAGAATTCTTCTTGATCACATAGTTACCTTTATCTTCAATCTTCTTGACAAGATCCTCCAATATCCTATGAACATCAATGATTTGTGGATGGTTAATGTCATCTACTGTAAACACGTGTACCATGTTTCCAGCCTCAATCCAACTACATCCTGGGTTTTTCCTAATGCCCCTCTCTCGCATTAGCTTCCTCACCTCTGCAACACCATCCAATTTTCCTGTCTCTAAATAAGTATTTGCTAATAAGACATAACTTCCTGAATCTTCTGAGTTCATCTGTAACAAATGCTTCACTGCGAATTCTACTAATTTTGCGTTGCCATGAATACGACAAGCATTGAGAAAAGCTCCCCAAACACCAGAATTTGTTTCAACGGGCATTTCATCAATCATTTTTCTGGCCTCTTCTAGTAATCCAGCACGTCCAAGAAGATCAACCATACAAGCAAAGTGTTCGGAACTTGGGGCGATATCATGATCTCTCGTCATGGATTCGAAGTAATATTTACCTTCTGATACAAGTCCCGAATGACTACAACCTGATAAAACAGAGAGGAAACTTATGTGATCCGGAGTACTGTCTGATTTCAACATGTTCTCAAAAATCTGAATTGCTTCTCTTCCTTGACCATTTTGAGCATATCCTGTGATCATTGCATTCCAAGAAATCAAATCCTTATCGATAATTGACTCGAAAACCTCTCGTGCTTCTTGAAATTTTCCACATTTTGAATACATATTTACAATACCATTTGCAACTGAGACATTAAAGTCAAGCCCCATCTTTGAAGTTTGAGCAATAATTTGGTTCCCAAGTCGCAATGTTGCTAAATCAGCACAAGCGCCAAAAAGAGTTGCACAAGTAACCCAGTCCGGCTTCATGCCTTCTTCTCTTAGCATCATTATGTACAATTTGAAACTATCTTCCCAATAACCATGTTGTACATATGCAGATAGCATTGAATTCCATGTTATGACATTCCGTACAGGCATTTTGTTGAAATATGCACGAGCATTTTCTACATCACCAATTTGATAGAAAGCAGTAATCAGTGCCGTCCATGATATTATATCCCTTGTAGGCATTAACTGAAACACACGTTTCACTATCTCAATATTATCGCATTCTGCATACATTGTAATAAGAGCATTGGCAACAGGAACAACACACTCAAGTCCAACACTAATCAAATAACAATGGAGTTGAGCCCCAAGACACATGTCCCTTCTACTAGAACACACACTAAGAATAGTAGCAAGTGTCATCTGATCAGTAGCGACAGGAACCATTCTCATTTCTTTAAATAACATGAGCGCTTCTTCTTCACGTCCAAACTGTGCAAACCCTCCAATTAGAGAAGTCCATGAGACAGCATTAGGTTCCGGTAAGCTATTAAACACTCTTTTTGCAGCTTCTAACTGTCCACATTTTGCATACATACCAATCAAACCGCTACCCACAAATACATCAAGTGTCAAACCCAATCTAAGTATCTGACCATGTAGATGCCTACCCCAATTTAGATCAAAAACTCTCCCACATGCACTAAAAACACTAGCATACGTCATTGAATTTGGCTTGAAACCATGATCCCCCATTTCAATAAGTAGTGTAAGCGTTTGACTCTCAAACCCATGTTGGGACAGTATTGAAATCATCGTATTCCATGAAACAATGTCCCGTGCTGGCATATGATTAAACATATCAAACGAACGTCCCACCCCATATGACGACTTTGCGTAACCATAAATCATACTATTCCAACAAAACAAACTCGGTTCTCTAATCTCATGAAACAACCGATCCGCCGATCTCATCGCCCCACACTTAACATACATATCAAGCACAGAAGTTTCGATAAACGGGTCAGTCCCAAACCCAAATTTCTTTGCAAGACAATGCAACCCCAAACCCAAATCAACCCACTCAAGACTCCCGCAAGCCTTCATCACACAAGAGAAAGAATATGAATCGGGGTCACACCAAGTATCCCTAATCAACGAAACGAAAACATTCACAGTCTCCTCACATTTCCCATTCTGAAAATACCCTGACATCATCGTATTCCAAGAAACTGAGTCTCTCTCAGGCATTTCTTCAAACAGTTTTCTCCCTTCACTCAACTTCCCATTACTTATCAACCCACCAATCATCGTGTTCCAACTAAACACATTGGGGTTCTCAACCTCGTTAAACACTCTCACAGCATCATCACTCAAGCCACATTTCGAGTACATGTTTACGAGATGGTTTTGGAGGAAAACAGATGAGATGTATCCATTTAAGATGAGATGGGAGTGGAGTTTTTGTGCATCGGGTATTGTTTCGCAAGATTTCATGGTTTCGGAGATGTTGCGGGAGAAGTCCATGTATGAGGAGGAGTTGTGGGTGTTTATGGGGTTTCTTGTGAGGGTTTGTGAGGAGGAGAAGAAACGAAGGAATCGTCGAGAGAATGGTTTGGTGTAAGGCCATGAGAGATTGAGAATCATTCGAAACAAGAAGGGAATTGTTGTGAAAATTGTGGTTTTTCATTTAATTTGTAGTTTAGTTTTTGTGGGAAACAAAAGGAGAGAGAGTTCATACATGTATTGGATGTAGTGCAACCTGTTTCGCGCGCTTATCAGTTTTAAGATCCCTGTTAGTTACTATTGGAATTAAACTACCAAACCATGGGATGGTGGCCTTCAAACGACCGAGAGATTGAGAGTTTGGTTTTAGACATGAAATAATGACCACGATTTGGGCTAACCTCCTACAATTGTCATTTTTAACTTTTAGACCCTAAAACACTCCGAGCTGTTAGTTTTTTATAAAATACCAAAATTACATTTTTTATTATGTTTTAAGTTTTAATTATAAAATCCACGTGTTAAATAAATATCCAGTTGGAATATCCACGTGGACTAAGAAAATCTACGTGGATTGAGCGCCAACTCCATCTTCTCCGCTATTAAAAACATAAATCAAAATATTCAAAATAGAAATTACGAAACAAAACATAAATCAAAAAATTCAAAACTAAATTAACATTCAACATCATCAATATTCAACATTATCATTAACATAAATCATCAACATTCAACATCATCATTAACATTCAACATCATCACAAAACCCCCCCAAAAAAATGTTATGTTTCCAACAAAACCCAAAACCAAACTTGGGCTTCTTCCCACAAATTTTCCTTCCTCAAAACCCAAAACTAAACTAAAAAAACCTAAAACCTAATAGAACCTCCTCCTCCTCTTCTGAGGAGGAGGTTCATCATCTTCATCATCCCCATCCGTATCATCATCATCATCATCATCTTCCTCATCATCATCACCACCACCACCCTCCAACAGCTCCCGGTCTTCCTTGACGTCGAAGTCCTCTTCGGGACATTCGTCTGAGGTGTCGTCGTACTCGGTTGGTTGCTTCCCCTCGTCACTATCACTATAGTCGGTTATTGAGAGAGTTAATGGAAGGAAATATGACATTGTTAAGACTTGAGAGAGTAAGGGAGAGAGAGAGAGAGAAAAAAAAAATGATGAAGGAAGATGGAGAGGTTGGAGTGTTGGACTTGGGGTTACAAGTTTTTAACTTTTCAAACTAACAAACGTCAATCGATGCGTCTCTTCCTCTCTTCCCTAAGTAACCACTCTAGACACCTAGCCATAATTACCTTATTTTTTAGATTCTGCTTTTAGACCCTCTGTGTTTGAAGAATGTTAACTTTTAGACCCTGCACGTTTCTAGCACGTGATGCACAATGTATTTTAGGGCGCATAAAACACAACACAACTCGATTGCCAATTAATTATAATTTGTAATTTAGAGATTGTTTGATCAAGGCAAATGGGAAGGTTATACAAGTACAAAGTAAGCTAAAATTTGAATTTTCTTATATACCATTTGAAACCATGTTTGATGATGAAATTTATGAGATATTTCACCTAGTAATTGAGTATGGTGGGGACTGAGATGAACCATCTAAGAGTGGGTACGGAGTGAGTCAATACAAGGGTGGTAGTTATTTTTCCTTAACTGTGCCTGTAATTATTATTTTGTGGAACTGTTGGGGTTAATTATTACAAGGATAGATGATGAGCATGGTCCAGATAATAATGTTCTTGTGAGGGGGGGGGGTATGATTGGGTTGTTATTTAGTGTAGACAGTGTTTTGCATGCCGTTAGTAATGATTTATAAGTTAAGTTCATATTTAGGCACATTCAGGAAGACCCAATTCATGGGTATTACAAAGTTTTCATAGAAACAGAGGAAATATCTAAAATAGTGCCCCCTGTTAAAGAATCACCATTACAATTAGGATATGATAAACCAAAAATCAAGAAAAAAAAGTCTACCAGATGTTTAGAGAAGACAACTAGACCATTAAAAGTGCTTACTTCTAAGGCTTTTAATACAGAGTTCTTAAAGAGAAAAGTAAAAACCAAATCACAAAAAGCTAAGATGAAGAAGGTTAGAGCTGATTACCTTTTTGATAAAGAGCTTGATGATTTAACCAAAGACTATGCCAGTGAAGAAGAATTTGAAATTAAGGAGGAGGATGTAGATAATGTTGATGAGGAAGTTACAAGATGGACAAGAAAAGAGCTTTTGGGGCAGTTTGAGAACAATGAGTTTAAAGACTTAACTAAGGACTCATTCTTTGGCAATGTGGATGCTGAAGAAGACTATTATAGTAACCATACATCACAGGATGGCGATGATGTTCATACAATGGATCACATAGTAGATCATGAAGGTTTTGCTGATAATAAAGATTTTGTGATGGGTTCTTCAAACTTGCATGAGATAGAAGATCATGAAGATGAGGAACCCTTTCTGCCACCTCAAGCACCAGAGTCTATGTTGACAATTGGGATGGAGTGGCCAAATATATCTGAGTGTAGGTCATTTATGAGGAATTTTGCAATTACTCAGAGGTTCACATTTAGACAAAAGAAGAATAAAAGTAGGATGATTAGATATGTGTGTAAAGAGAGACCAAGTTGTCCTTGGTGGGTGTTCATAACAAAGTTAAATTATGGCCATACCATGACACTTAAAAGGGGTCATTTTATACATGAGTGTAGTGGTAAGAATATTTGGGTTGCAAAGGAGATTGAGAATCTAATCAAAGATACAAGTACAACAAAGCCAATACTGATATCTGATATTGTATATAGAAGATTTGGAGTAAGAGTTTCATATTATACTGTATGGAATGTAAGGAACATGGTGATGGAGAAGATAGTGGGGTCATATGATAAAGGTTATGTTTTGTGTCCTGAACTATGTGTTCAGATTCAAAAATCAAACCCTAGTAGTATTGCTACTTGTGGTAGGGAAGATGGTAATCTTATGTTTACAGATATGCGTATTAGTTTTAAGAAAGCTTTAGATGGATTCACCAAGGGTTGTAGGCCAATTCTTGGTCTAGATGGATGTTTCTTGAAAGGCAAGTATGGAGGCCAATATTTAAGCATCATATCTCTTGATGCAAACAATGGTCTTTTCCCTATAGTAGTGTTTATTTGTAGAAGTGAGTGTCAAGCTACATGGATGAAGTTCTTAACTTTGGTACAAGGCCAGCTCACCTTACACCCATCTAAATTGACATTCATATCTGATAGACAAAAAGGTATTGTTGAGGCAGTTTCACAAATGTTCCCTCATTCCAATCATAGATTTTGTTTTAGGTACATGTACAAAAACTTTAAGTAACTGTACAGAGGTACTTATTTGATGACATTGGCTTGGAATGTATCAAAGGCATACAAAAAAACTGTAATGAAAGAAAATTTGGACAAGTTGGGAGTTGCAGAACCTGATGCATAGACATGGTTAGAAAGGGAGCCATATGAATCTTGGTGTAGGTCTTACTTTGCTTCTACAAAGTGTGAGCATGTGACTAATAATTTCTCATAATCATTTAACAATTGGATTGTTAAGATTAGAGATAAGCTTTTAAGCAAGATGGTAGAAAGGCTGAATTTGATACAGATGACACTCATGTATGAAAGGAAATTGAAGGCAAGAGAGTGGGATCAAAATGGATTGGTACCTAGAGCAGTGAAGATGATTGAGTTGTTGAAAACATACAGTCACTACTATAGGTTAGAGGGATTTGAAAAAGGATCAGCAGCTGGTCCTTAATGACAGTGGCACAAGGTGAATATTGAACTTGGAAGAACATACATGCACTTGCAATGTTTGGCAGATCACTAGATTGCCTTGTGTACATGCAGTAAAAGTGATTGATCAACTGAAATATGAGTGGGTTGGGTAAGTGTTCTCTTTTTTATTTAATATGTTCTAATTGTAATTTCATTGTGCCTTTTACTATTTCATAACTTTATCTTGGCCTATGTACAAATATTGTAGTCATTACCATAGGGTAGCAGCCTATGTAGCAACATACAACCAAGCTGTAAATCCAATTACAGACTCATCAGAGTGGGGAGAAGTATGTTACTTTTGCCCTTAGATTACTGAATTATTGATTTATCTTAATTTTTATAGTATACATTTACTCTTATGAAACAACCTACAAGAGAGATAAGACCACCACCATTGTTGAGACCAGCAGGGAGACCTAGAATACTAAGGAGAAGAGAGGCAGATGAGGTAAATGGTATGGTAAGACAACCAAGAAGATGCAGTAAGTGTCAAATATTTAGGCACAACAACAGAACTTGTAAAGGTTAACCTGCAGAAAAGCCAGGCATGGGGAGAGGAGGAGAAAAGACATACAGATTAGACACTGAATTTAGGACACCTTCAATAAGAGGGAGGGTGAGAGGGAGAAGGAGAGCAGAAGAACCATCACATCCACCTCAACCTTCAACTTTTATTTCAACTCAACCATCACAGCAATCATCACAACAATCTCAGCCATCACAGTCATTTTAACCATCTCATTCAACTGGTCAGCATTTTAGAGTACCTAGGCAAAATCCTAATGCTAGAGGAGAACATGGTGGATATAGAGCCACTCAAGCATTAAGAGGGCTGGCACATTGGTTTGATGCTTCAGGGCAAGGAGAACCATCTAATAGAGTGACTAACAAAGATGCACCAGTTAGGGCCCCTTAGAGAATTTGATCATTTTGTAAAACAATTTGAGTTTAACAATGGTGATGTTTAACTGTTATTTGTAAGACAATTTGCTATGTACTTTCTTGTTTAAATACAACATTTCAGATATTTAACTATTATTTTATATCATTATATTTTCTCCTTCTCCTCCACTGTCACTTTTGTAGCAAATTGAACTACAAATTCATCTAATGACATCTCCACTGTCATTTTCACATTCTTTACAGATTGTTCTCTTATTGCATCAATTAACCAAATAAAATTATTACAGATTGGATTTTCACATTTCAGAAACATCTTCCTAAATGACTGTTGTGTCTTAGAAGTAAACATTTTCATACGATAATTCCACCCATGTGTAGTACAGGGAAATCTAACCCAAGGACAATCTCTCACCCAATGGTTACTTTGACCATACCCAAAATAGCCATTTGAACTTGATGAACCTCCTTCTGCTCCCTTGGCTTGATTAACAACATCTGGTAACCATTGAAAGGATCCACAAATTGAGTGTTGCCACTTTAAGAACTTCTTTTCATAGTTATTTTTAGTGAGAGATATCATCAGCTTCATGATACCATTGCACGTAGCTTTATTGCATTTTGTGTTAACCCAAGGACATTTCGATGCAATGTGACCCTCAAGATTGCACATTTGATAAACAACCTGTAAAAAATTTAAGAAAGCTAATGTTTCAATTTTAGTTTTTAGACCCCCTGTGTCTTAAATAATTAGCTTTTAGACCCTATTTTGTGTAGATACGAAAGAAACTTCTGACCTTAGATTGTGTGCAAGCTTCATGTTTTTTACCACCTATTTTGAGTTCTGAAGATGAAGTTACTTCCAAAAGAAGAAGATGAAGTAGTTAATGTGAGAGAGGAGATAATCCACAATACGATAAAGAAGCTCTAGTTAGCTGAAAGATACGAAGAATACCAAAATTGGAAAAAAATAAAGCTTTAATTGCTTAAAAAAACAAAGTAGATTACAATAAATCACTCCAAAAGCCCTAGGCTTCTCTCAGAACTTTTTCAGATCTAACATAACCCTAGAAATAACCTAAGTTCCCTTAATATAGTAGGGAACTCGAAAATCATTAAAGAACGCATCTCGAGGCAAAACAACGCCTGAGAATAAAAAAAAACGCCAAAGTCGTTCGAGCAAACTAGGGAGTCGTTCGAACGACTTTACGAGTAATTAGTCTAAACCCTAGAAAAGTAGACCAATCATTCGAACAAAACCTCAACTCGTTCGAACGAAATATGACTTGGGCCAAAATTCCAGTGAGGTGAATTTTGCTCGTTCGAACAAAACTACAACTCGTTCGAACGAAAAAAATGGTTTTGGGCAAAAATTCCAGTGGGATAGAATTTGGTCGTTCGAACGACTCTCAACCTCGTTCGAACGGCCCTGGCTAAAATCCAAGTTACTAAGAAATCCTTTTAGATCATGGCTCCCCCCTTTAGGAGCCTTGAGCTCCTGCTCAAGAGAGAACTAGAGAGATGGGAATGCGGTACTGCCCATTACCCTGCTGTACCATGTCGACTGACGAGGTAGCAGACCCTTCTTCTAAACTTGAAATAACTTAATACCACGACATGTCTTGCCTGGCTGTAACTATCGGCGAAACACACTACGCCTCTTGGGATTATTATATCCTGCAACATATACTGACGTAACAAAAGATTATATCTGCATAGAAACCAACATAGCGAAAGTAGTTGGTAGTGGGGATCGAGATAACCTATCAACCAATTTGTTGTCCACTCCCTTCTTATACTGCATAATCAAGGGAAATTGTTGGAGATACGACATCCCCTTCATCTGGCGAGCTTATTGTAGCTTGGACTGTGTAGCAAAAAACTGGAATGATTTGTGATCAGTATGTACCATAACCTCTTCTTGCAACTTCCCTAAGTCGGTTTGTTGCTTAAAAAATGTTGCCATTGGAGACAACACTCTAGCCGACGTACCCTCCTGAACCGGTCGTACCAATAACATAAACTTGCCACTCACATTAACCAACCGCTTCACCTAGTCGCCATTACTAAATTTGACGTAGTGACATGCTCCTTACAAGCATAGATATAGAACTCCTTTCCCTCCTTCACAAGACGATACTTGCGAGCTCTACGGAAATGAATTGCATCTCGGTTCCAAAGATAAGGGCAACCCAAGATGACCTGACACACATCCAAAGGAACCACCTCACACGTCACCTCGTCAATAAACCTTTCAGTGATCGCAAACTTGAATGCACACTGTTTTGTGATCATCAAATCCGCGCCTTTCTAAATCTACCCCAAACCATACGGCTTAGGATGAGCTGCAGTCGTCAAACCCATCTTCTTCACCAATGCCTTAAAAATCAAAATTTTGTGACTGCCGGATCCACAATGGCCTTAACTAAACTCTACTTCACCTGAATACTGACATGAAAAAGCTCTCCTCGACTCTCCTCCTCGGTAGCCAAAGTCCACTAAAATATAAGTGTAAGATTAGGATTCGGTTTATATATATCCGGAATGTTAACAGCCTCTGCGGCTAGTGCATATCTCACTTTCTTGTTCTTCTCCTCCTTCGTCCTAAGCTCCAGGTAAAGTTTCCAGCAATAATTGGAAATATGCCCACTCGCCTTACAATGATTGCAATGATAATTGGACGAAGACCCCTCACCTTTGGCCTCTCCCTTATGCTCGTTTTTCTAACTAGACTTGTACCCCGACTTGATCTTGTATTCTTCTTTGTCACTCTTCAAGTACTTGCCTTCAATAGCAATTACCTTCATGGTAGCGTCCTCGATTTTTTCCATAGTAAAGAGCTTCAACTCTCTCCTAATGAGCTCTGACAAACCCCCCGCATACTTCATAAACACCTCATACTCATCCATATCGATGTCCAAAACTAAAGCTTGGTTATGAAACGCCGTAGTGTACTCCTGTACGGAATTCTCAACCTGTTGGTGTAAATTGTGCCATATAAACCATCTCTCTTGTTCATACCCAATCGGATAAAACTGCTTACGCACTAATACCTTGAATTCTTTCTAACCTAAATCTCCTACATCGTGGCATTTTCGATAAGATTTCCACTACGTGAGTGCATGACTTGTGAATTTCAACGTAATAAAGCATATTTGTTAAGCATTGAAGTATTCATAAATAAAAAAATAAATTTATAACCTATTTAACCAATCATCCAACTTCTCGGCATCAATCGAACCGTTGAATACCAAAATTTCAATCTTAAAACTAATACGTAGATTATGTATAAGATTCAATGAATTACCAAAGCCTGGGCGCTCCTTTACAAAATTGGCATCACTAGAATCACTATCGATTTCCGCATTATCGACGTCTCCATCTACCTCTATAACCCATTTTCTCCTCGAGCGACCTCACCGATAAGTGCGACCTCGCCGTGTCGCTGAAGTGGAAGCCTTTGTGAGGTTTGCGAGACGTAACTGTTCAACTAACTCCCATACAGTAGAAGGTAGGGCGAAAACTATTATTTTCAAAGTTGTGAGTCGATCGTTGGACTCGTCTATCTCCAAATCGTTCTTCTTTTTCAAATTAGGTTTGCGATAGAGTTTCAACGGACTCACTAGCTTCTCCTTCGTTTGCTTGAGATGATCACGTGTAAAGACCATAAACCACAATCAACCCCTGAAGATCGTAACTAGAAAACTGATACCACATAATCCATAATACGATGAAGAAGCTCTAGTTAGCTGAAAGATACGAAGAACACCAAAATTGGAAAAAAAATAAAGCTTTAATTGCTTAAAAAAAACGAAGTTGATTACAATGAATCACTCCAAAAACTCTAGGCTTCTCTCAGAACTCTTTCAGATCTAACAGAACCCTAGAAATAACCTAAGCTCCCTTTATATAGTAGATAACTCGTAAATCATAAAAAAAAGCATCTCGAGGCAAAATAACACCTGAGAATCAAAAACATCGCCAAAGTCATTTGAATGAACTAGGGAGTCGTTCGAACGACTTTACGACTAATTGGTCTAAATCCTAGAAAAGTAGACCAATCGTTCAAACAAAATCTCAACTCGTTCGAGCGAAATATGGCTCTGGGCCAAAATTCCAGTGAGGTGAATTTTGCTCGTTCGAACGAAAAATACAACTCGTTCGAACGAAAAAATGGCTCTGAGCCAAAATTCCAGTGGGATGGAATTTGGTTGTTCGAAAGACTCTCAACCTCGTTCGAGCGACTCTGGCTAAAATCCAAGTTAGTAAAAGATCCTTCTGGATCAAGAGAGGATGATGAAGATCTGGGTTGGTTTTATAGCCGTAACTGGGGTTGCAACGGTCAGATTTATCATAGCCGTTGATTTGTTTGATGAAAATCATACGTGGATCTGGTTTTACAACATGTCATTACGATATAATCCTAGGTGGGACTCATAATTACAGTGTGGCATTAAGATTAAATCATACATGAGTATTTATGGCACTTTATATTATTTTCATCTCGGAGAGCGACTTCCGGGGTATTTTAGGGTCTAAAAGCTAGAAATGACAATCATAGGGGGTTAGCCCAAATCGTGGTCATTATTTCGGGTCTAAAAGCTAATTAACCCCTTTTTGTGGGTGGGTGACTGGGTGGGAGAGAGAGAGAGAGAGATGAAGAAGAAGAAGAAGAATAATAAAAAGAGAGATGGGTAGAGATTGGGAGACTGGAGAGAGTATGAAGCGAAAGAGATCAGATATGGAGAAGAAGTTGGAGAGAAAAAAGAAATAGAGAGAGAGAGAGAAATGAAGAACAAAATGAAAAAATGGGAAAAGAGAGAGAGAGAGAGAGAGAGAGAGAGAGAGATGAAGAAGAACAAAATAAAAAAAATTGGGAGAGCAAATAAACAAAGAAATATAGAGAAATGAAGAAGAACAAAAATAAAAGAAAATGGCAGATGGATGGACATTATTTTTGTGACATCTTTAGTTTTTAACTAGACCTAGCGGTAGAGCCTGGATTATTGGTTAGGGGGGGCAGGAAAGTTGTGGGCCTGAACAAAATTTTGGGGGGATTTGAATGGTATTTTAGGGGATTAAAAATGGTATAGAGGGGAAACATATAAAATTAGAGAAAATGGGACTTACATCTTTTCTGAGCTTTTCAGAAACATGAAAAACATGTCTTAGTTGGTTGTAATGCAAGCGACAAAGAATCTTAACCTAAAGATTCTGCGATCTAATTAAATTAAAGAGACATAAGTAAGAAATCAAAGTCAGCAACTAAAGTAGCATCAAAGTACAATGTATGGTAGTAAAATATATTACAAAAGGAGGAAAATGAGAGGGAATACCAGAAGGTCCATGGGAAGAGACTCGAGCGGCAGCGACTCTGTAACCCAATGATCTGTTTTTGGTGTTGTAGGCAATTTATGCAACTGGAGTGGTTTTGGTGTGGAATGTAAATTAGGTGAAAGCATAGGGGTGTGAATTGCTGAATCGAAGAACAGAAGTCTATTCAAGCTCTTCATCTGTTTTCTAGCCATGGATTCCTTGTTGTATGGAGTGAATCTACCCATTAATTGATTTAATTTATTGGTTGACTAATTAGAACCTGAAAGAGGGTTAATTCAATTGTCTGAGAGCTCGAGATGGAGAAAAGAAATTATAGAAACTAACAAAACTAACCCTATTTGTTTGTTTTCTTAACATATTAAAATTACATAACTAACCCTATTTTTTTTTAAATTGAGTGGGGGCAGACTGGTTCTCACGTGGCCTCACTCCTGACTAAGCCAATTGTAAGACAGAAAGAGTCTAATTTATTAAATATCATTAGGGTTTCAACTGCCAAAATGTCACAACTAACCTAACGAATAAGGAGTTTTCCAAAATCAAAAAGCCAACAAAATAAGAGTACTTTTGTGTTATGTCGACTAGGGTTTTGTAGTTGGCACCTGAGTACCACTAGAGTTAAACAAAAAAACAACAATAAGGATTGGTATAGAGTAAGAGCTTACTCTGAATCATCCATATTTGGTGTTGGTTTCATTTCACGTCTAGAATAAATGTCAGTACTATCTCGTGGTTATTCATCGTAAGAAAGTGCATGTGGAACTATTACAGTTGGACTAACACTGAATAGGTACGTTGGTTTTGTACCTCTTCGTTGAAATACTCTAGTACATTAGTATTTTACAAAAGTTCAAAAGAATGGTATTTTTTGATAAAAATAGGTTTCTATTCGAATATACTTTTTGTTTAGTTCGAATAGACCAGACAAAACCCTTTCTATTCGAATATACTTTTTCTCTGTTTGAATCGAACTGGCAGAAGCCTTTCTATTTGAATAGACTTTTACTTTGTTCGAGCAGAGTATGGGATTTTAGTTTTATAATAAAATGCTTCATTTCTATTTTAAACTTTATCTCTTCCAAAGTCAATTCAATGAGATATTTTAAGAGAAGAGAGAATTCAACGAGAGATTCAGCGAGAATTAGCCCTTAAGTTGAATCAATTTTAAATTATATAAACCTAATTTTAATTTTGTGATTTGAGAGCTTGAGGGATTCAAGCTTGAAAAACTTTTGTGCGTAATTCAAAGCGAGGCGTTGCGAGAACTGATGATTGATTACAAGAATAGTGATTGAAGATATGTAACCACAAGATGTGATTATCGAGTTTGTAAGTTATTTAGATTCTTGTAATTATTTTTTTATAGTAGATTTTAGTTGTCGAGTATTCAACAATGACCTATGGGTTTTTCTCTTGAGAAAGATTTTCCACATGGCTAATATCGTATGTTATTGTGTGTTGATTATCCTTGCATACTGATCATTGCTTATTCTCACTAGATTATAAAATCAATTTGGATTAGATTAGTACTTCATTATTGGAAAATTGATTCAAAGAATTTTGGACCTAATTATTCATAATTGATTGATTTCAAAGGACTCAAAATTTTTAATTGGTATTAGAGCGGTTATGCTCAAAGGCTTAACAACCTGAGTGTGGATCCTAACTCGTGTATTTAAAATTAATAGATTTTAAAAGATTTGGAGGTCTCATAAATCGTCTGCCCTTTTTCAATGGCGAAGAGTATCCTTATTGGAAAGTCTGAATGGTTGCATTCTTACAATCATCCGGAGAAGATGTCTGGATTGCAATCGAGGATGGATGGATGCACCCTACTATGTTGAAAGGAATAGGTGATGATGCTGAAGAGGTCCTTAAGCCTAGGTATCAATGGTCTAAGGACGAAAAGAAAGCTATTGGTTATAACTATAAGGGTTGTAATGCTATTTTTTTGGTTGTGAGCCCAAGTGAGTTTCGACACATCTCTGCGTATACCACTTCTAAAGAAGTTGGGACATATTAGTTTAAACTCACGAAGGCAATGATACAGTAAAAAGAAAATAAGTTACAAATGCTCACCTCTCGATTCGAGAATATTCGAATGGATAAGAATGAACCTTTTGATGAGTTTTATGCGAGACTAAGTGACATTGTCAACATTAGTGCGACATTAGGTGCAGCTTACTTCGATCTTAAAAAAATGAAACCAGACACTCTTGCTGGAAAGTTAGAACATTTGAACTCGAGATGCATATGGAAAACCCTCAAAATAATAAGAGTATTGCTTTTAAGTCTTCCTCTACCTATTCATCTTCTAAGGGTACCAAAGAGGCTGACAACTCATTTGTTTCAGATGATGATGTGGGGTGGGTCTGATATTGGTTCATATATTGCCTCTATAGATAACCAACTTAAAACTCTTGTGAAAAAAATGTCAATTTCAAAAATAAGGGCAATCAGTGAATTATAAGTCATGAACTCTTGATCAAGTTAAATTGAATAACCGACAGACCAACCCTGACACTGACTTAAGTTAAGTTGAATGTTATAAGTGTCATAAGTTTGGTCACTATGTACATATTTGCCTGAATAAAAAATCTGGTAGTAATAATAAGGCCATGAATATTATTGTTACTTTGGATGATAATAATGATGAATTTGATGCTAATAACGATCATTCCCAAGAAAATAAAAATAATACTTTTTGTGTTTATCCTAATAGAATAAACTCTAGTAATGATTATTCTAACCCATTTAAGCTAGAAAACCATGCTGAAAGTCAGAGTGATAGTGAAAGTTGTAAGTTTGGGGACTCTAATCTTGATGATTAGTTGTATACTAGCTTAGACATTTTTGAAGTGTGTTGAACTTGAAAAAAGTTAACAAAACCTTGAAAGGTGAAGTTAACACACTCACACTGGAACTTAAAAAAAAGTTGAGGATACAAGCCTTCAGATTGAAAAGTGATGTAAAACAAGTAGCCCTTCAATGATGCAAGTCATGAAGTGATAAGACTTAGACTATTGTTTTCCTTCTTTTTAGTAAGTTCCTAGTTTGTTTAGAAGTCTGAGTAGTTTCTATATTTCCTTGTTTGCTTAGAGGTCTTTAGTCTTTACTATTTTAGAGTCCTACTATAATTAGGAGTTTTAGTTATTTTATCTCTATAAAAGAGAGAAGAACTTGTAACAGGAGGAATCAATCAATATATAATCATGTTTCTTTCTTCTCAATTCTTAGTTTACTTTCCTAAAGTTAACTTTAAATTGCTTCCGCTACGTTAAGTGGTACTAGAGCAGGACGTTGATCATGAAGATCGATGGCACCTAACCCGGAGGATTCGTGTGTCCAGGATGCAAATACTGGATCTTTTTATTCAAAATCCGAAATTGATCAGATTGTTATGAAGCTTCGTGATGATATTTCATTTGAAACACAAATTACCATTCGAAATGCCATCCGCGATGTTTTCCAAGAAGAACGAGGTATAAGAACAAATCTAGGGATAGACATTGCAACCTCTAGTGATGAAGGTCTTCGTCTTCCACACGCTAACCATAGTGCAACTAATTTTGATCTTCAATCTCATCATCCCCAAGCCATCACCGCCCTCTACACCGATTACCCTCCACAACCCCAGGCCACAAACCTCAACCACCCACCCGTACCTACCACCAACCGACATCGTAATACCAACCAATGCCAATACCCTACCACCCTTTTCACTGATCCCATACCTAGTTATTATCATAACCCCGATGAAGAAGATGCCGAAGTAGATTTTTCTTCACAAAACCCTGCCCTACACCCTTCACAACTTTGAAACCACCATCACCCCACTAACCAAAATCAAACCCATTATCCGACACAACATCGCCAAAACATTGTCCAACCTATTCGAGATTATTGTCAACCGTATATACCCCAATCAACCTCACAATTTTTCTCTTCAAGGAAATAATAATCGGGGATATGGCAATAACGTTGAATACCGTGTGAAGGCTGATCTCGCTACTTTTAATGGTATGATGCACATTGAGGATTTTCTTGATTGGTTAAACTCCATTGACCGTTTCTTTGAATATATGGATATTCCCCCGGAGAAGCAAGTAAAGATTGTTTCTTTCAAACTCATTGGTGGCACATTTTCTTGGTGGAGTCAAATTTAGCAAGACCGCATTTGTAAAGGTATGACTCAAGTCCCTACTTTGTTCTGGATGAAACAATTATTGCAACAACGTTATTTGCCTCTTGATTATATTCAGGTTTTATTTACTTCTCTTCAAAATTGAAAGCAAGGTAATTGTTTGGTGCAGGATTATGTGGATGAATTTTACAGATTACTTTATCGCAATAATCTAAACGAATCTGAAAATCAACAAATTGTATGTTTTGTGAATGGTTTGAAGTGAAATATTCAGAAAGAACTTGCTACACACCAGCACTTTAGTTTACATACTGCTATTAATAATGCTATGAAGGTTGAGCACTTCATGGAATAACCTAGACCTTATATTCACCCTTCTTATGTCATATTGGCCACTCCTTCATACACCCCCGTTATCTCCTTCAATACCTCTCACCCGGAAATGCCTAACACAAGCTCCAACAACCCTCCTAACAAACCTCCAGTTTGTAACCCAAATCAGTCACCACCTAACTTTTACCCGCCTCGTCTTAATACCTTCAATGTGACTACCAATGCTTATAAACCTAAAACTAATCCTTACGCTTAACCTCAACTTGATAAATGTCGTAAGTGTGGCAAGCCTGGCCATAATTCCACTAATTTATCATAGCAGAGTTGCTCTTATAGAAGAAACTTCTCCCAAATCCTTGGTGGATGATATTGATAATCTTATAGACAATGAACCCACTTATGGTGATGACGAGGGTGCTCATCTTTCTTGTGTCGTTCAAACTTTATTTTTTCCACCACAAGCTACTACATACCATCGGAAGGAGTTGTTCAAATCTACTTGTACATTTGATGGAAAATTATGTTTGGTTATCATTGATAGTGGTAGTACTGAATATATTGTGTCAAAGAAGTTGGTTGACATACTACCGCTCTCTACGCATCCACGTCCTACTCCTTACACAACTGGATGGATTCAGGATGCTTGCAAGCAGGTTATTACAGTCCAATGTCTTCTTGATTTTTCTATTGGGAATTACAAAGACTCTATTATTTGTGATGTTGTTGATATGAATGCGTGTCATGTCTTGTTTGGCCGCCCATGGATGTACGATACTGATGCTCTCTACCGTTGCAAACAAATATCTATTCTTTTATTAAGGATGGTGCTACAATCACTTTGGCTCCTTCATATACAAAGCCGTATGTTTCATCTATCTCTGATACTAAAACTTGCTCAGTCTCAAAAGATTTTGTTTCTGATTTTTCTAAGCCAGATGAACTTTTTGTTGTTGTAGTCAAGCCTGTATATCTTTTGAAGTTTCTATTGTTGTACCCCCACAAGTACAACCAATTTTATCTGAGTTTTCATGTGTCCTTCCTTCCGAAGGCCCCCCTTCTCTGTCGCCTATGCACAATATTCAACATTAAATTAATTTTATTCCAGGTGCTAGTCTTCCGAATTTGGCTCATTATCGCATGTTCCCACATGAGCATGTAACTCTTCAACAACAATTTGATGAATTATTAAAGAAAGGGTTTGTTTGTCATAGGATGACTCTGTGTGTTGTACCCGCCTTACTTGTTCCTAAGAAGGATGATTCTTGGAGACTTTGCATTGACAGTCGAGCGGTTAATAAAATTACAGTTCGTTATATATTCCCTATTCCGTGCCTTGATGATATGTTAGATATGCTTGCGGGTTCTTCTATTTTCTTAAAAATTAATTTGAAAAGTGGGTATCATCAGATTTGCATTCTCCTTGGCGATGAATGGAAAACTGCTTTCAAAACAAAGGATGGATTATATGAGTGAAATGTAATACCTTTTAGTATCTCTAATGCTCCCAGCACTTTCATGCGATTAATGAATCAGGCTTTGCAACATTTTATTGGAAAGTTTGTTGTTGTTTATAGTGGCGGCATTCTTATTTATAGTCGTTTAGAATCCGATCACCTCTATCATCTCTGGGAAGTTTCTCTGCTCTTAACGCCAACTCTTTGCTTATTAATTTAAAGAAGTGTCATTTTTTTCCACACAGGTTATTTTTTTTTGGCTATGTTTTCTCCGCAGCTGGTATTCATGTGGATGAGGACAAAGTCAAGGCAATTCGTGATTGGCCTATTCCTAAATCTGCTCATGATGTTCGTAGTTTTCACGGTCTTGCTACTTTTGATCAGTGATTTATCCCTAATTTTAACTCTATTTCAGCTCCTTTGACTGATTGTTTAAAGGGGATAAAATTTGTGTGGACTTCTGAAGCTAAAGAAAACTTTGAAGCTTTAAAGTTACGGTTAACTACTGCTCCTGTACTTGCTCTCCCCAACTTTGAGAAATTATTTGAAGTAGATTATGACGCTTCTATACAAAGTATTGGTGTTGTTTTGTACCAGGAGGGAAAACCTGTTGCTTATTTTAGTGAAAAGCTTTCAAAAGCCCATCATAAGTGGTCTACTTATGATTTTGAATTTTATGCAGTCGCACAATCCATTAAATATTGGAAGCATTATCTTGTACAACGTGAATTTATACTTTATTTAGATCACTAGGCCTTTTAAAACTGACAAGCATCTAAACCTTATGCATGTTCTATGGGTTGAATATTTGAAGCCTTTTTTCTATATTTTGAAGTATTAATCAGGTGCTCAGAATACAGTTGCTTACGGTCTTAGTCGTCGAAATTCCTTATTGGTGACCGCTCGTAGTGATATTGTTGCTTTTGATTATTTGAAGGAATTTCATCACGATGATCTTGATTTTTTTGAGATGTGGTATAAGTGTTCTTCCCAATACTCGGGCACAACTGATTTTGTGCTCCACAATGACTTTCTTTTCAATGGAAATCGACTATGTATTCCACAAGGTTCTTTATGTAACTTTATTGCTATAGAACTTCATAGTGGTGGTCTTGGAGGTCATTTCAGTCAGGACAAAAAAATTGCATTAATTGAGGACCGTTATTACTGGCCTTCTTTAAAGTATGATGTGCATGACTTTGTTTGCCATTATTTTATTTGTCAGCAGTTTAAAGGTCAGCGTCAAAATACAGGCTTATACACTCCTCTTCCTATTCCTTCGGGGCCTTGGATCGACCTCTCTATGGATTTTGTTTTGGGACTTCCTCGTACTCAGAGCGGTAATGATTCTGTGTTTGTTGTTATGGTTTGTTTTCTAAAATGGCTCATTTTATACCTTGCAAGAAAACTATGGATGTAGTAAATATGGCAATTTATTCTTCCGAGAGGTTGTTCGTTTGCATGGTGTTCCTAGTTCTATAACATCTGATCGTGATAAAAAAAAATTGAGCTATTTCAGGATAACTTTATGGAAGAGACTCGATACTTCTTTAAAGTTTAGCAGTACTGCACACCCACAAACTGACGGACAGACTGAGGTTGTTAATCGTTCCTTAAGGAATTTAATGCGCTGTCTTTCTGGTGATCAACCTTGATAATGGGATTTAGCTCTTGCTCAAACAGAATTTGCTTACAATTCTTCCAAAATTCCTTTTACAGGCAAGTCTCCATTTGAAATTGTTTACACTTACTTGCCTAAACATACTTTAGATCTTGTTGCTCTCCCTCTTTCTCTTGATGTAAATACGGATGTTAATGACTTCGTTGATTTTGTCACAAAAATCCATGATAATGTACACAAAAACTTGGAATCCTTGAATGCCAAATATAAAGAAGATACTGATAGGCATCGTCGTGTGAATATTTTTGATGAAGGTAATCTCGTGATGGTTTTTCTTTGCAAGGAACGATTTCCGGTGGGTACTTACAATAAGCTGAAAAATAAGAAAACTGGTTCACTTCTTATTGTGATGAAAATATGTGATAACGCCTATGTTGTTGATTTTCCAGAGGAGTATAATATTTTTCCAACTTTGAATGTCCAGGATATCTTCGCTTACTACGGACATGAGCACGATTCTTTACCTACAATAAACTCGGGGTTGAGTTCTTTACTACAACGGGAGACTAATGTAGAACAAGTAGCCCTTCAATGATGCAAGTCATGAAGTGATAAGACTCAACCTATTGTTTTCCTTCTTTTTAGTAAGTTCCTAGTTTGTTTAAAAGTCTGAGTAGTTTCTATGAATCCTAGTTTACTTAGAAGTCTTTAGTCTTTTCTATTTTAGAGTCCTACTACAATTAAGAGTTTTAGTTATTTTATCTCTATAAAATAGTGAGGAACTTGTAACAGAAGGAGTCAATCAATATATAATCAAGTTCTTTCTTCTCAATTCTTAATTTACTTTACTTAAGTTAACTTTAAATCACTTCAGCTACGTTAAAAAGCTTGAAAGTGAGAAACTTGATCTTCTTGATGAACTGGGGCTGCTAGAAAAGGAAGTTCATGATGCCGAGGAGAAAGTTAAGTCAACTTATGATGAACTTGAAAAGTCTAAGTTTAACTTTGATACAGCTCAGCAAAAACTTTAAATGTTTTGTCACTAAGAGATAAATATTGATAAAATGGTAAGTTAGGGTAAATATAAAAGTAACAAAAGGGGCTTGGATATAAAAATATTAATTCGAATAAAAGAACCCATTTGGTTATAAAATTTGTTAAAATCACAGTATTGCCAAAACCTAGTGTAGTATCAAGTACTCGCATTCAAACTAGTAAGCCACACTATCCAAAAGTGATTTATTGTCATGCTTGTGGTGGAAGGGGACATTATGCATTATACTATAGATTTGTGATAGTCTTTCAATATTAAATTCAATAGAACTTTCATGTATTTGACTTTCACAGGTGAAAGGATAAGAATAAAAAGATGAATGGTGAAGAAAAGTGAATATGAAAAGTTAAGATGTAATAAGTGATCGATGGAATATGAAGACCCTATTATTCTCAGAATGCCTGCAAAACACCATATCCATTACTAACCTATCCTTCTCCTACATTGCATCCCTTACAACGTCTATTTGATCATGAGTCTAGTGCGGTCAGTTTAGTGGAGATGAGAGATATATGAAGTCTATGGTAGTTAACTTGACACTTTCACCAACAATTGAGTTCCTTTCCATGATATTATAGGAAACGTCTGCCTATTTAAGGCATATGATTCCTCGTTGCATTTATTCATATTCATATTGCCAATGAGAGAAAACCTAATAAAATCTCAGTGATATTTGAGTGAACACCCAAGAGAGGCCTAAGTCAAAACAAGTTCCAACATATTAATCCAATTGTGGTTGAATAATACGTTGAAAACATGGAATCTATCTGATTGTCCACACACACATATACTGAGTAATATATTTCAGTGTCATTTTATATCTCAAAGGTAATGTCTTGATCTATTTTACATATTTTATATTAATTATTCCTCTACCATGCATTGTATTAGGGGAGTGTTTGCCAATGTTTAATTATGTTATTTATTCTTAGATTTTGTGTGTGTTTGTATGCTAACTGGAGTCACCATTATTTTAAGGGGGAGATGCATCTTATTTTGAAGAGGAAGTAATTAGATTTTTTTAATGTGGTATTGTTTTGGTTATATTTCCTTCCATTTACTCTTTTGTTCATCTGTGACAAAAAGGGGGAGAGATAATCACTGCCATGTAAGCCAAGTAAGCTTTTGGCTTTCTCGTGGATTTATTATTTTTTGAATGGTTACGTAATGCATCTTGTTTATTGTGTAAGGATGCCAGAGCAGATACTATAGGATAAAAGAGTAGCTTTGAGCATAGATGTTCAGTGATTGAGTCAATCCATCGAGCTATAATTTCTTTCTTTCTTATAGTCGCAGTTTTATCACAAAATTAACCATATGGGGAGATTAAAACATCCATATTTGGTGTTGGTATCATTTCGTGTCTAGAATAAGTGTCAGCACTATGTCGTGGTTATCCATCGTTAGAGAGTACACGTAGAATGACTACAGCCAGACTGACACTGAAAATGTATGTTAGTTGTGTACCTTTTCTCTCAAATACTCTAGCCCATTATGTGTTCGAATTGTATTTTTTTGGATGAAAATATGTTTATGTTTGAATAAATTTTTTATGTGTTCGAATTGACTAGGCAAAAGTCTTTCTGATCGAGTAGACTAGTACTCTGTTCAAACAGAGTATGGGATTTTAATTTTATAATAAAATGTTTATTTTTTATTTTGAACTTTACCTCTTCCAAAGCCAATTATAGGGCTTGAGATATTTTTGAAAGAAGAGAGAATTCAACGAGAATCAACCCTCAATTTGAATCAATCTAGAATTACATAAACCTAATTTTAATTTTGAGACTTAAGAGCTTGAGGGATTTGAGCCTGAAAAGATTTGGTGCATAGTTCGAAGCGAGGCATTATGAGAATGAGGGGAGTTGCGAGAACGGAGGATTGATTATGAGAATAGTGATTGAAGATAGGTAACCACAGTATGTGATTATTGAGTCTGTAAGTGGTTTAGATTCTTGTAATTATTTCTTCATAGTGGATTTTAGTTGTTGAGGATTCGACAACGACCTATGGGTTTTTCTCATAAGAAAGGTTTTATACATGGCCAATATCGAGTGTTCTTGTGCGTCGATTATTGTTTCATATTGATTATTACTTATTCTTACTAGATTATAAAATCAATTTGGATTAGGTTAGTACTTCGTTATTGGAAAATTGATTCAAAGAATTTTGGACCTAATTATTCATAATTGATTGATCTCAAAGGATTCAAAAATTTCAAACTCGGGCTCTCAACTTCCCTGGCTCAATGTTCTTTTTTCTTTCAATTTTTATTGCAAAACTGAACACTTATGACCTTCCTTGAATATTAGCAAGGAGGGTAAGTCCCTTGTTTACAAGATTTATGAGTTCTCTACATTTAAGATCGAAGGTAAAATATTTGGTTCTTGACCGTCAAAGTAGATATTAAAGGACCAAAACACTATTTCAATTGAGAATTTTTTTTCATAAAGGAAATGTGATCCATTTTTCGAGGCATTGGATTCTAATATGCTTGTGTTAGGATATCCTTTCCATTACAATTCCTAATCCAAGTTTAGGATATTAAGAATGAATGGAAGTCGAGATCGATATTGATTCTTAAGAACAATCTTATAAAGCAATGCACACATGTTCATCGGATAATGATCTATCAAGCACACAACCTAGAATTATTTGGCAGTAAATATAAATCTAGGGAAAATTAGTTTTTGGACCCTACATAATGACCATGAATTGGTTTAACACCTTTTGATTGTTATTTTTAGTTTTTAGACCTTAAAATTTTCAAATCTTTAAAATGACCAAATTTACCCTTTATGCTTAGTCTTCCCCAACACTCTCAAAGCCACTCGTTCACATACGAATACCATTAAAAGGTGGGGTTTATTCTAGATAAGGAGAAGATGAAGAAATCATTGTATAATAGTAAAATGAGTTTGCAGTTATGAACTAAAAAGTGTTTATTAAGTGTAATCCAAGAGTGAGAAACAAAGTTTTTTGGGAAAGAGAGGTTAGTGATATTTGATTTTGGTTTGGAGATGGAGATGGGTGATTTATGTAATAGCCTAATTCTGGGATTTGGATTTAGCCTTTATACCAGATGTATTTAGAATGCTCAAGAACAGTAAATAATGGCTAACAAGTCAATTTAGAGTAGAAAATCTTTGAATAGGTTAAAAACTATGACCTTTATTAAGAATTTTGAGAAAGAGAAGATGGTGTTATTGATATTGCTAGCTTATTGTAATGAGTCTTCTGAGTGTATAAAATGTTAGGGTAAGGATTTTTCTGTCCCTCATTTAGAATTCTTTTGTCTCATTTATAGGCCTTATAATATGACCATTTGATGACCATAAAGATTCTTAATGATGGACGTTACATAATATATGTTTGACCAGATTATGTAACATTTTGATCTCTTTTACTGTACAATGGCTTTATTAATGACTGTACATCTGTTTAACTCAAACTGTTGATGTAGAGGTTATTATTGACGGTCAGAACTTAGTAATACTGAATGCGTCTTTAGAAGTGCTTTCCTGTATGTTGATGAGCTCGAGGATGAAATATGAGTCTGAGATGTGAAATAAGCTATTACAAGATGGCTTTCAACCAAGAGTACGAAGAGTATCATGGATGAGTGGTGTTGGTTGAGAAACTCATACTATATATGTGTCTTGATGTTGCTTTCTTGATTCTTATTGTGCCACGTGCTCTGTTGTTGAGTTTGAAAGTTCACATACTTGGTCAAAGATGAAGCATGAGTCCAAGACGCGGAATAAGCTATTACAACCGCCCCCTCACAGCCAATAGTATGAGAATCTTTATAGGCGAGTGGTGTTGGTTGAGAAGCATCATAAATGCTGCAATTAACATCTGAGAATCATTTCTAATGTATACTCATGAATATCTATTTTTGTCTTTTGGGTTTTCTAAAACCAATGGTTCTAGTCAATGGTATTGTGTGAGAAATATTTATGACATTGGGAATTTAAAGAGTCAGCTTTGAATGCCGATCATTCTATAAAAAGGTACTTTGTGTTGAGTTTGATGAACCCAATCTTCACCTCTATTCTACTTCTCTCTGTTCTTTAAAAGATTATGACTGTGTTGAGTATGGTAATTATAAGGAATCAATCACAAGAATTTAGGATTCGTTGAAAAATGGAATAGTTGCGTATCATGTATTTTGGCTATCAACCCTTGTATATATCGACACCGATTCTTGTGTCACCGACGTATCATCATATTTCATATGAAGAGGTGGTAGAGGCGGGGGATGACCATTATCAGATAGTGCACTTCCACTATCTGTTAACATCTGAGGCAGAGCATCAAAATGGGCTTTGGTTACTGGCGGAGGATGTTGTGGCAGCTGAAGATGAAGCGGCAGGCGTTCGTCCAAGGGAGTCTCACCGGTATCTTGCGAGTGAGTGGGTGCTTCCTAAAAAGTAGGACCTTACGCCCGGCTCAAGCATGCGGGGTGGTGGGGGTTATGGTGGAAGAGGTAGCGATGATGGAGGTCATTTTTTTTTATGAACCAAAGTCATTGGCCATTGAAGAAGATCTTTCATCTGTGATTTTCAGTTCCAACTTCTTCCTGCTCCTTGTTGCATGAGATCAGAGTATGGACGCTGCTTCAGTTTTTCATCATCTTCCTTATCAACTGTTGGGAGATGTTTCAAGCTGGTGCTTGATATAATTTTGAAAACTATCTATAAATTATTTGAAATGAATGTGTATTCTGTAAAGTAATCTATAAGAATTTTTTTGGACTAATGTAATACAGTTGCTCTGTTATCTTGGTGTTGTGCTTCAAACTAGAAGTATTTTGAATTTGTAAAGTAGAGTTCTTTAAAGTTGTAAGTATGGGGAATAGTAGATCATGATAAGGTATTAGCTGGTCAAAATGGACTATAAGGATCTCAGTGTGAGGTAGAAAAATGTAGGGGAGTTTTGAAAATGAGTAAATAGTTTTTATTAGATGACTGGTGTTGCAAAGGTATATGGTTTTCTGTGGTTTGTGAATGTCGAACTGGTTAGTAAAAATGTTTCGATCTTGTTGAGAAAAATATTTTGAACTGCGGAAAGGACTGGGATAGATATGTAGGTGCTACTACTGGATCTGTTGAAGTGTGCCATCTTCATATCTGTATATATATATGATATGAGGGAATCTTGCATAGTATAAAAATAATTACCTGTCACAATAATCTTGATTTTTACAGTATATCAGTAAAGATATTGCTGTCCACAATACTTTCTTGAAAAATATATTCTTCAGCAAAATCTATAGGGGGATACGGATTTTCAAGGATCTTCCTGGTGACTATATATAACATGGTGAAACATGGCTTCTATGCCTTGTATCTCTGCAGGGATACGCAGCTTGTTGAGGTTGTACGAGTAACTATGGTGAGCATGCAATCTCAGCGTGCTTGTCATGCAGCGGATGGGAGGTTCCAAATCAAGGTTGTTGAACTGCATGAATGCTACTTTCGTCAATTGCCTTATGACGCGGTGTTACTGAACTGGCCATTGAATTTGGTCAGCTTGGATGATGAAGGTAGGCGTGCATAACGTGATCACTTTGTCTAGTGTGACATTTTTCATAGGTCCTTATTAGATCCCCGGGTATGAGAACTGACTGTTCGACAGCTCGTATGTGACCAAATTGTTGAAGAGGATATACGGGTAGTAAAAAGAGAGATAATTATGCTTGGGGGGTTAAACCATCGAGGCTGCTTTAGATGTAACTATGGAGCTCGGTAAGCTCGAAATATGAGAGCTCGCAATAAGTAGTCTGTGTATGGTATTATGTGTTTGGTACTCGAATAAATATAACCTGAGACATAATTGATGCGTCGATCTGAATTTAAAATAAAGTATTATGTTTTACTATTTTTGTATGGATATTTTGGATGACAGCTGTAGGATTTTAACAACTATATAGATATCTCCGAATTTTGAATATTGCACTATTTTAGGAATATTGTAGGATCTTGGTGGAGTACAAAAGTAGGGTTATTGGTCGATTGTATTATCTTGGTAAAGAGGGGCAGACTTTTTTAATGGCAAAAAATAGAGACAGACGTGATGATGGTAGACGTTATCACAGAAGTCATGATGATGCATTTAAATGAAAAGACGTGCATAGAGAGACAGTAGGGGTGACTGACACATTTTTTAAGGAGCCGTCATTTTGAAAACCGAGAGAGAGTATAAAAACTCGAATCTCTCTCCCCCATAAATTTTCAACAGTTACAGGGAGAGAGAAAAGTGGTGAAAAACTTATTTCCAGAAAAAGGAAATGTCTGAGTTCTGAGTGTAATCTGAGAGAGAAAGTATCACCGTGTGAGAGAAAATCATTGGAAAAATGACGGGAATGACCATTTTCAGAGGAAACGTCTGAGTAAAGTAGAAGATTGTTGTTTTTCAAGCACAGGTAGGTGTTATAAAGTTCTATTTGTTTGATTTGTTTGTAGTACTCTGTATGATACCCTTTTAGATTGAAGGAAAAAGATGTTCTGATAATATAGGGGTTTTCAATTTTTAAGAGTAATCGAGGGGAGACTGTTGTAGTACATGAGTTTTGGTATATAGATATATTGTAGAGAGAGAAAATATTTGTTTGGGGAAGAAGAGGGAAACTTGAAATAATTGTTGTTTATTTTTGTAAATTGCAAAACAAACATGTTGACTGGGTAGAAATTGGGGTTGTTGTTACTGTATGGAGTGTGAAATATGGAAAATGTAGATAATGATAAAATATTTTGTGTATTTGTAGGTCAAGTATGCGTTCTAAACCTAGCATTTCTACTAGTAGATTTGTAGTATCCTTGAGTTTGGAGGAAGCATCGTCTTCGGGGAGGGAGGACGGGTGTAATAGTATGGAGGAAGCTGTAAATAGTACAGATGTAATTATCGAAGGGGGGCAAAGTAGGAAAGTTGAAAAAGTGATAGATAAATTGGATAAACAAAAAATAGATAAAGTGTTTGTCATATACCCAGAGGGGGTAGATGTAGTAAAGGAGTTTTTGAAGTATAAGAAGAAGTTGTAAGGAGAATGGGAAAGCTACCTAGAGGACCAAAGTCGCTGGTTCAGGGCCTACGTCCCAGGCAAAGGGGAGGAGGCAGTGTACTATCAAGTCTCTTTTCCAGAGAAGTAGAAAAGGGAGAGAAAGATCAGGGGAGATGTGAATCTCTCTTATTTTAATGGGCTCGGGCTATCAGGCCTGAATGATGGGCTTTTGTGTTACTTGAATCAGGTCGTGTATGGCCTGAGAATTCATTAGACCTTTTTTCAAAAAGAGGCTATGAATGCATTGCAGTGTTGTCCTGCCCAGCTAAATGGAAATATATACAAGATGATGAGGGTATGTGAGGCACTGAACAAAAAATGGAAGAAGAAAGGGACTGTTAAACAGTTTATAGCTGAAGATTAGTTGAAATTCTATAAGTGGAAATATATGAATGGTCGAAGCAGTGGTTACTTGTATAGTGATTCATCTAGGCCAAAATTCTTTGATTTTGAATATGTAGGTAGACCATGAAATGACCACCTGATATGGGTAGAGGGTAACTGTATGCAGGTTCCAAATGAACCAGCGCTCGAACTGAACCATAAATATTATAACCCGAGTAAGTAACGTCGACCAATCTTTGTATAAATAATAACGTATTTTCGGGCTGTTAAACATTGTTTTGTTCCTTGCTTTGGCAGAACCCAATCCTTCTTTGGCCCCTGATAATACCATCATGTCGACTGTGTTGCTCGAGATCCAGTCGAGTTAAAGCAGGTACTTGACAAGCTTGGTATCCGCAGAGACAAGAGGGTAGATTCCATGGTACCCAAAGTTCAACGAGCTCATGAGAAACGAGCTATGACTGAGGGGAATACAAGTTTGAACGTTGATGATGTTCTAAGTGTGCCTACTCCTACTCTTGGAAACATGAAACGGACTACTCGGAGGTTGAGAAGAACAACGCTGCAAGGTACGCCTGTTACTGGAGGGGTGACCACAGAACAAGAGATCGTAAAAACTATTTCTGGAGAAGTGGAGGAGAAACAGGAGGTGATTGTGGTTATGCCTGCTGATGTTAAGAATAGTCTGCGGAAGAGAAAATGGTATGAGGTCGAGGGTAGCTCTTGTACTAATCCTCATGCTACCTCCAAGATAAAGGATCTGGAGATAAAATACAGTCTGATGGTTGGGATAGATCTGAAGCTGCTCGATGACAAGTATCACAAGCATACTTTTATGGTACGTTCTTGAAATCTTTAAATGTCTTGCATTCGAACTATAAGCTGTTTATGTTATATTTGTGTTTGAATATACCTTATTCTTATATTGGCAGTTCTCCATGCTGTTGAAGGGGGCACATAAGTGTCTTGATAAGAGGAGCCAGGAATTCAGGGATCTTACTATGAAGTTCAATACCAAATTGACTCGTATTAAGGAGCTCGAAGCTGATCTCAAGATAGAGAAAGAGATGAGAGCTGAAGATGCTCGAGCGGCTGTAAAGATCGCAAATAAGTATAGCGAGCTGGTTAAGCATAATGACATTATGTCAAAAACAGCCTCAACACTGAAATTGGAAATGGATCACTTTATCCAATTGTATTATAATTTTGGATTGAGTGAAGCTGATGTGGCGTTGGGCCAAGCTGGAAAATATGAGGAAATAATCCTTCCATCAGAGGTGACGGACGAGGTGATGGCTGACACTATTAGTTTACTTGAAAAAATGCTAGACCTTCCACCCAAAAGTTCTGAGGCCGTCCAGCCTGCTAAGAAAACATTGGACCTCTATTGGAACGTCCTGATCTATTCCATCCTGCTAGGAAAATAGTGGAGCCTCCATCTGAGGTTGACATTAGCAAGAACTCTTAAATATTCTGTGATACACTTTATCGTCAAACTTCATGGCTTATTTTAATTCTGATGAGAATGTACTCTGTATGATCGTAAACTGTTAATTTTGATAGACCCGTTCTAGTATGTTGTTTTGAATAACTGCATGATAACAATGTATTTGTGACCTGTGTAGGGATAGAGCGATTAAAAAAAAATTATAAACTAGAGAGAACGTTGAGTAGATCGAGGGATTACGTGGCTCGTATTCAACATGTACTTAATAAAACTAAATATGAGAAAAGGCAACTTAAATACAATTTTGAAAAAACTTTTAAAAAGTTATATGATCTCTAATGTAGATATGCTAAGATTAAAATAGAGAGGGATGAGGTGTTAAGAAAGGAAGAGGAAAGGAGAATATTAGTTCAAATACCAAAAGAATTGACTTGTTCTAACGACTGGAGTGATAAGGCTAGGAGTCAAATTATGTTGATAGCTCTGACACTGTATTTCGAGGTCGAAGTAGATAGTGAAAGGGGTTTAAAAGAAGCTTATGTAGAGCTTTTGAAGGAAAGAGGTGTAGTACCAGATCCAGCTCGAGTTTTGTTTTTAGCTTAAGAAGCACGTAATCGTTATAGTTTAGAGGCGAGAAAGTGTTCTGCTTGAGCTGGTATGTCTATTGTATGGGGTGATGTAGAACCTTTACCTGATGTGTTTGGCTTTATGGTTGATCGGAGAGCTATGAGAATTGTATTTTTCAGTATAAGGAAAGAGAAAATAAAAGTTCTACAGCAATTATAGGGTGAGTTAAAGGAATTGCAAGATGTATTATCACAACATGTTGAGCAAAAAAGGTTTCTGGCGATACATTTATCAAAATAAGTGTCTGTTCGAATGAAAGTAAAAGCTGAGTTGAGGGCGCTAGGGGTATTGCAAAAAGGAATGCGCAAGCGGTTGCATGAAGCGCAGATGCAGTTGAAGTTTCATCTACATCCATCGCGAGCAAAAGTTGCAGCTCAGACAAAACATGAACGCCTTATTGATAGTGTCATCTCTTTTTATGGAGGAGAACTAGCGAGGGTAGAGAATGAATTTAAGAAGTTTGTAATGAAATGTTGGAAGGATTTTGATGTTGAGAGTGCCAAGGCAGAAAATATCTAGTTTACCAAAGATGAAGAAGAAATTGATGGTGACAAACCTATTCCTAGGTCGAGAGACATTCCTAGGTAGAGGGAACTATCGTCAGAAGATGAGGAGGTCGAGAGTCTGATACCCCGATCATGGCGTAAACAACGCCAACAAGAGGTGGTAACCTTTACAGCTTCAATAGATGCTCAAGTAACGAATAGACAAAGTTTGAGAGATAGAGGGCAGTCCAAGCATATCTTGAAAAAACGACAATAGGGTGTTTCCTGTTTGTTATCGATCTTGTATATGTGAAATCTTTGTATACTATTTTGTTTTGATGAAAAATGAAAGCTATTCTCTGTGATAAATAGAATGACATATCGATTTTACTCAGATATCATGTTCTTAATTTAAACTGTTAACTGTGATAAGTAATCTGTCTAAATATGCGAACTATGATAAATGTAATCTGTAATGACAGGTAGAACTGGTAACTTTCTGGAATCAATGTGACGTCCTACTTGTTCAGAATGAACAATTGAGCGCAAAATTAGATTTGTGTCAGGGGGCATTAAAGAGTGCCACTAAAACAGAAGTACACATGAAAGAGAGGTTAACAAAAGAGTAAATATAGTAGTTCGGTTAACTGCCGAACTGCACAAGAAAGAGGTTAAACTTTCTGATGAAGTGAAAAAGATAGGGGCATTAGAACAAGGAGCGAGAGTGATAGCTGCGCAAACTCGAGTTACCGAGCTGTCGGCGGTTTTAAAGTTGGATGGAAATAACGTGAAAGCCTGGCAATTTCAGGTTAACCTTCTAGAATCTAATATGGCTGACATGAGAGTAACTATTAAATAAGCAGAAGTTTATTATAAAAAATATGAGGTGTTGTGGTTGGTTGTTGATAGGATGATAAAAAGGCTGGAAGGAGCCCATAACCAATACGACAAAAATATAAACAAGACATGGGAAAAGGTATATACACTAGAGCATACCATTGAGTCGATGGAGTTGACTATGTTGGAGTATCAAATGGAAAATACGAGGGTGCGCGATATAAATACCAAGTTGGATGCATATCTCCTAAAGGCTGAAATAAATATTAATGATAAAATGGTAAATAGTCAGTACCGTGATGATGAAGTAGAGCGGGCACAGTCTATGGTTTGTCATATGGAACAATTCATGACAGTGTTGGAAACTCAAAAGATTAATTTGTTGGAGGAAAATTGAAAAGTGAACACACGCTGTCAATAGTTGGAAGTGATGCTGAAGGAAGCTCAAAGTAAACTGAGCGAGCTCATTCTTGCTAAACAAGTGAAAAGTGAGGCAGGTGATGTGCTTGAGAGGGATATGACAGTAGTGATTTCATTCTTTGTAGCAGAGTTCAGGAGATTGAAAATGGTATATGATGCTTTAGTTGACAAGAGTACGCATTGTAACATAGAGTCAATGCGATCTGAATAACTAAAGCCCATGTTGGCCAAAATTGGAGCTCTTAAACATAGTATGGTTAAGGAGGGAGAACAAATTGTTTGCAGGAGGATGCCATATTTTATGCGTCGGTGGCCGTATAAGGGTTGTGACAATATGGGTCCTTCAAACGCAGGTGATGATTCTAGCTCGAGTGATGAGTAAAATTTACTAAACAAATGTAACTATAATTGATAGAGTATATTTGGTAGAAAGAATGATTCGTACTAACCTTGCGATAAACCAACTATAATGTATGAGTTGGATATCTGCTTATAGAATGAGTCCAAAAGCTACCATATAGTAGATAGTTGTTGAGGCAACAAACATAGAAGACGTAGAAGATTGGATTTGTGTCAACCACAAACGACCTGTAATGTGATATGTGATCAGTTTTGCCAAAGCAACAAATGATCTATAATGTATTAGATGACCAGTTTGGCCAAAACAACAAACGATCTATAATGTATTAGATGATCAGTTTGGCCAAAGCAGCAAACGATCTGTAATATATAGAGGACCAGTTTGGCCAAAGCAACAAACGATCTGTAATATAATATGTGATCAGTTTGGCCAAAGCAATAAATGATCTGTAATGTAATATGTGATCAGCTTGGCCTAAACAACAAACGATCCGTAATGTATAGAGGATCAGTTTGGCTAAAGCAACAAATAATCTGTAATGTATAGAAAATTAGTTTGGCCAAAGTAATAAACAATTTATAATCTGTATATAGAAGTACTTGTTGGATATATTAGAGAACTACTATAATGTAGGGCAATAAAACATAAGTATTTCATTGGTGTAAGATTGACGTGCATAGAATGTTTTAGATAAAGTACTGTATGATATAGTAGAAAGTATTCAGATGTATGGGATCAAACATAAGTCTTTCATTGATGTAAGATCGTCATACAAGATAGATTAATTTTTGAAAATTATACTAAAATAATATTATTATCTTCGATATAGCTTCAATCTTCTCGTATTCTAAGGATTAGGTACTCGTTCTCCGTGGCGAGATTATAAGAACTAAGGCCATTTTTTCTAGCAATGACAAAAGGACCTTCCCAATTTTTGGCCAGTTTTCCAACATTGACTTCTTTTCTGTGTTTGGGAACTTCTCAGAGTACGAGATCTTTGATTTCGAACTCTCTATGACGAACTCGTTTGTTATAAGATCAGGTTAAAGCTTTGTGGTATCTTCTCAAATTCATGATTGCTCTGTCTCGAGTCTCCTCGATCTAATTCATGTTACATGCCAACTAGAATTTATTTTTTGCATCTGTCATGGTATGGTCGTGTAATGGGTGATGATATTAAGTAGGAATGATTGCTTATGTATCGTATGCCAGGGGAAGTGGCGTGCATCCATTTGATACCCAAGGAGTTGTACGATATGCTCATAAAGCATGTGGTAATTCTTGTACTCAATTACCCTTTTTCTCTGTCAAGCATTTTTTGATTCCATCCACAATAGTACGATTAGTGATTTCTGCCTAACTATTTCCTTGTGGGTAATATGGATTGGAAGGAGAGTGGATGATGTTGTGTTGATTAAGGAACTCAACGACTCTGGAGCTAACAAATTAAGGCCCATTATTGATTCTTATAAGATGGGGGTAGCCAAATCGAATGATGATGGTTTCTCATATAAATTTGATGACTTCATCTTCTCGTGTACAGTACAGAGGGACTGCTTCTACCCATTTAGTGATGTAATCCATTGCTACTAGGAGATGTTTCGTTTTCCCGATGCAGTAGGGAATTCTCCTGTGAGGTCGAGGGCCCATCTTTTGAATGGCTAAAAAATGTTGATGGAATAGAGTTCCAAGGCTGGAGCTCGAATTTGGGTGTCGTGTCACTGGCAGGCATCGCACTTGCTCACAAGTTCAGTGGCTTGAGCTTTCATTTTAGGCTAGAAGACTCCTTGAGTAGGAGCTCGATCGGCTAGAGATCGTCCTGCTGCATGGGAGCTACAAGTGCCTTCGTGAAGATTATGTAGGAATTTTTTAGCCTCTTTGTTTGATAAACATTCGAGGTATGGTCATGTGACCAAAATTTTGTATAGGAGATCATTTTCCACGATGTATTTCTTAGCATTATCCAGCACGTATCGTCTTTTGGTGGGATCTTTAGGGAGTTCACCATCAAACGTATTTTTTGTTCTAATATATGTAAGGAATGGTCATCTCCAATCGTCCTAGTCCTCTTCAACGCCCCTAGTACTAACAGAATTTGAGCTTATGATGTTAATGCTGGGGGTGGATAATACTTCAATTTTAAGATACCGAGCTTCTGTACCAAGGATTCCTGCTAGATAAGCAAAAGAATCTGAATATCTATTTTCTCTGTGTGGTAAATGTTCATTAGTAATCCTCTTGAATCTGCACATTCTATCGGCTACTGCTGCTGTATAATCTATCATCTTTCTATTTTTTTAGAATTTTTCTGTGTAATGATTCACAATGAGTAAAGAGTCTGTGTACACAGACAATTCGGAGACTCCAATCTTAAGAGCCATATCTAGACCATGAATCATTGCCTCATATTCAGCCTCATTATTGGTAGCTTCGAAATTGAGTCTAATTTCTTTCTCGATCCTGTCATTGGAAGGTGTGATAAGCACGATTTTGTTGCCTAATCCTGTAGGTCTGAAAGATCTATTAGTTAAAAAATGTCATCCCTTTTGAGTTATCCAGTTTGACTTTTTTTTGAACTATTCTTCGTTAGTATCCGTACTGTTTTCTTCCCAGTCAGGATCTTCCACTAGGAAGTTTGCAAGAAAATCTGCTACTGCTTGACCTTTTTCAGAATGTTATGGTTCGAAACGGATATCATGTTTGCCCAGAGTGACTGACCATTGTTGTACTCGCCTAAATTTTTCTCGTTTGAATAGGATCTCTCACAAAGGGTAATTTTTCACTACTCAAACTGAGTGGGCTTAAAAATATTATCTCAATTTTTGCGATGTGTATATGAGAGCTAAGAGTAGTTTCTCGATCATGGTATACCGGGATTCTGCTGGAGTGAGAGTTTTGCTGATGAAGTAGACAGGTTTCTCCGTCTTCTCATCAAGTCATATGAGAACAGAACTTAATAATTTGTTAGTAACTGAAAGATTGATGATAAGTTCTTCACCTTCTTTAGGTGCACTCATCACCGGTGGTGTTCCCAAGTAATGTTTTAGCTCCTGAAATGTTGATTCACACTCTGCTGTCCACTCGATCTCAGGATCCTTCTTAAACTTCTTTTTTGTTGTTCCATCATGAAATAGGTTGAACTCTGGTGGTCCTGGATAGATGTTTACAGAACGTAGAATGGAAAACTAAATTTATGGGTTGGAGAATGAAGGTGATGCCTTAGACCCATTTTGACCATTTACTGATTATGGGTGAATGCTGCCAAGTTCCTAGGCCGTATAATATCCTATTCTGGTACCTTCAGTCCTGGGAAGAGGAACCTGGGTTTGAGGCCCTGATTACTAATAGCTGGGGACAGCCGCTGCATGCTGCTCCACTATTTTGTCTTATGTTGAAGCTAAGATGCCTAAAAATATATATTAAGCTGTAGAGAGAGAATTCCATAACCCACCAAAAAAATAAAATAAGACTAGAAAGAGAGGTGCTACAATTCCAACTTCAGTTAGAAGAAGATATCACCAATGATCTGATTGCGAAAAGATTTCTTGCCCAAATAAAACTACTCAATAGATGGGAGGAAACAGAAGAGGTGTACTGGAGGCAAAAGTCGAGGATAAAATGGCTTCACGCAGGAGACATAAATACCAAATACTTTTACGCAACTACAAAGGCTCGGAATGCTAAAGCTATTTTCACAGAAATAAAGGATGATAGGTGACGAAATATTACTAGCCAAACCAGCATCCAAGAACATATCGTCCAATACTACACCTAAAAATTCTCGCAGCAGAAACTCAACATTGCCCATCACTATTTGCATATATCCCCCGGCAAGTGCCAGAGGAGAAAAATACATATCTCACCTCAGTCCCAACTAATGATGAGATACATGAGGCGGTTTTTTCCATGGACAACAGCAGTGCACCCAGTTCAGACGGTTTTTCAGGATCTTTTTTTCAAAAATACTGGGATACGCTACGTACTGACATTTACTCAGGGATATCCTCATTTTTCTGTGATGGTATGATCTTTCTGACCTTTAACTCCAACATCATTGTCTTGATTATAAAAATTAGTAACCCATCCTCTATTCCACACTGTAGACTAATTTTTCTTAGTAACTTTTTCTAAAGTTATTAAGAAAATACTTGCCACGAGATTCTCTCCAATTGCTGATAGATGTATTACAAGGGACCAGAGTGAATTTATCAAAAATTGAAACGTACATAATAGCATCTGTATGGTGTCTGAAATGGTTAATGAGATGAAAATCAAGAGAAAGAAAGGCAATGTGGCTCTCAAGATTGATATCAGTCAAGCATACGATACTCTAAGCTGGACATTTCTCATCGCCACCTTAAGAGCTTTTGGGTTTGACCAAAAATTCTTCAACTGGATTCAGACGATTATCAGTAGCAGTATGATCTCTATCCTTGTAAATGGAAGTCTGTCTGGGTTCTTTCAAATGTTTTGGGGTGCCAAGCTGGGGGACCTTCTTTCCCCAATCCTCTTTGCAATTGCAGAAGACATTCTTAACATCAATCTCCACTGAGCAAGGGAACAAGGTAGAATAAAAACGATGGCATCAACAAAGCTAACGCATGGCCCCATTCACCTTCTATTTGCTGATGATATTTTTCTTATTGTAAACGGGAACACCAAATGCTTGCGACAGCTGAAGCTCCTCCTTATAGATTATCAGATGGCGTCTGGGTATGAGATTAGTATGGCCAAAAGCAAGATTTTCATGAGCAGTATTCCATTTACCCGAAGAAGAATTGTCTCTAATATATTTGGTTTCAAAGAATGAACGTTCCCCGAAACATATTTGGGCCTCCCACTTATACAAGGGAGGGTTATAAAGCAAGCTATTATACCTCTTATTGAAAAGATCTGTTAGAGGGCTAACAACTGGACTGGAAGCATGATTTCTTTTCAAGGAGAAGTTACTCTAGCAAAGTCTGTCCTTAACAGTATCCCCATTCATAAAATTGTAATTTACAAGTGGCCTTGGTCGCTTATCAAAGAGGGGGACAACATCATTAGGAACTATATCTAGACGGGAGACTTGACAAAGTAGAAAGGAGTGTCACTGAAGTGGGAGAAAGTCTACAAACGGGTAAAGGAAGGGGGACTTGAAGTTCGAAGTCTGGGGGAAGTAAATAACGCAATGCTCTGTAAACTGTATTGGGTTTTCAAATAAGGTACTGAAGAATGGGAAAAATTTATGAAATCTAAATTTAGCAGCAAGAACGAAGACCCAATTCGTTACCATAAACCCTCTACTATATGGAAGGATATTCAAATAGGAGCTGCACTTTCGAATCCTCACATTGGCTTGCTTATCAGAAATGGAACGCAAATTAATTTTTGGAGAGACACTTGGGCGATAAACATTCCTATCATGGAATATATCGACTTGCCTATGCACTTGTGGAAAAGTTATACGTCAAAACTCAACAACATCATCAACTCACAAGGCTGGAACTTCCCTAATGTTATCCTCCTTCTCCTCTTTGCTTTGGGAATAGATTTACAACAAATCCAATGCAACCCAAATGCGCATGATGCAATGATCTAGAAGCCAGACCTACACGGTGTGGTCACAACCAAGAATACTTTTGACGCTCTCCGCAGAAGAGAGGACACGGTATGGTGGTTGTAATGGCATAATTCCAAAACTCGAACTAGCTCAGAATTAGCTCATACACCGAGATACCTATGATATAAACTTATATAAAACAAGAAATAATACAAGTAGTTTAGCCTGGAAAACCTTTGAATAGCTAAAAAACCACAACCTCGAGCTTAGGATTTTAGTAATGGTAACTTTTATTGCTTGAGGCTGATATCTTATTACAAATGATCTCTCGACTTAGAGATACTGTAATCTTGTAAATAAGAAGTTTAGATGTTGAGAATCTGAAAATTGTAGTTTTCTTAGTGATTTATCGTATATCTTTATCTGGTTCCTGTCTCTTCTAGAACTATTTCTTTATATAGGCATTCTCCGTAGTTTTTCCTCATGCTGAAGTACATTCTCCAAACAATGTGGCTAGTGGCGGTTGACTGAGTAACTGTTAAGTTTGTGAGAGACAAGTGCCCTTTACTTGTTCAGGTTTTTCTGTTTGACCTCGACCCACATTTTTCATCAGTTCGTGGAGTAGGTGGCAATGTTGACTATTGAAGTCATGTGTAGAATGCATGAGTCTGACATGAAGATAATTCAAACTGGAAAGCAGCCCAAATAGGGTTAGATCGAGGGATAGGCCCCAACAATTGCCCCCTCGTAACCGAAGTCACGAGTGGCTTTGGTTGAGAATTTTTTGAGGTATATGGGTATTCGGGTTTGAATTTTGAAAATGAAGGAGGTAATGATGGAATTCTTACTGTACGAAAAATGGTTGTGTATGGGGGGACGTACGTATATTAAATATTGATGGGAATAATGATATACGCGATGGTTAGGGTTTAGAGAGTTTTATCTGTATTGAATGATGACACTTGGAAAAATGTACTTGCACATTAAATGTAGGGTTATATAAATAGTATCTATACTGAGGATTGTGGCAAAGTACGATTTTCTATTACTACATTCTCTGAAAGGTTTGATGATGGTTAAGACCCGAAGAATGGTTCTTGAAGAGAGAATTGTTGTTGTGATGCAATGGTTGATGTTGAAATTCTTTAGTGATCAGTGCTTGGAGTTGCCTACCCCTGTTCCCGTTCCACCGATATTTCAAGGTATAACAGAAGAAGAGGCGGCTGAAGCTGTGGAAGATTTTTACTGTATGTGGAGATTTTATCACGTTATCTTGACAGGCGAGCAATGTTGGATTTATCTTTGTATCCTTGCGGAAGACAAGGTCGAGGAGACAGATGCGAGTGCCAATGTAACTGTAAGGCATTTACGCCAATGTCTTGCGTAGGATTGGATTCTAAGGTCGGGCCCTCTTAATCTCCACTAACTCCCTGGTGGTGGGGGTTTTAGAGGAGATGATGTTGGTAGTGGAGGAGGGCGGCGGAGAGTGGAAATCTGCCCCTGCACAATCATAAAGTTTGGCACTAGGAAGACCTTCTTCTTAAAGAGTTAGCTCAAGCACTGGGTCCTTCTGCTTTCATGTCCAAGCTTCCTCCAAATCTCGTTTCTGGTAAGAATATGATGGTGTGAAGGAAGAAGGGCATCCGGTGGCTTCCAATGCCTACTTTGCTTTAAGAGATTTTTGGCATGAAACATCATTGATGTCAGATGAACTGAAGGATTTGTTTTTGTTAGAGTATCTGAAAGACTTGTTATCTGTAATGCACTTGAAAAACTTGTTATCTGTAAAGTACCTTATTTCAGAGTTTTGAAAGACTTGTTATCTGTAAAGTACCTGTAATTTATATTCCAGCTCAATAAAATTTTGTTATTAAAACTCCTTGTTGATGTACGTAGAAAAGTCCTTGAAATAGAGTTATAATTAGTGGAATATAGGATGAAATATTTATTTATGAAGTTTGAACTATATAATCTGAAATAGGAATTGAACTGGAAAAATATGAATGTTTAACGCGTAATGTGCCCAGGGATTGAAATTCGAATTGAGTGAATGAGAATCATGGGGATACGGAGAAAAGATGTCTGGGGACAACAAGAGGGAGAATTTGAGCCCAATGAAGTCGAGCTTCAATAAAGTAGTTGAATATTAGATAAAAGACAAGGTTGATATTGAATAGATCGAATTCATTCTGGTCGATAAGAAGAAATATATTCGAATAACGTGTCTCAAGATATAATGGTTACTGTTGCGAGATAATAGGATAATATCACGAATTGTGGGGAATCACAATAAAATTGTATAAATGGGCAAAAAAATGAGCTTGAAGTAGATCGGAAAGGATAAAAATGGCGTGAACTCAATCTGAGAAAACTTGTTATGCCGTTGAGGGACATTTGGTGATAAAGATAGCTGAAGTGCAGGATCAGATTTTGGTTTGTTGGATTATGATGATGTATTGCCAGTGAGGGAGTGTCAGCTTGAAGGTTTATATTTGATAGGCAGGGAACTTGAGTCTGTACGTCATTTTTATGAGAAGCATTTTTAGAAAGTACTGGTGGAACCTGCAGCTTGAAGAGATGCGGTGAGATTGATTATTGAAGAGGAGATCGAATTGGAGGATGTGAGGATTGCTGAAGGTGTATTGATTGGATGTGGTTCCCCAGGCCACCAGGGGTGTTTTAAGTACAATTATATGTGATGTGAATAAAGTGAATATGAATAGGTACAGTATGAATGTATGTAATTATACGAATTTGAATAATCGACAAAGAAGTAAATATGGCGAATATTGTTCATGACTGTTGTGAAAGAATATATTTGAATATTTTTGAAATTTCGAGAAATTTGGATATGACGTCAGCACTTCTATAAGAAGAAGATGAAAAAATATAAAATAATAGGTAGCTTTTGATTTTGTCCCTTGTGTAAAAGCTGTAAAAGTCTGATTGCATGTAAGTGTGTGTCATCATGAGTGCAAGGAGGTCAGAGGGAGGTTTGGAAATAAGTGATAAAAATAGATTAAAATATAAGGCAAAAGGCAATGATGGGAAAATGTTTTTACCGAAAAGGTGCAAGACGTCTGACATTGATAGTAGAAGGGACACCTCAGTACTAGAACTGAGGACGGCTCGTACGAGGCCTAATAACTACTAGCAGTTAGAGAGAGAAAATCTAAATAAAACATCTTCTTCGTCATTTAAACGTTTTTCAACTTCTGGTGACTTGAAGATCAGTAAGAGAGGATGGAGAAAAAATAATAGAAAATCTTGTGAGAATTTAGGTGAGAGCGATCAACAGTCAAAGCATAAAAGGGTTACAGAGACAGAGTCACATAGGTGGTTATATAACAACGTCATGAGGGAAAGATTTGGCGCTGCATCAGATTCACATTCCGACGTAAAAGGTCAGTATAGGATTTGTGATGTTTTTGGAATGTTTTGTTTTGGAAAATTAGGTTTTGTGTTAGGCAAATCTAAAAAAGTACTATTTACAGTAATTTATAAAAGTCTTCTTGTATGATATATAAAAGATATATGTGTGTGGGTAGTATATATATATATATAAAGATAATGATGGATACTTTGACCTATATGTAGGTCGATCGTGAGGAGTGCTGAATAGGACCGAACCCGCGTCTGTAGAGTTAAAGTTTAATATGGAGACATCACCTGTTACGGAGGCATCGACCACTAGTCGATCAGTAGAGTCTGAGATTGAAATGTTTGATAGGGACGAAGAAATTAGTGTTGACCAATTTCTAGATTTCCCTATAATATTGGTAGCCTATCATCCGAATTCTGATGTGTTCAGTGAATTTTGTAAAGCCAAGGCATCGATAGGGGGAAGTGATGTAATTTTGTAGATCATGCCGGTAGGCATTTTAGGAGTTGTATTGTAGGATCTTGGGAGGAATATTTTTTATTTTGGCTAATTTGGTGAAGGAGAAACGAGATAGGGATCTAGACGAATCGATCTCGTTGGAATATTTTGATGGAAATGTCCAGGGCAACCTGGCGGAGGGTTTTTTGTGCCTACCTATCTCAGTTGGAGTACGGGTTGAGTCTTCCTCTTAGCAATTTGGTGAAAGGGATTTTGAACCTCATTGGGGCATGTCCGGTTCAGTTAAACGGGAACATGTGGGAGGTGATAAACGTTTGTGAATTCCTGAATAAATGGTGGGAGGAGGATGAGATCGAGAGGAGAATATCTTCTATGGACATCTTACAATTTTTTAGGGTAAAAAACTATTCTGCAAGTGGAGGGGCATATTTTTGTGCGAGTTCAACTCGAGCTCGATTATTTGATCTGAATTCAGCAGGTCAAATGTGGAACAATAATCTGATATGGGTGAAGGGCAAATGACTTCAGAGGGATGATGAAGAACTCATGGATCTTTTGTATATGGCTATAAAACAAAGTAAGTATAACAATGCATAATGTATAAGACTGATGTGTAGAAATTGTATGTTGCTCTGCTGATGATAATGTTTTGTGAATGATAGGTCCTCGATCTGAGGTGACGAGGAAAGAATCTCTGTTGGATATTGTCGCTCAGGAAGGGATTGAGCTCGAGTTTGTGCTGAAAGAACTCGGCATTAGTAGAACGAAATGTACTAGCAGCCGATCCGAGAAAATTCAAAAATCTCAACCGACGAGGCTAATAACGGGTGCTGATGGCAGCAAGAAGAAGGAAACTGATGAGGAGAGGCAAGCAAACCTACCCAAGGCCTTTAGAGTAAACTTTTGGGGGCGCCGGAGTCGACTACGTCGAGCAAGATAGGTCGAACATTTCCCAAGAAGATGATGCTGAAGCGTGGTACGACCTTTGGAACCACAGGAAGTGCTGAGGTCACAGGAGGGGTGAAAAAGAGGAGGGTTGAACCTTCTACACTGATGGGGGCGAAGGTCGTCGAGGATCAACCTGTTGTAGAGGACGAGTTAAAAGAACTGGAGGAAAGGGCAAGGCTGGCAGTTCTTCATGGGGAAGATGAGATGAGCAAGTTGGTAAGTATATTTGTTTGAATATGTGATGAAATTTGTATTGTGATTCCAGCTAATAATGAGTTCAATTTTTTTTTCTGTTCGTAGGCTGCTCGTTTGATGAAGAGGATATGCCTTGAGGTTGAAGAGGAGAAAGTTGAGCTGAAAAAGGGGAAGGTCGAGCTTGAGAGGACTGTAGTTCAATTAAAAAATAACTTTCTTAAGGAGTAAAAGCGGCTGGAGGCGTTGAAGGCTTCTCAAGTGGTGGAGATCAACACTCTAGGTGTGGCAGCGAGAGTAAACTTAGAGGAGGTGGTAACTGAGCACGATAGACTCAGGCGCTATCTAATGACCAAGGGATACTTCGAAGATGAGGTGAATGCCATTATGGAGGACACCTATGTTGAGGAGGAGGAAGATGATGAGTTGGAAGGCATTGTTGCTAGTGTAGTTGATGGGATGGATGATGTTTCTCCTCAAATGGTACGAGATAATCAAGGGGATGATGATGAACCCCCCGGAGGGGGGAAATGAGAAGGTAAAGTAGAATATTGATTATGTAATTGTATAAGTAGTTTTGGGGATGTTGTAAACTGATGGGATAGTATGTGTCTGATAGAATTCTGCAGGCTAAGTTGCTCCTGTTAACCATATTGTAAGCACTTAAGGAAATGTGTCTCAGAATAAATGATTTAGAGGCTTAGCTCGCTAAGGAGAAAGATGCCTCAGCATCCCTATTATCTTTATGAGTGGAGCTATAGGTTAGAATAGAACAAGAAATATTTGACTTGTATGCTTCATTAGTATAGAACTACAAAGCAATAAAGAAAGTGTAGAGATAGGTAACTAAATCTGTTTTCGGTTTAGGGGAAATAACACCGACCTAGTGTATAGAAACATCAAAATATTGACAAATTAACAATATAAAGCATGTGTACCTTAGAATCGGTAGCTTGTATTATTGACCTCCCATCTGAGATTGCACTTCGACCTTAAGTTTAGAAGTTTTTTTTCATAGTAGATGTCAAAAAATAGATATTTTGTTAGAAATGAGATATATGTGTTAGGTGATTGTCCTGAATCGAACTTGATACATTGCATCTGTAATGTACAGTTCGAATTGGAATAAACTTGCTTAAGCAAAGATGAGGTACGCCAATATAGACAAGAATTTGTAGAGGAGCTTGATTGGATGAGAGATGCGAATAAAGACAGAAAAGATCAACATGTAAAGGTGCACTTTAAGTTTGTTGAGGTAACCCAAACTACTGACAACCTTGCTCGGAAGATTGAAGAGAAGGATGCCAAAATTAGCCAAGGGAAAAAAGAGCTCACAGAGATGAAAGAACACGCAGTGGAGTTCAAAAGCCAGAAGGATGTGCTGATGACAAAGAGTAGAAAGGCTGACATGGCCCAATACCGTATACAGGCGTTGGAAAGATCGGAGGAAGAGTTAAATCATTATGTAGCCGATTTGAAGGGTAAAATGATCAGCAAAATGAGTACTCAGAAGCAAACTCGAGCTGATTTAGTGAATACCAAAAATGAGCTGGAGCGATTAAAGAAGAATATGGTTGAAAAGGATAGTGAGCTGAAGAAAGTTCAGGATGATTTATCTACTTCTACAGTTGCAGTTGAGCAGTTCTCTATAGCTTTACCTACAAGAGATATGGTGTTTCAGACGGTACAACGGAAGTGTGATAAGTTGAACGAAAGGGTGGCACAATTGAAGACCAAATTAGCGTATGCCAATTCGCGTGTTAGGAATGTCGTTGCTGGAGAGTGCTGGAGGAAAAATAAGAATGATACCAAGGTTTCTCTTTTTCAAAGGGATGCAGTTAGCTTATCAGCTCAAATCAGAGAGCTAGAGGGGACTACTGCTCGAACTCAAGGTCATGTACGAAATGAAATTCAGCGGTTAAGGGAGTGCCAAAATAAGTTGGACGTTGCCCTTGTCAGGGAGCAAATTTAAAGTGAGTTATCAGGGGGAAGGAGATTTTGATAATGAAGAAAGATGAACTGTTAAAGACTATTCTGGTTGTGGAAAATTTAAACAGGAAGGTTGAGGCACATCGTGCTCAGGTGGCAGAGTTAAGGGCGATCAATCAGGCTGAATCAGCTAAAGCTGACAAGAAGTCGGAAGAGAACAGCGTATTCACAGCTCGAAAAGATTGTGAAATGGAAAAATAAAAAAGATGGTATATGAGGTTGTAAGATTGCCTTCAGCAGGCGAGAGAAAGCTTCTCTTGTGCGGTTATACCCGGGGTATCGTATACAAATTTAATGATAGCGGTGATTGCCTATTTTATAGAGGAGGTAAAAAGACTTGAGCCAGAGAGAAATACTTTGCATGACTGTTTGTTAGGAAGGGAATGTATTTGCAGAGCTGATATAGATCGAGGAAATTTTATAAACTCCTTAGAAACGGAGTTAGGCCCTCGAATTTTTGAACTGGTAGAACATGGCAGATGGGTTGTGACTATTCGAGCTCAAGAATTTATGGCCAGTCATCCTCCTGTAGTAGGGGAAAGCCCAGTTGACCTCCCAGTAACAGAAAAGAATCCCTTGTAGCGGCTGTATATGTAACCTGAAAAGAAAAATATCTATCGCAGACATATTGATAGATGAAAGCTAGTTTTACCTTTGTTTTATCTTATGTCTGGTAGAGTTGTTTGATCGAAAACTAGTATTACCTTCGCTTTAATTGTAGAATAGAATGTCGCAGCCATATTAAGTAGATGAAAGCTAGTTTTACTTTTGTTTTATCTTATGCTTGGTAGAATTCGTCGATTGAAAACTAGTATTACCTTTGTTTTAATCTCAGAAACTTTAATAAAGTTTGTCAAGCCAAGTGTTATCCTTGTTTTAACTGGTATAATATCACAGCCATATTGAATGAGATGAAAGTTAGTTTTACATTTGCTTTATCTTATGTATGGTAGAGTTCGTCGATTAAAAACTAGTATTACCTTTGTTTTAAGCTCAAAAAATTTAGTAGAGTCAGTCAAATCAAGTATTATCCTTATTTTAGCTGGTATAATGTCGTAGCCATATTAAGTAGATGAAAGCTAGTTTTATTTTTGCTTTATCTTATGTCTGGTAGAGTTCGTAGATGAAAACTAGTATTACCTTTGTTTTAATCACAGAAAATTTAGTAGAGTCAGTCAAATCAAGTGTTATCCTTGTTTTAATTGGTGCAGAGGTCGATTAAAAGCTAGTATTACATATTCTTTAATTTATGTATTGTCTACGAAGTAGAGAGGTGTGGGGGAAAAAACTTGGAAGTTTTCATTGAATAGAAAAATATGTATATTTTATGGAGATGGAAATCTCACTTTTGGAATGGAAAAAGCGAGAAATAGAAATAAAGTAGTGAGAGACTTAACGATAGTACCGTTTCAGTCGCCTAGTGTTCCAAGGATTTGAGATGTGAACTCCCTCTTCTGTCATGAGGTAATATGATTCCAGGCCTGAGAGACCTGTGATAAGGAATGGACCCTCCCAATTTTCTGTTAGTTTTCCAGCATGAGGCTATTTTCTGTATTGAAGGATTTCTCTAAGGACGAGATCGTCAATTTGGAAGGTACGGCTTCTGATTCGTTTATTGTATGAATTGTCCGATACATGGCGATATCGACCTAGGTTTGTAATGGCGCATTCCCTGGTTTCATCAATCCAATTGAGGTTAAAGGCCAATTTAAACTCATTTTCCTCGTCAGTTAGCTCGTGATCTCTGACTGGATAATGGTATTCTGAGGGAATAACGGCTTCGGTTCTGGAAGAAAGGAGGAAAGGAGTGCAGCCAGTTGATTGTCGTGGAGTGGTACGATATCCCCATAAGATATGACGTAATTCGCGAACCCAATTCCTTTTTTTCTGTGAGTGAAGTATTTTCTTGAGGCCATCCACGATGATTTTGTTAGTGATTTTGGCTTGGCCATTGCCTCGAGGGAAGTATGGATTTGATAGTGAGTAGATGATAATGTTATAGGGGCCTGACTTCTTTCGGAGGGGAAGTCGGCTCTTACACCACGGGGTTTTATCTTCAAACAAAAGAATTTAAGTATATAACCTAGAATATAGAAAATCAATAGACAATATACTTGCGTAGGGGCCTGAATGTGGTACTCTACGACCTCTGATGAGGATTTTTAAGAGAGTTTGTATTACTGATGAGTAATTGAAGATTCAAGTACTGGATTTTACATTGTGGTCGATGGTAAACTGTAAGAGCTCAGAGGGGAGATCTTCCAACCCCGCCAAGGTTCCCCATTTCTCCTATTTATAGAATCATAGGAGGCTGAGTCACCAAGTGTGGTCCAGGTTACATGATTACTGTCAGGATATTCTGGAGCAAGTATGGGCGCCGGACATGTCTGTACTGACAAGGGTATGGGAGCCAAACATGTCTGATGTGATGGCTGCCTGTCCTGTCATACTTCGACCATGTGCAGCTATGGTCGAAGTGTGCCTGCTGCAATGTGTAGAGTCTATCCTCGAGGCTTCAAGTAGAATATGCTTTGACTAGAAGGCTGCAAGTATGCCTCGAGTAGAAGGTAATGAGTTGGCTTCGGGTAGAATTTTGCAAGTTGGCTTCGAGTAGAATTCTGCGAGTTGGCTTCGAGTATAATATGCTTCGAGTAGAAGGTTGTGAGTTGGCTTCGAGTAGAATTCTACGAGTTGGCATCGAGTAGAATTCTGCGAGTAGAAGGCTGCGAGTAGGCTACTACATTCACCCCCTCTCAGTGAAGGTCTCGAAAATGGTTGTAGAGGCCTTTGCTGAGTAAACTGTTTGGTGTTGGAAGTTGAGCAGTTTGATTGCTAGTTTTTTGGGGAGGTAATTAAAGAGGGTAATAAAGAAATGTTTGGTGGGGGGTTCTTCAGATGATGGGTCTATTTCGTGGCCACCATTTTTTTGTTGGAATCATTTGCGGAAGAGATGGTGGAGCAGGAGCTGCTGAGGCTAGGAGCGAGGAGAAGCATCTCGATGATAAATTAGCCTGACTTCTTGCTGGTTTGTTGAGTGTTTAGATGGATATAAAAGGGTATATGTATTTTCTGTTAAAATTGTACTTCTAAACTTGGTGAAGTATCTAACTTTTCGAAGTAGAAGTCTAAACTTGGTGAAGGGAAAAGTGTGATCTGTCGATGTAGATGTCTGAGCTATCGAAGTCAAAGTCTGAGCTGGCAAAGTAGAAGTCTGAGCTTGGTGAAGTAGGAGTATGAGCTGTTGAGGTAGAATGCTGATCTGAAGTAAAAGTTTGAACTGTTGAGGTAGAAGGTTGATTTGAAGTGGAAGTCTGAATTGTCGAGGTAGAAGGCTGACCTGAAGTAAAAGTCTGAACTGTTGAAGTAAAGGTCTGAACTATCGAGGAAGAAGTCTGATCTGCTGAAGTAGAAGTCAGAACTTTGTGAAGTAAAAATTGTGATCGGTCGTCGAAGGTAGAAGTCTGAATTTTGTGAAGTAAAAATTATGATCGGCCGAAGCTGTCGAAGGTAGAAGTCTGATCTGAAGTAGAAGTTTAAACTTTGTGAAGTGAAAATTGTGATCGATCGAAGATGTTGAAGGTAGAAGTCTGATCTGAAGTAGAAGTATGAACTTTATGAAGTGGAAATTGTGATCGGTCGTCGAAGGTAGAAGTCTAAATTTTGTGAAGTAAAAACTATGATAGGTCAAAGCTGTTGAAGGTAGAAGTCTGATCTGAAGTAGAAGTCTAAACTTTGTGAAGTAAAAATTGTGATCGGTCGAAGCTGTCAAAGGTAGAAGTCTGATCTAAAGTAGAAGTCTAAACTTTGTAAAGTTAAAATTATGATCGGTCAAAGATGTCGAAGGTAGAAGTCTGAATTTTGTAAAGTAAAAATTGTGATCTGTCGAAGGTAGAAGTCTGATATGTTAAAATAGAAGTTTGATTTGTTTGAGTAGGCTTCGATACCTTCGAGTAGGCTTCGAAGTAGAAGTCTGATCTATTTGAATGACTACAGTGTGATCAAACCCTGGCGAGTTTTGAAGATATGTAGATCGATCCTTGTATGTTTTGCTAGACATCGAAGGCCGAAGCCACAGCGATGTTGAAATTTTGAAAATTTTCCAGGCCACCTCCGAGTATCAGTTGGGCCGAGGAGACGTGATACCTAGAGGAAACCCGAAAATTTACTGGACTTCGATGGCCTAAGCCACAGCGAAACAATATCTTATCGCCTCCAACGCATTCCTGAGGGTCCTGTCTTTTGACCATTCGTTCCCCTCGAGTTTGCTCGAATGTTGGAAACTTGAGCAGTTCAAGGTCGCCCCCATGTATCAGTTGGGGCAAGGGTAGACATGATACCTGGGGTAACCAAGAAAAGGACTGAACTTCGACGGTTTCAGAGCCTAGACAAAGTATATCTGATCACCCCCAATGTATCCCCGAGGGTCCAGTCTTTCGACCATCCGTGCCCCTCGAGTTCGCTCAAAATTAGAGACTTGAGCATTTCAAGGTTGCCCCTAGATATCAGTCGGGGCGAGGGTGAACATGATACCCAGGGTTAACTAAGAAAAGGACTGAACTTTGAAGGCCTTAGCCACAACGAAGCATATCTGATCGCCCCCAATGCATCCCCGAGGGTCCAGTCTTGTGACCATCCTTGCCCCTTGAGTTCGCTCCAAATTGGAGACTTGAACATTTCAAGGTTGCCTCCAAGTATCAGTCGGGTTGAAGGGTTGACATGATACTTAGAAGAAACTAGGAAATGGATTGGACATCGAAGGCCTTAGCCGCAACGAAGCATATCTGATTGCCTCCATTGCATCCCCGAGGGTCCGGTCATTCGACCATCCTTGCCCCTCGATTTTGCTCGAAATTGGGAGCTTGAAAAATCTCAAGATTACCCTCAAGTACTAGTCGGGTCGAAGGTTGATATGATACCTGTGATAGAAGACCAGCTGCATTGTACTCCACGGAGTTGTCGACACTGGTAGAACTGGAACGGAGAATGGGTACCATTGAGGAGAGTCTGTGAAAGTTGAAAAAAAAGGGAAGGGAAAGAGAAAGAGAGATTGGTAGGGTGGGAAGCACAGACGGTGCCAAATGTAGGGGACTGACTTCTTTCGGCGGGGAAGTCGGCTCTTATACCACTGGGTTTTATCTTCAAACAAATGAATTCAAGTATATAACCTAGAATGTAAAAAATCTATAGACAATATACTTGCGTAGAGGCCTGAATATGGCGCTCTACGACCTCTGATGAGGATTTTTAAGAGAGTTTGTATTACTGATGAGTAATTGAAGATTTAGGTACTGGGTTTTATATTTTGGTCGAAGGTAAACTGCAAGAGCTCAGAGGGGAGATCTTCCAACCCCACCTTGGTTCCCCATCTCTCCTATTTATAGAATCATAGGAGGCTGAGTCACCAAGTATGGGACAAATTGCATGATTACTATCAGGATATTATGGAGCAAGTATAAGCGCCGGACATGTCTGTACTTACAAGGGTATGGGCGTCAAACATGTCTGATATGACGGCTGCCTGTCCCGTCATACTTTGACCATGTGCAGCTATGGTCAAAGTATGCCTGCTGTGATGTGTGAAGTCTATCCTCGAGGTTTCGAGTCGAATATACTTCGTGTAGAAGACTGCGAGTTGGCTTCAAGTAAAATTCTGCGAGTTGGCTTCGAGTATAATATGCTTCGAGTAGAAGGTTGCGAGTAGGCTTCGAGTAGAAAGCTGCGAGTTGGCTTCGAGTAGATTTCTGCGAGTTGGCTTCGTGTAGAATTCTGCGAGTTGGCTTCGTGTAGAATTCTGCGAGTAGGCTACTACAATTGTGTTGGTCGAGGAAAGCTATGATTATTTCTCCAACGAATTATGGCCCATTATCGATATGAGATAGGTGGGGGTATCCAAACCGAGTAAGGATATGTTCTCATATAAAAGAGATGACATCTTCTTTGACGGTTTAAGTGAGTGGAGCTACTTCTACCCATTTTGTAAAATAATCTGTAACTACGAGTAGGTATCGGCGGTTACCTGGAGAATTAGGAAATTTACCGACGAGATCGAGTGCCCATCTTTTGAATGGCCATAACACCTTGCTTGCATGTAGTTCGAGCGCAGGGGAACGTATTATTTGTCCGTGTTGTTGACATGTATCACATTTGCATGAGTATTTTTTTGTTTGTTTGCGCATGCCTGGCCAGAATACTCCTTCTATAATGGCTATGTTTGAGAGTGATCGACCTGCGGCGTGGGATCCATAAGTCCCTTCATGTAAATCGCAGAACATTTTTTCAGCTTTCTTTCTGGAGAGGAATTTGAGGTAAGACCCCGTGACTGAACGATGGTATAAGGAACCATATTGATTTGTGTAGCGCTTTGAATTGTCAACCAGATGTCGGCACTCCTTTGGATCTGCTAGAAGTGGTCTGGTAAATTTGTTGTCGATACCGAGATAGGCTCGGAAAGGCTTTCGCCAATCGTAGTCTTCCCCTTTATCGCCCCCAGTGTTGATCGTGCATACAATAATATGATCAATGTTAGGGGTAGAGAGTATTTTGATCTGGAGATATCGAGCTTATGTTCCTAAGACCCTAGCTAGATATGCCAAAGAATTGGCATGTCTATTTTCACCTCGAGGAAGATAATTGAGAGTCGCTTGTGGGAACTTGCTCATCCTACCTGCAATGAGGGCTACGTATTTGATCATCTTGCAATTCTTCTTGTATTGCTCAGAGTAATGGTAGATGATGAGTAACAAATCGGTGTAAACTAAAAGTTCAGGGACACCGAGCTCAAGTGCAAGGTCGAGTCCATGAACTAGTGCTTCGTATTAGGTGACATTGTTTGAGGCTTCAAAATCTAGGCAGATTAATTTCATAATTCTATCATTGGATGGGGTAATCAATGCGATTCCAATTCCTGACCCTGCGGGTCCTGCTGATCCATCAGTAAGAAGTCTTCACCCTTTCCTTGTAATTCATTCAGCTTGCTCGTCAAATGCTTTGGGGGGGGTGGATCTTCAGGAATTTCCACTGCAAGGTCAAGGTCGTATTCCTCCCACTCGGGATCTTCCACTGGAAAATTTACGAGAAAATTGGCAATGGCCTAACCATGTTAAGAATAACGTTGTTCGAACTTAATATCATGTTCTCCCAAACTGACTAACCATTGTTGCACTCTTCTTAATTTATCTTTTTTGGAGAGAACTTCCTGAAGTGGGTAGATCGTCATGACTTTGACTGAGTGAGCTTGGAAGTAGTGTTTGAGTTTATGTGAAGTGTAAATAAGAGTTAGAAGGTATCTTTCAATTATAGAATACCTCGTTTTCACTGGAGTGAGGGTTTTGCTGATGAAGTAGACTGGTTTTTCGATTTTCCCTTTAAGTTGAATGAGAATCGAGCTTAGCGAAGTATCTATAACTGTTTGGTAGATAATTAGTTCCTCATTATCAATTGGGGTGTTCATTATAGGAGACCTCCCCAAATAGGTTTTAAGATTCTAAAAAGTTGCTTCTCACTCTGATGTCTATTGGACCTCTATATTTGGCTAAACTTTCCTTCGTTTGGTGCAACTGCGGAGTAGTAGTAACAACCAACGACAGCGGTCTGAAGATTTTAAAACAAAATGGTTGATAACGGTAATCTTGCCAGCTAGTTTCTGAATGTCTTTCTTTATCCTAGGAGATTGCATGTCTAGGAGAGAGCTCGAATCTCATCTAGATCGGCCTCAATTCCTTTCTTGCTGATGAGGTGGCCAAGGAATTGACCTGAATAGACTCTGAATTGATACTTATCCGGATTGAGACGCATCCTGTAAGATTGAAGAATGTCGAAGATTGTGTTGAGATCAGTAAGATGGTTGGCCGATTGTATGTTCTTGCATAAGAAATCGTCTATGTAGACTTCCACGACTTTCCCAAGATGTGCTTTGAACATAGTAGTCATCAGTCGTTGATAAGTTGTTCCTCTATTTTTAATTCCAAAGGGCATGACTTTGTAGTAATAAAATCCTCTTTAAGTGATGAAAGTGGTTTTTTCTTGATCTTCTTCCAAGGGTGGAATCGGATTGTATCCAGAAGCGGTGTTTATCATAAATAGGAGTTTGTGACCTGCTTTAGAGTCAAGGATTTTATGAATGTTAGGAATAGGGAAACTATCTTTTAGAGTATGTTTATTTTGATTGGTAAAATCTACACAAACCTGGACATTTCCATTCTTCTTTGGGACAACGAAGATGTTGGATATCCAATCTGAATATTTTGCTTCTCAAATGAATCCCACTTTGATAAAATTTTCAATCTCCATGTTAACTTCATCTTGAAGTCGAGGTGGTAGTCGCCGCTATTTCTGCTTGACTACTACAACGTTGATATTTATGAGCAATTTGTGACATGCCTTGGCCGGATCGACTCCAGACATCTCCTCGAAAGTCCACGCAAATACGTCTCGATTTAGTCACAAGAACTGAATGAAAGCATCCTTGTCGTGTTGAACTAGCTTAGTACTGATGAAAGTACCTTTGCTAGGTTTATCAATGTTAATATATTTTATAGGCTCTTTTGCGAAAGGTTGATTATCAGGGCGATCAACTTTCTATAATTGCTATGCAGCATATCTGTTTGAGGTATCCAGAATTGTCGAGACAATATTTTCGTAAGCTCAAGAAAGCTTTTGACTACCCTTGATTTCATAGATACCATCATTGTGTTTGAAGTGGAGTGCTTGATGATAGGTGGAAGTGATTGCTTGCATGTTATGAATCCAGCAGCGGCCCATAATCCTGAAATATTGAGATTTGGCATTAATGACGTAGAAGATGACGTTGATGGTGGTTGGTCCTGCAGTAATAGGTAAGATGATCTTGCCTACTCGCTCTTTTTTAGGACCATTAAATCCACTGATATCGATGTCGCTTAGAATAACTTGATCGCCCAATCCCATTTGGTCGATAGTGCTTTGAAAGAGAATCTCAATACCACTTTCAGTATCAATCATCATTGTGTGCATGACAAACTTATTCATTTTGAGCATTATGACTAATGCATCATGATGTGGAAATTTAACATGACTGACATCGCAATCTTCGAACAAAATCCCAAGCCAGCGATTGCTCGTCTCAGGTAGTAGCTTAGCTTCTTTGTCATAAGGTATTAGATCGTAACATTCTGAGTGTCTTCTTCGCTTGAATCTGCTAGAGTTGGTGATCTGATTGATTTCGATCATGTTGCTATGGTGCATATGGTAAAGACGCTTCTCCTCAGCCTAATCTTTGACCTGGACGACTTCAAGCAACTTTTTATAGCTACCATCCTTGTATGATTCCAGGTCGACAATATACTCGTACATCCGTCCCTCTTTGAAAATGTATTATAGAAACCTCTGCAAAGCATAACAATTGTTAGTAGAATGATAGTTTACCTTGTGATACATGCAGTACGGACGGCTTTCAATTTGTTCTAATGGTTAAGAGAGACGATAGAGTTTATCCATTGTGAGGATTGGAAAAATTGTAGAGATTCAAACATTTAGCCATTGAAGGACTGGTTTGGGATACGGACTATCTTTCCAAGGGTTATTAGTATTTCCCTTGGAGTATTTTTGATTACCCTGATCTTCCTTTGGTTTAGTGCTTTGATCAATTGATGGACCATTTAAGGTTATGACGGATTTAGTAGATTTATGTCTTTCAGACATCATCCTTTCCAAGTCGACGTAATTATTGACCTTGGTGATTATATCCTCCAAGGTCATAGGTTTGTTGAGGAATAGATGCTCTTTGGCTTTACAATCGAGTTGGAGCGCGTTGGTAAAAGCAGTAACAACTATTTTCTGTTCGAGATTATCTACTTTACTTGCGAGCTCCAAAAAGTTCTTCGCAAAGGCTTCCAGTTTCTCTCTGTGTGACTGTTTAAGACTAATAAGGGAACATAAATTCTCCTCTTTGTCACTGTTGTGAGCATACGTCTTGATTAATTGTTTCTACAGCTGGTTGAATATATATATGGAATCCTCAGGTAAAGAGTGGAACTACCAGAGTGATTTCTCCTGAAGACTTGTTGCAAACAGACGATAGAGGATGTGATTGAGATTGAAATATAACCCTAATGAATCATGGTACTATTGAATATGTTCCTTTACATCGGTGCACTTGTATTTGTGAATTATTAGAGTATGGAAACCTTTTGGTATTTCTATATCGAATAGTTTTTTGGCAATCGGACTACCGTACAACTTAGTAAGGTCATATGTAGTGCCCAGAACTTGTGCTTCGATTAACTCCTTAATACACTGATCTATATGCTCTTGTGAAACATAATGGCGTGTCGATTGAGTGGCTGGATGAAGAGGTGGAGGATGGTGAGTACCAGTACCTTCACTCAAACGATCACGTGCTGAAACTCATGGTTGAGGTCGTAGTTCTTCCTCCTAACGCATGGAAAATTGGTGACCTCAGTTGATCTCAGACTGAACTTTACTACCCAAATGAATAGAAGGCTGAGGCTCGAGCTAAATATTTCTGGAAATGGCTTTGCTGGTGGCTCCTCGAGGTTCTAATCTTTCCTGTGCAGAAACTAGGGAGGTTTCTGGTAATTAATCGCAATCTCTTGTAGGAGGAGCCTACTGAGTATTTTTTGCAAAGCTTGTAAGGAAGTCTGCATGGTTGTCATCTAGTCTTCGTGTCGTTTGAACCCTGTTAAACATGCTTGTTGCTCGGTTTCGAGCTCCTTCTCACGAAGCTCTCAGTCAAGAGTTAATTGATGTTTGAGCTCGTTGCGCTTTTCGTCTTTGCCGTAGAGAGTCGTCCGTAGCTCCGTAAGTTATTCTGGTTCAGCTGAGAGATCGAGTTGAATCCCGGTTGCTGGTCGTCCAAAAGTAACCATGATTGAAGTTTATAGTAAAATGGATGCTTGCCTTAGGATATCGTGGAAATGCCTTTTTTCCCAAAGACGGCACCAAATGTAATGGCCTAATTCTGAAACTCGAGCTAGCTTGGAATTAGCTCTTACACCAAGATACCTATGATATAAACTTATGTAAAATAAGAAATAACACAAGTAGTTTAGCATGGAAAACCTTTGAATAGATAAAAAAACAACGTCCTCGAACTGAGGATTTTAGTAATAGTAACTTTTATTGTTTGAGGCTGATATCTTTTTACAAATGATCTTTCGACTTAGAAATACTTGAATCTTGTAAATAAGAAGTTTGGATGTTGAGAATTTAAAAATTGTAGTTTTCTTAGTGATTTCTCATATATCTTTCTCTGGTCTCTGTCTCTTCTGGAACTGTTTCTTTAAATAGGCCTTCTCCGCAGTTCTTCCTCGTGCTGAAGCACGTTCTCCGAACAATATGGTCAGTGGCGGTTGACTGAGTAACTGTTAAGTTCATGAGGGACAGGTATCTTTGACTTGTTTAAGCTTTTCTGTTTGAGCTCGACCTACGTTTTTCATCAGTTCGTAGAGTAGGTGGAAATGTTGACTGTTGAAGTCATGTGTAGAATGCGTGAGTCTGACATGGAGATAATTCGAATTGAAAAGCATCTCGAATAGGTTTATATTGGGGGATAGGCCCCTACAGTGGTGGAGATATGTGTAGAGTAAAGCAATCTACCCGAGGCAAGGAGGTTTTGTATGGCGTCTGCTGAACCTTTTCCTGCCTTTGGACAACATTATCAGGAAGAAAGGCATAGCCTTGGTCTCGGTCTGTCACCAATGCCATAACAACTTGGAAATGGAAATACATACACTACTACATTGCCCCCCTACGGCCTCTCTCTGATAAAGGGCTACAAACTGCTTCTCCTATGATCCTATTACACCTATAGATACTTGGAGAACCATTCTGGAAAGGGGAAAATCGTCTAGCTCATATATTAAAAACTTATGGGTTGCCATGGTCTCTCTATCTGCAGACACCTTTTGGTACGCAAGAAATAAGTGACGCTCAGATGAATTGAAGATTATAATCTAGAAAATTATGCTGAACATCCTAACGGATATTGCAGATGCTACCCACCTCTCTCAACATACGATGAAAAACATGGTTCATGACCTGAAGATTATAATGACGCTAAATGTCCAATGCAAACCACGAAAATGCAGCAACCTTGAGAGTTAGATATGGTTGTTCCCTGAAGCGAACGAGGTTAAAATTTACTGTGATGGATCGGCTATGGGAAATCTAGGACCGACAGAGATTGGTATAATATAGAAATAGCACTGGAGAGGTCTTGGGCACTTTCAGCAAATCAATTGGTCAAGCTACAAACTATATAGCAAAGATCACTGCAATCATATCGGGTGTTCAACGTATTGTAGCAGACAGCTGGAGATAAGTTTGGGTTATCTCCGATTCTGCTGCAGCTATTAAAGCTTTCCTCAAAGACAGAATACCATGGTCTCTCAGAACAATGTTGACTCTGATTACTCCTCTCCTTCAAAATATCCGGTTCAGTCATGTATGGAGAGAATGCAACTTCTCTGCAGATCACCTCGCACAGAGAGGCTCAGAACCAAACCAACCGCTGGAAGAATGGACAGATGGCAAACCAGAATACCAAAGGATAATTGAAGACCAGGGTATGGAGTACTATAGAGTGAGGAAAGTCGTTCGAACGAGATAGAAATCCGTTTGAACAAAATGGCAAAAATTTCAAAATTGTCTATTCATAATATCGAAGGATTGTTATATTTTTGTTTGAACGACATTGGAGGTCATTCGAACGAAATACACTCCTGGCATTCGAACGACTCTGGATTCATTTGAACGAATAGCCCTGAGGCATATGAGTTTATAGCTTTTTTTACTTCTATATTTATTTATCTTTCTAGAGAGCCCCATACAATTACCCTAGTGCATGTACTAGGGTGAGGAATGGATGGCTTTCCCTCATCTTGTAAATTTGTTTTTGATTATATTTACTAAACTTTTTGCAAATAAAAAGTATACCAAACCCCCCTTCCTTAGTTTGCTTACATACCTTATCCCATTTCAGCGTCACCCCCTTCTTTTTGGTTAGGTTTCCAGTCCAGATATAGTTTCTAAGGATACTATCACTCTCTTTGATAAGCAAACGAGGCAATTTGTACACTGCCATATTATGAATTGGTATACTGTTCAGGACAAACTTTTTAAGAGTGACCCTTCCCTGAAACGAGATCATGCTTCCCATCTAGCGTTAGCCCTTTTTTTGATATTTTCTAATAGTGGTAAAGTTGCTTACTTTGTTACCCTCCCTTGTATGAGTGGAATACCCAAATAAGTCTCTAGAAATTTTCCTTTTTTGAAGCCAAATATCTCAGTGGCCACTCTTCTCTGGGTGAGAGGTATAAAACTCAAAAAAATTTGCTTTTGGCCACACTAATCTCTTATCTAGAGACCTTCTAATATTCGGTAAGAATGAGTAGAAGCTGTCTCAGGCATCTGTTGTTCCCGTTCACAAAGATGAATATATCATCTGCAAAAATTAGGTGAGTGGCCATGCGTACCCTTTGTTGATGTCATGGTCTATATTCTACCTTGTTCTTTGGCCTTGTGGAGATTGATACTCAGTATGTCTTAGCTAATGGCTATTATTACTTATTTTGTGGAGGAAGTAAGAAGGCTTGAGTTTGAGAAGGATACCTTGCACGACTGTCTGTTGTCCCGAGGATGTATTTGCAAAGTCAATATAGATCGAGGAAATTATATGAATGCCATGGAAATAGAGTTAGGTTCTCGACCTGCTGAACTGGTAGAGCAAGGCAAGATTATTGTTACTAGTCGAGCTCCAAAATTTATGGTTGAACATCCTCCTATTGTAGGGGAAGGCGCGGCTGACCTCCCATAAGCAGAAAAGAACCTTCAAAAGTATCTTGTAGAAGTAACCTGTAATTGCAGACATATTGAGAGATGAAAGCTAGTTTTACCTTTGCTTTATCTTATGTCTGTTAGAGATCCTTGATTGAAAACTAGTATTACATTTGTTTTAATCACAAATTTATGTATAGATGGGCGATTGAAAGCTAGTATTACCTTTGCTTTAATCTGTATATAGAGGTCGATTGAAAGCTAGTATTACCTTTGCTTTAATCAATGTATAGCGGTCGATTGAAAGCTAGTATTACATTTGCCTTAATCTGCATGATAGGTGATTGAAAGCTAGTATTATCTTTGTTTTAATCAATGTATAGAGGTCGATTGAAAGATAGTATTACCTTTGCTTTAATCTGTTTAAAGGTCGATTAAAAACTAGTATTACTTGTGCTTTAATCTGTTTAGAGGTCGATTGAAAGCTAGTATTACCTTTACTTTAATCTATAAGATTTAGTAGAATCTACGTAAGCAGAGAGTAATGTGGGAAATAACTTGGAAGTTTTTATTGAGTAGAATAGAATGTACACTGTATGGAGATTAAAATCTCACATTTAGAATGGAAAGAATGAGAATTTTGAAGTTGAGTAACTAGGGACTCAGCAATAGTACCTTTTCAGTCGCCTAATGTTCCATGGATTTGGGATTCGAACTCCTTGCTCTGTCATGAGATAGTAGGATCCCAAACCAGTTTGACCAATAATAAGGATTGGACCTTCCCTGTTTTTTGCAAGTTTCTCGGCATGTGCTTCTTTTCTGTGTTGCAAAATTTTTCTAAGGACGAGATCATCGATTTGGAACTCACTACTTCAGACTCTTCTATTGTACGAGCTGGCCAACATATGGTGATATCGACTCAGGCTGACAATAGCGCGCTCCCTAGTTTCATCAATCCAATTCATATTATAGGCTAATTCAAACTTATTTTCTTCGATTGTAAGCATGTGATCTCTGACGGAATGGTGGCAATCTGTTGGAATGGCAGCTTTTATGCCATAAGTGAGGAGGAATGGGGTACAACCAGTTGATTGACATGGAGTTGTACAGTATGCCCATAAGACATGAGGAACTTCCCGTATCCAATTTATTTTTTTATATGATTAAAGCCTTTTCTAGATCCCCCACCCACAATGGTTTTATTGGTAATTTTGGCTTGGCCATTGCCTTGAGGGTAGTAAGGATTGGATGGTGAATGAATGATGTTATGTTTTGATAAAAGGTTTTTAGGGTCTCTAGCAAAATGCCCGCTCAAAGTACGGCTGTCGAATTGTAGCACGGATGAGTGTGATCGAATCCACAATGAGGCTTGTGAAAACAAATACTTTCTAGGCCGAATTACGATTTAGAAGTGAAAAATCAAAAAGGAAGAAATAAAAGCTAATTATAAAACTTCAATGAGAAAGAGCTGAGGTTTGGACTTGTCCTCTACCTTTCAATGCACTAATCGATATACAATTTGATCCTAATATCTCCACCTATCATATGTTCGTGTTAAGACATATACGATGTTGTAAAATAAACTACTAAATCTATGGTCAAGCATTTAGTGGTTATGCTTTTAAGTGATGGTGAAGAGTATCTTAGAGAATTATCAACTCAACCATTGTTAGGCTTGAGTGAGTTCTCTAGTGTTTCCTCTTGATTAGATCTCCAAATCAAGTATACGGTTAGTAGCACTTGTTTGCATCCAAAGTTATCGTACACCAAACCAAAGCTATGGTCAAGCTTTTGATATGATGCATTAACTTATTAATCATAAAGTACTAAGAAAGAACTAATTAGGGCCTAATTAATACCAACTAGTGCTCATCCAAGAAGATGCCTCACCCTAGCCTTAGCTAGGAGATTAGCCGCTCATCTCAGACTTTATCGCATTAATAACTAATGAAGACATTAATAAAAATTAAACTAAAATAGAAGAAGAAGACAATTAAATAAAACTAAAACTTTTTTTCTACTAAACTTGCTCAAATATGAGATGCCCAATTACAATGAAGGGAGGGTTTCTTTTTTAGGAGAAGGAACCTAAATTTAGAAACTATAAATTAAATTCTAAATAATATTTTTATACTAATTTCTTTTAATATTACAACCAATCACCGAATATTCTTGCATATAATTCCCTTATGTGATGTAGAGATCTTTCTTTATGGAAACTCTTGCATATATCTTCAATATAAAATATCTTCAAGGGTCTTGGATGCAGTATCTTCTTTGATCTTATTCTCTAAGAATATTTGTGTACATTTTTCTTCAATCTTGAAACCAAATATATTGTGTCTTTGACTTTTTGTGCTATGAACTGCTAGAGAAACTTTTAGTTGACTTTAAGAGCTTGGTTTCAAATATCCATCTTCAATAGCTATAATCAAATAAACGCGCTTAAGTACCCAAAATTAAATATAATGGACGACTAAAATACATGTTAGGGTATATTAACAATGTCAAAATTATGCACTCTTCATGTTTATTGAGGAAGGCTGCGACCTTTTCACCAAGGAATTGTGCCTCACTATCGATCCGAATTAGGTGGGGGCATCCAAACCGTGTGATGGTGTGTTTCTAGATATATAAAAATGACATCTTCTTCTCTAGTTCGACAAAGTAGAACTGGTTTCACCCATTTTGTAAAATAATCTGTAGCTACGAGTAGAAATTGTTGGTTACCTAGAGTATTAGGAAATTCTCCAACGAGATTGAGCGCACATTATGTGAGTACTCTTCTACTTGTATGTGCATTCCTGGCCAGAATACTCATTGTGCAATTACTTTGTTAGCGAGTGATCGACTTGTGGCATGGGAGCCACAAATTCCTTTTTGTAATTCTTTGAGCATTCCATATGCTTTATTCTTGGAGAGGTACTTAAGAAAAATCCCCATTACTAAGTGGCAATATAGGCGACCATTCTGAATTGTGTAACACTTCGAGTTCTCGATCAACTGTCAACGCGCTTTTGGATTAGTTGGAAGAGGACCTTTACATTTGCTCTCGGGGATAAGATAGGCAATGAAGGGCTTTTGCTAATCATCGTCCTCCTCTTCATCGCCCCCATTGTTGATCGTACATACAGAATAGAGAATAATATTAGGAGTAGACATCACTTCGATTTGAAGATATCGTACTTCTGTACCCAAGACCCCGGTTAGATAAGCCAAGGAATTGACGTGTCAGTTTTCACCTCGAGGGAGATAGTCAATAGTTGCTTTCATAAATTTGCTCATCCTATCAGCAATTAGGGCTGCATATTCGATCATCTTGTCATTCTTCTTGTATTTTTCTAAGTAATGGTGGACGATGAGTAGAGAATCTCTGTGAATGGAGAGCTCCGGGTCGTTAAGCTCAAGTGTAAGGCCAAGTCCATAAATTAGAGCTTCGTATTCTGTGACAGTATTGCAGGCTTCAAAATCTAAGCGGATTAATTTCTAAATTCTTTCGTTAGCAGGGGTAATCAATACGGTTCCAATTCCTAACCTTGGGAGTTTTGTTGAACCATCTATAATAAGTCTTCAACATTTCCTTGTAATTCATTCAGCCCGCTCGTCAAATACTTTGGTAGGTTAATCTTCTATAATTGCTTCTATAAGGTCAGGATCATGCTCCTCCCAATCAGGATCCTCTACTGGAAAATCTGTAAGATAATCGGCAATGGCCTGACCTTTTTTTGAATGTTGTTGTTCAAACTTGATATCATGTTCTCCCAAGCTGACTGACCATTGTTGCACTCTTCGTGATTTTTCTTTTTTGGACAAAACATCCTGAAGTGGGTAGTTCGTCATGACCTTAACTGAATGAGCTTGAAAGTAGTGATTTGGTTTCTGCAAAGTATAAACAAGAGTTAGAAGAAGTCTCTCAATTTTTGAATACCTCATTTTTGTTGGAGTGATGGCTTTACTATTAAAATCGACTTGTAATGGCGTATTTTCCGAGAGGAAAACCTTCACCAATACTTTTTCGTAAGGATTGTTTAATAAAGAGTTAACAACCAAGATTTTAAGTGAAAAACTCAGCAGAAACTGAGAAAAACCATGATCTCAAGGAGGATTTTATGTAAAATCTAGTAGATGCTAGTTATTACAGATTTTCAGAGTGTTGCTAGTGTTTTTGGGTAAAAAAATGTAAGATCTACGGTCCCTTATAACCTATTCTCTGCCTGTATTTATAGTATATGTAGGCATTTTGCAAAAAGAAAGAAAGAGTCTCCTATTTCAGAGGAAGTGGGCGAACTTTGCGAATCTCTAATAATTCCTTCTTGACCGGGCTGGAACGGCTACTTTTAATAAGTCGAAGACTCACGAAATCTTCTAGAATGTTGAGATATCTTCGACTATAGAATGCTCAGCTATTTTTGACTATAGTGTTGGATGTCTTTGACTACAGAGTGTTGGCTTAGTCTTATCAAATCCGGGGAATATGATACTACAAGACTGGCTTTTCAATCTTCCCTTCGAATTAAATGAGAATCGAGCTGATAGATGTATCTGTAACTGCAAGGTAGATGATCAGTTCCTTATTATCTACTGGGGTGCTCATGATAGGAAACTTCCCCAGACAGGTTTTGAGTTCCTAAAAATCTGCCTCGCATTCTGAAGTCCATTGGATCTCTTTGTTGGGCTAAACTTTTCCTCGTTTGGTATAACCTCAGAGCAATAAGAACAGCCCATGAAAGCGATAATGAATTGGTTGATAATGACAATCTTGTCGGCATGTTTTTTTACATCCTTTGTCATTTTTGGAGATGACATACTGAGGAGAGCTCGAATCTGGTCTGGATCAGCCTCAATCCCCTTCTTGCTAATGAGATGGCCGAGGAATCTGCCTGAATGTACTTCGAATTGACACTTATCTGGATTTGAGCGCATTCGATAAGATCGAAGAATGTTGAATATTGTGGTTTGATCTATGATATGGTCTTTTGACTATATGCTCTTACACAGGAGGTTATCGATGTAGACTTCAACGATTTTCCCAAGGTGTACTTTGAACATAGTCGTCATTAACCGTTGATAAGTTGTGTCTGCATTCTTTAGTCCTAAGGGCACGATTTTGTAGTAATAAAGTCCTCTTTCAGTGATAAAAGTGGTCTTTTCTTGATCTTCTTCCAAGAGAAGAATCTAATTGTATCCAGAAGCAGCGTCCATCATAAATATGAGTTCGTAACCTGCCATGGAATTAAAGATTTGATGGATGATTGGAAGAGGGAAACTGTCTTTCAGAGTGTGCTTGTTTAGATAAGTAAAATCTATACAAACTCGAACCTTTTCATTCTTCTGAGGAACTGCGACGATGTTTGAGATCCAATCCAAATACTTGGCTTCTCGAATGAACCCCACATTGATCAATTTGTTGATCTCAATGTTGACTTCATCTCGAAGACGAGGTGAGAGTTATCACTATTTTTGTTTGATCGCCATGGCATTGATGTTGATGGCCAATCTATGACATGCCTTGGATGGATCGACCACGAGCATCTCTTTGAAAGTCTACACAAAGATGTCTCGATTCATTCGTAAGAAGTGAATAAGAGCATCCTTATCGTATTTGACCAGCCTGGTACCGATAAGAGTACCTTAGTTAGGTCTATTAATGTCGATATACTCTGTCGACTCTTCTGTGGAAGGCTGATCATCGATGTAACCAGCTTTTTACAAATTTTCTGTGGAAGGCTGATCATCGGTGTGACCAGCTGTCTATAATTAATATACAGTATATATGTATAATGTTTCTAGAACGGTAGAGACGGTATTCTCACAAGCTCTAGAAAGCTTTTGACTACCTTTGATTTCATAAATGTTATTATTGTGTTTGAGACGAAGTGCTTGACGATAAGTGGAAGTGATTGCTTCTATGTTGTGAATCTAGCAAATTCTATCTCAGGGTTGATGCACTTCCTTGGAAGATATGAAAAGTTCTCCGGCCAATTAATCAACAAAGGTAAAAGTAGCTTGTATATGCACCATAATGTTCATGTAGCACGTAAACAGGTGATTCAGAGTACTTGTGGGTTTCAACAGAGAACATTCCCAATGGTATACTTGGGGGCTCCCATAAGCTATTGCCGGGTATTGCTTATACATTATGAACAATTGCTCACGAAAATCTAACGGCAAATACAAGGGTGGCAAGGAAAGCTTCTATCCCAGGGAGGTAAATTGGTTCTACTCACTCATGTCCTTAACTAGATGCCTATACATCTGCTCTCATGCATATCTGTTCCAACTGGTGTAATAAGCAAAATTGAGTCGATGTTCGCTAACTTTTTTGGGGGCAGTTTTCACGGATAACACAAATGGCATTGGGTTGCATGGGATGCAATATGTCATCCAAAACTCGAAGGTGGATTGGAACTCCATCGATTAATGGATATCAAAGTGAGTTTCTTGCTCAAAGAGTGTTGGAATTTTTGTTACAGTAACTCGATATGGGCAAAACATTTCTGGACAAAGTATACATGTAATAGAGTTTCGTCAGGTTTGTGTAGAGGAGATTCAGTTCTATGGAACCAGATACAAGGGCTCTTACCAACTGTGGATGCCAATACGACGTGGTGTCTCGGCAAAGGCAGCAAAAGCTTTAGGTTCGATGATTGGACCGGAGATGGCAGTTTATCAGATACGCTTGATATATACTGCACTAAAGAGATAATGGCGAAAGACATTATTGTAAACAATAATGATTGGAAATGGGAGTTGTTAGAGCATGAAATATCAACTGAACTGAAGCATACAATCTCCCATAAATTCTTCATCACCGGCGACGACGACATTCCACTTTGGGGTCCGTCCAACCAAGAGGAGTTCACGGTCAAATCTACCTGGGATTTTTGGCGCAACGAGGAGGACAAACAAAGCCGTATGAAATAGATTTGGCATCCCACGGTACCCACAAAAACTCAGATATTCAGCTGGAAAGCTCGCCTGAATGTTGTCCCTGTTGACGCCTTTATTCAGCGTCGTATTCTATTAGTCTTCAAGTGCTATTACTGTGAAGAGGGCAAGATTGAAACAATGGATCATCTGCTTGTATAGGGTGTTGTTGCCGCGAGAATATGGGCTTACTATGCCAACGTTTGTGGCATCAGGCAAGGTTTCAGTGACAATTGGTGGACGCGGCAAGGTGTTTTGTTGAACGCAGCTGACATGGGCATGCAAATGGTTTTAATACGAGGCATCCTTCCTACTTATATTGTATGGGAAATCTGAAAATCTCGTTGCAAGGTTAGGTACGAGGAAGGGAGCATCTCGGTTGTTGACATTATCAAACGAATCAATATCAATCTTCATGAGAGTATGACCAAGTTTAAGATAACACGTAGAAGTACCTTCAGTGACAGTATATCTCTTCAAGTACATCAAATCTCTAAACAATCAGTACCGATTAAAAGACCAACTATCGTCAGATGGAGGCAGCCGCCTATAGGTTACTTCAAATTAAACAGTGACGGTTCAGCACTCCCTCCAGGATTGAGTGGGGCAGGAGGTATTATTCGAAACAACTTTGGAAAACTTCAGCTTGGTTACAGCATAGCACTGGGAACTGACACTAGCACATCTGCAGAAATGTTTGCTTTATTATATGGTTTATTGCATTGCAAAAGGCATGGTTGGTTTCCTTTCATTGTTGAGGTGGATGCTGAACTTCTCTTTAATTGGTATGGGTACAAGCACACATGTCCGGCTAGGTACAAAATAACTTGGAAACTCATTAGTTAACTAGGAAGGGAGCTTCATATCATCATGCTACACACTTACAGAGAAGGAAATAGAACGGCTGATGGACTATCAAAGCTTGGTAGCTCCCAGCACTCACAACTTTTTTGGAATGCGTCTATGCTACCACGACAAATTCGGGCAACTTACTTCTAAGATAAAATAGGAACAACTTCTATTAGGCAATAAACTAGTGGCCGGGCTTTATGTCCTCCATATGCACTATTGCTCTGCTAAATAAATAAAAGAAAAATTTGATAAAAAAAAAATGTTATGAATCTAGCAGCGGCCTATAATCCCCAAATTACAAGATTTGTCATTAATAATGTAGAATATGATGTCGATCGTGGCTGGCTCAGCGGTGATAGGTAAGATGATCTTGCCTACTCATTCTTCTTTGGAACCATTAAATTAACTGATATTGGTGTCGCTTGGAATTACTTGATCGGCCAATCCCATTTGATCGATTGTGCTCTAAAAAATAACCTCAATACTGCTTCCACTATCGAACATCATTGTATGCATGACAAACTTCTTCATCTTGAGCATTATTACTAATGCATCATGATGTAGAAATTTTACATGACTGATGATGCAATCATCGAATGAAATCCCAAGCCGACGATTGCTCAACTCTGGAAGAAGCTTGGCTTCTTTATCTTGAGGTGTGAGATCATAACAATCTGATAATCTTCTGCGCTTGAATTGTCAGGAGTTGTTGATCTGATAAATCTTGATCATGTTACTGTGGTACATATGGTACAAATGTTTCTCCTCAGCCTGATCTTCAATCTGAACTACTTCGATTTGTATCTTGTAGCTTCCATTTTTGTAGGATTTCAGATCGATAATGTATTCGAACATTATCCCATCATTGAAGATATATTCTAGCAACTTCTGTAAAGCATAACAATTATTAGTGTCATGATGATGTACGTTATGATGCATGCAATACGGGCAGCCTTCAATCGGTTATAGTGGTTGAGATAGACGGTAGAACTTGTCCTTTGATAGAATTGGGAAAATTGTGGAGATTCGAACATTTATTTTGGGGAGGACTTGCTTGGGCAATAAATTGCCTTTCCATGGTTTGCCAGTGTTAGCCTTTGAATGCTTTTGATCACCCTGATTCTCCTTCGGTTTTTTATTTTGTTATGTAGTTGGACCTTTAGTGGTTAGGACAAATTTAGTAGATTTATGCCTCAAACATCATCTTTTCCAGGTTGATATACTTTCCAAGGTCGTTGTTGGTTGATTAGAAGTTATCATGGTGAGGACACGTTCTCAACGTGTTCGTCATACAACGGAAGGTAGGCTAAACATCACGGTGGCTGAACTCTGTGAGTAGTACTTTTGCCTGCTGCCTTATAATGCTATTTTACCAGAGTGGCCATTGCAGTTGGGTGGTTTGAATGATAAAGTTAGGTGTACAGAGTATGATCGGTATTTCTAGTGTGATGTATTCTGTGAGTTGTTGCTAGATGCAACCTTGCGAGAAGAAGTTTTTTGAGAGATCACACGGGATAAACTGGCTGAAGAGGATGAGAGGGCAGCAGGAGGGGAAATAATTCCATGTGGTATAGTGAGTCATCCAGGATGCTTTAAATATAACTATATGTGATTATAAGCTCGAACTTGGATAACTTGAAATAAAAAAGTAATTTGGTTGCAGTGTTATGCCTTTGTTATCTGTTGAATGTAGAATAATGTACATTGAATATGTGAACTGATAAATAAGATCAATGTGTTTGTTGAACTGCTTATGTGGCAGATATTGTGGATTACAGTTGGCTGATTCTATCAGTTGTGTAGATAATTTTGAATTTTGAATATTGAATATTTTGCTATTTATAGAAATGACGTATATTGTGGTACGATCTTTGTTAAGTATAAAAATAAGGTGATGGATCGTATAGATTGTCTTGGAAAAGAGGGATAAAATTATATAATGGATGAAGGTAGAGATAGAGATGATAACAACAAATATTATCATAGAAGTCATGATGATGCTGTGAGGCAAAAATACATACTTGTAGGGGCAGTAAGGGTGAACAACACCTGTCAGAAAGAGCCATCGTTTCAAAAATTGGGGGAGATTATAAAAACTTATCTCTCTCTCCCTCATAAATTATCTATAGTTGTAGAGAGAGAAATGAGTGGTGTAACCAGTATTTCTAGATAATGAAAATGCTTGAGTTCTGAGTGTAATCTCATAGGAAAAGCTTCATTTGGTAAAAGGAATTTGTTAGTAAAACAAAGGGAGCAGTCAATCTCTGTGAAAGGTATGGGCAAAGTAGAAGATTGTGGTTGGGTCTTCAAGTATAGGTTAGTAGACTTTGTTCCTCTGTTTTGATTGTAGTGAATGGTACTCTGTGCATGTGTTTATATGTTTATCGCCTTTGTATATGAATAATTGGGGATGTTGAATTTGGGAATGAAGGGGCTAGAAAAAAATGACTGTTTGCCTGTTTTAGTAAATATTTGCAAAAGCTTTGGGTAAGTTAACAAACATTTAGAGAGAGAAAACTATTTTTGGAAAAGAATAAGAAAAGTTGAAATTTATTTTATTTTTTTTGGAAAGTTTTGAAAATAAATGCCTTAACTGGGTAAAAAGTATAAGTGGGGTTTGTTTATGCTATGTGTATGGTATATCATATAATTATGTAAGTGTTGAATCATAAAGATAGAGAAAATGATGAAAGATTGTGTATACCTATAGGTCCAGTATGCGTTCAAAATAATTAAAGCCTATGAGTAAATTTGTAGTGTTATCCAGTTTGGAGGAAGCATCATTGTCGGGTAGAGAGGACGATTGTAGAGGCATGGAGGAAACTCTAGATAGGAGGGAAGTCAATGTTGTAGGGACCTATTACTTGATCTCACCTAAATCGAGCTATCTTCAGTTCAAATTACTCCCATCTCAGGTTTACGCATTTGTCAACATAACTTTTCCAGTAAACATCTCAACCTACCCCCACGAACTAGTGGAGAACGTGGGTCAAGCTTAAATCAAGAAACCTGAACAAGTCAAAGATACATGTTCGGGAAACGTGCTCCAACATGATAAAGAGCTGCGAAGAAGGCCTATATAAGGATGAAGTTCTAGAAGAGACAAGGACCAGAAAAATTGCACAAGAAACTACTTGTCTATATTTTCAAACAATTTTGCCTCTTATTTACAAGATTCAAACATTTCTAAACTTAGAGATCACTTACAATAAGATATCTACTTCAATCACTTAAAATACTTTTACAAAAATCTAATTCTTGAGGTCGTGGTTTTTTTTACCAATTCAGAGGTTTTCCACGCTAAAACCCACATGTGTCATTTTCTTATTTTTCATCAGAATATTGTTGCAGGTTTATTGGTGTGACAGTGAATTCCAAGCCATTTTGAGCTTACAGAATTTGGCCATCACATTTGACACCATCTGTGGGAAAGATTGCATTTTCGCGATATCCTAAGGTAGTCTTTCACTATAATTTTCGATCATGGCTACTTTAAGACGACCAGTTATAGGTGTTCAGCTCGAGGTTTCAATGAAGCCGGGATAGCTTACAGAGTTAGGGACGAATCTCGTTGCCGAAACAGAGAAACGTGCCGAGCTCAAACTTCAATTAACTAAGGATCGGGAGCTCTGTAACAAAGAGCTTGATGCAGAACGACAAGCTCGTTTGACAGCGCTCAAACAACATGGAGACCAATTAATAATAATGCAGACTACTCTCGAGGCTCTACAAAATACTCAACAGGCTCCACCAACCTGAGGTCACGTTTAATTGCCAGAGACCTCCCGTATTTCTTCAAGGGAAAGTTTGGGGCCACGAGGAGTTATTTCCAGATATCTTCAGCATGAGCCGCAACCCTCCATGCATTTAGGAGGTGAAGTACAATCCGAAGCCAGCCGAGGTCATCGAATATCTGTCTGTCAAGAGGAGGAACGTTGACCTCAACAATAAATTCCAGCACAAGATCGTGTGAGTGAAGTTACTGGTACTCATAATCCGATTCCCGCACGTACAACGATCCAGCCAGCACGTCATTATGTTACAAAAGAACATATGGATCAACAAATTAAGGATTTGATCGAAGCACAAGTTCTAGGTACTACCGGTGACATCACCAGGCTGCAAGGTAGTCTGATCGCCAAAGAACTATTCGATGTGGAAATACCGAAAGGTTTCCATACTCTAAAAATTCGAAAATACAAAGATACCGACCCGAGGGAGCACATTCAACAGTATCGTGATTTATTGAGGTTGTATTCCAATCTCAACCACATCTTTTGCCATCTGTTCGCTACCAGTCTGCAAGAGGAACCACTCTGATAGTTGTATTCTTTCCCTGAAGATTCCATATATACGTTCGAGCAGCTACAGAAATAGTTCATCAAGATGTACGCTCACAACAGGGACAAAGAGAAAAATTTGTATTCTCTAATCAGTCTCAAACAGTCACAGGGAGAAAAAATTGAGGCTTTTGCGAAGAAATTCTAAAAATTTGTGCGTAAGGTGGATAACTTCGATCAGAAGACAGCTGTTACTGCTTTTACCAACGCGCTACAGCTCGATTTTAAAGCCAAAAAGTATTTTTTTTCTCAACAAACCTGCGACCTTGGAGGATATGATCACCAAGGTCAATAGTTATATCGACCTAGAAAGGATGATGTCTGAGCGACAAAAATCTACTAAATTCGTCCTCTCCACCAAAGGTCCCTCAGCAGATCAAAGCCCCAAACCAAAGGAAGAGCAGGGAGATAAGAAGTACACCAAGGGAAACATTGACTTCCCTCAGAAAGGCGGTCCACCAATCAAACCCATCCTCCCAAAGTTGAACGTCCGAATCTCCACAATTTTTTCAATGCTTTTTAAGGACACGCTCTACCGCGTCTCACAGCCACTGGAGCCAATCAATAATCAGCCGTATTGCCAACATCATAAGATAAACCATCATTCTACTGACAATTACTATGCTTTGTAGAGGTTGCTCAAATATATTTTTAAAGAGGGACAGATGCTCGAATATATAGTCGACTTGGAATCATACAAAAATGGCAGCTATAAGAAGCAGCTTGAAGTTATTCTGGTCCATGATCAAACTGAAGAAAAGCATCTCTACTATATGCATCGCTGCAATATGATCAAATTCAACCAGATCACTAGTTCAAGCAGATCCAAGCGCATGAGATTATCAAAATGTTGGGATCTCACACCATACGACAAATAAGTCAAACTTCTCCCTCAGTCGAGCACTCGCCGGCTTGGGATTTTATTCGAAGATTACGATACTAGCCATGTCAATTTTCCACATCATGATGTGTTAGTAATAATGCTGAAAATGAAGAAGTTTGTCATGCACACGATGATGATTGATACTGGAAGCGGTATCGAGATCCTTCACTCAGCTCTACTCTCATCCGCCTTGAAGGGAAAATTGAAAAGCCCGTCTACCTCATCAGCAAAACCCTCACTCCAGCAAAGACGAGGTACTCTAAAATTGAAAAACTTCTCCTCACTCTTTTTTATACTTCACAGAAACTCAAACACTACTTCCAAGCTCATTAAGTCAAAGTCATGGCGAACTACCCACTTTGAGAAGTTCTTTCCAATAAAGAAAAATTGAGAAGAGTGCAGCAGTCGTCCGTCAGTTTAGGAGAACATGATATAAAATTTGAGCAACGTCATTCCGAAAGGGGGTAGGCCGTTGCCGATTTTCTCGCAGATTTTCCAGTGGAAGATCTCGAGTGGGAAGAGTACGATCCTGAACTTACAGAAGAGAATCCCGAAGATCCACCTACCAAACCATTTGACGAGCGTACTGAATAGATTATGAAAAAAGGGTGGAGACTTCACACGGATGGATCGGTAGGACCCGTAGGGTAAGGAATATGAATCGTATTGATTACCGCTTCTAATGAAAAAATTAAGAAATCAATCCGCTTGGATTTCAAAACCTCAAATAATATTACCGAGTAAGAATCTTTCATTCATGGACTCAATCTTGCTCTTAAGCTCGAAGTCCCTAAACTCTCAGTTTATACAGATTCACTACTCATCGTCCACCACTACTCTGAGCAATATAAGAAGAATAGGAAGATGATAGAATACATAGCCCTCGTTGCAGATAGGATGAGCAAGTTTGCAAAAACAACTCTCGATTATCTTCCTCGAGGGGAGAATAGACATACCGATTCCTTGGCATACCTAGCAGAGGTCTTGGGTACAGAAGCTCGATATCTTCAGATCGAAATCATTTTAACCCCCAGCATTAATCGCATTTCAGTTATGCACGATCAACACTGAGGGCGATAAAGGGGGAGACGACGATTGGCAAAAGCCTTTTTTAGCCTACCTCAGCGTCGACAACAATTGCAATGGACCACTTCCAGAGCATCCAAAAGAGCGTCGACAGTTGATTAACAACTCGAAATGCTACAAAAATCAAAATGGTACGCTATACCATCTTTCCGTCACAGAGCCTTATCTCAAGTGCCTCTCCAAATCCAAAGCAGATGAAATACTCTGTGAATTACATGAAGGGACTTGTGGCTCCTATGTCGCAGGTCAATCATTAGCAAATAGAGCTATTACTCTAGGAGATGTGACACCTGCCAACGATGTGACACCTGCAAATGTGACACCTGTGAACGACATGGATACATGATACGTTCCCCTGCGCTCGAGCTCCATGCAAGCAAGGTTTTCTGGCCATTCAAAAGATGGTTACTTGTCACCTACTCGTAGCCACCGATTATTTTATAAAATGGGTAGAAGTAGTTCTTCTATGTCGAACCAGAGAAGAAGAGGTCATCTATTTTATCTGGGAACACATCATCACTCAATTTGGGTGCCCCCACCTGATTCGTATCGATAATGGGCCCCAATTTGTTAGGGAAAAGATCGTCACATTCCTTAACCAACACAATATCATCCACTTACCATCCAATCCTTACTATCCTCAAGGAAATGGCTATGCCGAAATCACCAACAAAACCATCGTTTATAGACTTAAAAAAAAGGCTTTCACAGAGAAAAGTGAATTGGGTTCGCAAGCTGCCTCATGCCTTATGGGCATATCGTACCACCCCACGAGCATCTACAGGATATACTTCATTCCTCCTTGCCTATGATACTCAGGCCGTAATTCCTTCCAAATATCATCATCCAGTTCAAGATCACGAGCTGACCGATGAGGAAAATGAGTTTGAGCTGGCTTCCAACCTCAATATGATTGACAAAACCAGGGAACACGCCATCGATAACCTAGGACGATATCATCATATACTATCCAAATCATACAACAACCGAGTCTGAAATAGTACCTTCCAAATCGACAATCTTGTCCTCAGAGAAATTCTACAACATCGCAAAGAGTCTCACGCTGAAAAATTAGCTGACAACTGGGAGGGCCTATTCATTATCACAGGTCTCTCAGGCCTGAGATCATATCATCTCATGACAGAAGAGGGAATCCACATTTCAAATCCTTATAACACTAGGCGATTGAAATGGTACTATCGTTAAATACCATACTACTCCATTTCTATTTCTCACTTTTGTATTTTTCTCCAAAAGTGAGATATTCATCTCCATCCAATGTAAATTCTGAACTTATCAATGAAACTTCCAAGATTTTCATAACATCTCTCTACTTACGTAGATTCAACCACATTATATAGATCAAAGTATAGGTAATACTAGCTTTCCAACGATCTAATACTAGTTAAATCAAGGATAAAACTTAGTTTAGCTGACTCTACTAAATCTCTGCGATCGAAGCAAGTGTAGAAACTTGTTTCGTATCAAAGACTCTACCAAAAAGGAGATAGGGAAAATGTCATACTAGTCTTCATCTTTTTTAACTTGTTTAGGACATTATACTAGTTAAATCATGGATAAGACTTGGTTTGGCTGACTCAACTAAATCTCAGCGATTGAGGCAAGTGTAGAAATTTGTCTTATATCAAAGACTCTAACAGACATAAGATACGGCAAAGATTATACTAGCTTTCATCTCTTTCAATATGTCTGCAACATTCTTACAGTTGAATTAAAATTCACTTGATTCGACTGGCTCAACCTGCCTCTGCGATTGGAGCATGTATAAAAACGTGTTTTATATCAAAGAACCCACCAAATACAAGATAAGACAAAGGTCATACTAGCTTTCATCTATTTTAATTTTTTTGTGATAGATACAATTTATTTTTCAGGTCAAATTCATATTACAAGGGATTTTTTCCTGCTGATTAGGTGTCAACAACGCTCTCCCCTTCAGCAAGAGGCTGAACTCTCCCTTCACGGATTACAGCAGTTCTGCCCCGCTCTATCAAGTCAGCAGGTCGAAGGCCTAAATAAGTCTCCATAAAGGATAGATAATTCCCCCAATCTATAGCCACTCCATAGACACATCCCTAATCTGGCAGACATTTGAACAAGGTATCTCATTCTAACTTAAGTCTTTTTACTTTCTCTACAAAATATGCAACAACCGACTTTAACAGTTCTGAACTTGATGCATAGGATACGACCATCATTGTGAATTTCGATATCAAGTTCTCGAGGCGTGCCTCCAACTTTGAGTACAATTTTTTCTGATAGATCAGCTCCATGTCAATCCGAGCATCAATAACTATATCTTCCTCCAATTTCTTGATATATTTAGTTGATTCGGCCAGGTTCTTGGCCTCTAAGTCCACCACCTGGGGACAAAGTCTCTTGATTTCTGCATTCAACTCTTTCCTAGCTGGAATATCCTTTAATAAATCATCTTTCTTCTTCATCAACATCTCCTTTGTCTGGACTTCCCCCTCCAGGACTTTCTCCCTGAAAAGAGCAACATCGAACTTCTACTGACATTCCCTTAAGCTTGCATTACCTCTCTGCATATGCCCCTGTATTCGTGCTACATCACCTTTCAGCTCTCTAATTTGTCCTGATAAACTAGCTATATCTCCTCGAACTAGAGGAATTTGAACATCTTTTTTACTCTCCCTTGAGCACTCTCCAGCTTTTGCTTTATTGGTATGCGCATTGGCTTGCGCCAGTTCAACCTTTAGGCGAGCCACTCTCTGATTATGATCATTACATCTTCGTTGCATCTCCTAAAACTTTATATCCTTCGCAGGCAAAACTACATGCAAGTGTTCCACTACAGCCTCTGAGGCCGATAGATTCTCTCGAGCTACTTTCAGCTCATTGTCTTTTTCCACCAGCTTCTGCCTTAGTCGCTCCAACTCACATCTACAATTTTACAGATCAGCTCGAAATGGCCCTTTCGATCCCTCGAGCGCTTGAATACGGTATTGAGCCATTTCAACTGGCCTATTCTTTAACATTAGTGCATCAATCCGACTCTGAAGCGTCGTGACATGTTCTTTTATCTCCGTAAGTTCTTTCGACCCTTTGTAAATTTCGGCATTTTTCTCCTCGATCTGACGAGTGAGGTCGACAACAGTCTGAGTTGCATCAGCATACTTAAAATACACCTTTACATACTGATCTTCTCTGTCCTCATTCGCACCCCTCATCCTATCCAATTCCTCTACAAATTCTCGATTACATTGGAGTGCTTCATCTTCGCGTGAGCGAACTGAATACAATTTGACCTACACAATATAGTTCTATTACATACAGTTCGATTCAGAACACCCATAAACATACATATATATCTCATTTATAAAGAGGTACCTAATTTCTAACATCTACTGTGTACAGCTACTTTTTGATTTAAGATCGAAGTACTAACCAAGCAGAGCACTTCATGTATGTCGGTGTCTCAGATACACACTTCCTATATAAAACTGTCTAATTATTTTTTTAAATACCTTTACGTTCTGTAATTGTTCTCTCTACCTAGTATTCATGTCAATATAGCATATAAGCCAGAGAGGCTTTTTCAATCTAACCTGTAACTCTGCTTGAGAAGATCGCGAGGGTGAAGAAATCTCTTTCTCCCTGGCAAGCTCGGCCTCTAGGTCTTTTATTCTGAGACTCATTTTTCTAAGTGCCTATAATAAGGTTACAAGAAAAACTCGGCCTAAGAGTCCATTCAATATACACAAACCAACAGTTGACAATGCACATCCCAAATATTCTTACAAAATAAAATCATTTCTCTACCCTACCTTCTCGTTCTTGCCCTCTGGAAGTTCATTTTCGTCCCCCTGGTTATCTAACACTGTGTAACGGGAGACACCGTCCAGTCCATCAACTACTCCCACCGTGACATCCTCCGTCCATTCATCATCTTCCTCCTCAAAGTAGGTGCCTGCCTTAAGGGTACCCACCTCCTCCTCCGAGTAACCCTTCGACATCAAGTGGCACCCCAACCTGTTACGCTCCTCCACCATCTCTTCCAAATTAGCTCTTACCTCCCTATGTAGCTGACCAATCACCAAGGCGTACGTGAGAGACCTTCAGAGCCTCCAGCTGCTTTGCTTCTTTCAAAGGATCAGCCTTAGCTCAAGCCAACTTCTTTTCAAGCTCGATATTCATCTTCTCCAGCTCAAATTTTCCCCCCTCAACTCCATGCCAAATCCCCTTGACAAGATGAGCAACCTATAAAACAAAAATCGACCTCAGAATTAGCTTGAAACGCAGTAAATAACAATTTTACATAATCAATACAAGCTTACCATCTTGCACGTCTCTTCCTCTCCACGGAGAGCCACCAGCCTGGCCCTTTCCTCGACCCCTTTGAGGTCGTCTATCGCCGCAGATAGCCCTTCAGCGACCTTGTCACCCAACTCCCCCGAGGGTTTAACCCTTCTCTTTTTCTCTTTCACGACCTCACCACTTCCAGTGGTACCAAAAGCAGGTTGAGTCTTTTACATTTGTTTTTTTGGAAAATTTTAAGCTATTTGGCTCGACGTGATGGCTTCCACCTGAACTGAGCTGCCAGTTCCACCCTTCCTCCCTTTATCGACACCCGCCATTAGCCTTGTCGACTGAGCTTTTCAAACCTTCTTCGATCTGCTATCAACACTCTTATTTCTACTGAGGCCTAATCCGTCCAATACAAATTCGAGCTCAGCCTCCTCCTCAGCAACTTCATCCAACAATGATTATTTCCTCTCGACGTGAGATTTCACACCTGTCATACAACATTTCTATTATTAACTACAGGAATCAGGTCAAATAATAGCAATAATATTTTTTATGCATGGTTATACTTACTTTGTTTTACAGTTCAATACCAAAGGTCCAAAGGTTCTTCACCATCTATTTGAAGGCAATTACCCTTCACCCATATGACGTTGTCATTCCAGGTTCGACCTGCCAAATTTAGATCAAAAAAATGATGCAGAGTTGTGCTCGCACAAAAATATGCCCCACCACTGGCGTGAAAATTCTTTACCCCATAGAACTGCAATACATCCTCAGGGGATATCCTCCCCAGCTTCCCCTTATTCTCCCACTTTTCGTTCAAATGATGGCAAACATTTATTACCTTTCACATGTTCCCATTCAACTGAATAGGACATGCCCAAATTTCGTGTATAATCCCCTTCGCCAAATTGGTAAGGGGAATACTCAAACCGTACTCTAATTAAGACAGATAAGACAAAAAACCTTCTTCAAGGTCACTTCGAACACCCCCATCAAAGTATTCTAACAAGATCGATTTATCTATACCACTATCTCATTTTTTCCACCTCCAGATCAGCCAATAGCTAAAAGTACTATTTCCCCGCTGCTACTGTACTACCCCTAAACTGCCAGCCAGTATATTCCACATAATTACCCCATGTCCCTCCTATAGATGCCTTAGCTTTACAGAATTTTCTGAAGGCATCATATCCGGGAGGATAGGATATCAATTGACCAAGAGAAACCTGGAAATTGCTCCAATCCTACTACAACCTCACTATCAGACTCAACCGCCGGACTAGAGGTACACGCCTCATTAACAGGTAAACTATCCATCTTAAGAACAATTTCTTCAAGCAAGTTTTCAAACTTACTCAACTTCCACACACGCTCGACCTACAAACATGTTCAGGTATCTATCATTATTTCTTATGCATTGATCAGTCACTTATAGCGTATATTATTAGTATATTCTGTGTATATGCCAGAATTACATAGATTGTTATAAATAGTTGTTTTTAAGATTTGCTTAGTAACAGCTATGTTTTGTACAAACACATATATACTGCATACGTCTCTACTAACCTTCAGTGTTCGAGTGAGAATCTGTAGTAGGGCCAAGTCCTACCCTCACAACGCTGCTGTAGAGCCACCTGCATGATTCGATGTCTCTCACTCTCTTCGATTGTTGATCACCCTCAGATAACTCCTTGTCGAATCCCCTAAAAAAAAATTCCTTTCTCTCTCTGCGCTCTCCAAATTTTCAGAAGTTGCAAAATGTTTGAATGATGAGGAAGAAGCACTATTTATCCTTTCTCACTCTAGTGGCTGGCAGTTATTGCGCCATGTATGACCCGTCCTCAGTTTTGGAACTGAGGCATCCTTTCCACTATCCATATCAGACATCTTGTACCTTTTCGATACAACCACCTTTCCATCATTACCCCTCACCCCATATTTTAACCTATTTTCCTCTCCTATTTCCACAACTTTTTTTGACTGTCCCACACTCATGATGACTCACTCTACACGATATCAGGTTTAGCAGCATTACATATAAGACAAAACTAGAAGGTTCTGCATTTCCTCATTTTTTTTGTTTCTCTATACCAGTTTATCATACTTATAGAGATAGTGACGTCATTTCCAAAGCTAACAAAAAATTTCAAAAATATTCAAATTGTTTATCATAACAACACAAAATGGCATTTGCAACTATAGAGGATCCATTTATTTTTTAACCTTTCTGTTAAAATTTAACAAACTGTCATTTATTGTTTTTATATAAAAACTTTATCAACACCCTCACCTCTACACTACAACATACAATCATATCATACACCAATCCTCAAATTTTTGAATTCGATCTCAACCTCAGCAATCAATCCAACTATCTTTTCTTGATCAACCAGGCCCATCACCAATTCATGAAAACATACCTCATAGAAGTAACAGGCATACCCAAGTTCCCTACTCCTTACGTCTAACCCTTCGAGCGGACAATCCCTCACTAGTAACTCAACATTAGAGCTGGCAAAATGGGTCACACCTCGCCAACCCGACCCGACCAACCCAGTTTTAAGGGGGTTTGGGTTTGGCCTTAATGGGTCGCAGGTCATTTGACCCGAACCCGCTTAACCCATTTAATAAATGGGCTGGGTTAGGGTTTACCTTAAGCAATTCCGGTTGACCCGTGACCCGTTTAGGTTTAGGTATATTTTTGTAAATATATGATAAGTATAATACCCTTTTGGTAATACAATTACAAGTTCAAGCTATACAACAACCACCAAACCCTTTTGGTTTAGGTTTAGTATCTCCTCTCAAGCGAGTCAAGTCGTCTGCTCTCTCTAGTCTCTCCTCAAGCAGTCTGCTTAAATTCTCTCCTTAAGCTCAATCGATTATAATTCCTCTCAAATCAAACATAAAATAATTCAAACCAATTTCTAAGCTTGTACTAATCTGTGAGTTGTGAGAAATCTATGAGAAACCAGTTTCTTCGTCTCTCTGTCATTTTTTTTCCCAACTGTGAGAAATATCTTCTCCTTATTATTTTTCTTATCATTTTGATGACAGATTCTTGCAGATTTGAGCTGATTTGAGCTAATTCGAGCTGATTTGGTGTTGGTTCTTGCAGTTTAAGGCTAATTTGAGCTAATTTGGTGTTGATTCGAGAGATTTCTCATTGTGAATTAGGGTTAATTCAAAAGGCTGAAGTTCTTCAATTGTTGATTTGTTTCTAAGTTCTTCAATTGTGCTAATTTCTCCTCGTAATCAAGTTCTATTCATCTTCAATTGCTGATCTGCTGCAATAAGTTCTTCAATTGTTGACTAGAAACTGATTTGTTGTTGTTGTTAAGTCTATTCTTCTGCTAAATTGCTGATTTGCTGAAGTCTATTCAATTGCTGATTTATTGAGTAGATCTTCTGTTCTCCTGTTCAAAAATGTCACACTTGTGATTCGACATCATAACTTATATATTGAGTAATGCATCCCTACAATTTTTGTGACCGGTCACCCTAAAAAAAAGATTGTACTTGTATATAGTTTGCAATATCTAGTGAGGTCCCCAAGCCAGTCCCTAATCCCTGTCACCACTCACAAGCACCAACACCAGTTACACCAGCACCAGCACCGTAAGACAAAACAAAACCCCTAACCACATGCATTACCCTACATTCGAGACATAGCTCAAATAATGCAAACCAAAGGGAAATACATATATACTTGGGGTGTTTACCATCTTCTATTTTCGTTATATTTTTATTGGTGATCAATATTTTCGTGTGTTGTACATACGCATTGTGCAATAAGCATAAGCTACCTTAGATGCAATAGTTCAAATTAATGATAAATATCGTCAGAAACATAGCCCCATAAGATATGTTGAACCTTGGATGTGGTCTGACCAGAAATAATAATACCATCAAAAAAGTTGAATTCGTTCGACCAAAGGACTCATCATGGCTACCTACCTCTGTCAATGATGAAGTTATAATATTCTATTGATGACCTTTGAAGTTCTGAACTTATTCCAATAAAAGATGCAATAATTGGGAGGAAATGCCAAGTCTGTTCTCTGCTCTGCTTTGCTTTGCGTTGTATGTTTTCTTCTTCACTTCTCAGAATGGTCTGCTCCCAAACACCACAAGTGTTTTGAAAATTCAAAATAGGACTGCGGAAACTTGTTTACCACACATTTTCATGTCTGTGTGTTTTATTTAGGGAGGAGAATATATATATATATATATACATACAACTCCAGACCTCAGCAGTGTTGAGTTATTAAGATGTGGAGTCTAGATAGCTTGAGTTGAGTAGATAATAACTGGATATAAGCACTATTAAGGTCGCTGGATCAAAGTTAATCATACAAGGACATAAGGAGATACTGATTATTAAATTGATCAAGTCATTTAGTTCTTTCGTTCTTCTGTTCAATTGCTTATAGCTCAACTGCTAGTTAACCAGTTAATAACTAGTTTATAGCTTAACTGGTTTATACTGAAGTTGTCTTCTATTCTTGTAGATTAGTTTATACTTTAACTGATTAACCTAATTACCTGGTTTATAGCTTAACTGGTTAACTGATTTATAGCTTAATTGTAGACTGACTGAGTTGCTGTTATTGTAGACTGGTTAACTGGTTAACTGGTTTAGCTTAAGTGGTTAATTGAATTTGTTGTTGTTGTAGAGTGTAGACTGGTTAACTTGTTTATGTAATATGTATGAATAAATTTGAAGTTATACAAGTTAAATCTCTAGTACTTTTATCATTTTGCTTTGAAATTATTTTGCATTATATCCTGTGATTGTGAATAATATAGTTTTTTGTAATAACCTTCATGTTTGGTAAATAGTTTCATGTTTTCTAATGGATTTTATTATTTTGTCCATGCTTTGGTAATATTATATCCTAATATATTTCAATCTTAATTGACTTTTATAGATGGAGACTGTAGTAAACATTGTTGAGGATGTTGAGAGTGATTCGCTTAATGAAGTGTTTGGCTTTGGTGGTGATGATGATACCTAAGATTCGTTTCGTGTTGGTGGAGGAAGTGCTGGTTTAAGGCCTCCTAGTAAAGGTAAGCGAAAAAGGCAAAATACTTCTCATGTTTGGAACTTCTTTACTGAATTACCTGTAGGGGACGATGGCATCAAAATGTGTAAATGCAATTATTGCCCACACACATACTTGATAAGTGGGACGGGTAACATGAAACAACATATAAAAGTTTGCACCGCAAGAACTAGTCGTGATGTGGGACAAATGGTGTTGTCCCAATCCGAGTCTAATGTGTCGTTGATGTCATCTAAGTTTGATCCCGAAATTTTTCGTGAGTTAGTGAATGTTGCTATTGTTAGGCACTCCCTCCCTTTTAGCTTTGTTGAATATGAGGGAATAAGAAATGTGCTTAGCTATGCAGCATATGCAAACTGCGATATCAAGCTAGTTTCACTGAATACTTCAAAAGCTGACATTCTTAAAATGTATAAAAAAGAGAAGGGACTGATTCGGAAGATGTTACTTGAAGTTCCTGGAAAAATAAGCTTAACCTCAGACTTGTAGAGCTCAGTCACAAGAGATGGTTATATCTCTTTGACAGCCCACTTTCTTAATAAAGAGTGGAAGTTGGAGAAGAAAGTATTCAATTACTCTTATATGCCTTCTCCACACAACGAGGTCTCGATTTGTGAGAAGATTTATACTCTTTTGTCTGATTGGGGGATTGAAAAGAAATTATTTTCAATTACCTTAGATAATACATCCTTAAATGATTCTTTCATTGGGCTACTTAAGACCCAATTAAATTTGAGGAGTGCTCTTTTTTGAAATGGGGCTTTTTTTCATGTTAGATGTTGTACTCACATTATAAACATGATAGTGCAAGATGGTTTGAAAGAGATAGATGAAGCTGTGGAGAAGATAAGGGAGAGTGTGAGGTACTTTAGGGGTTCTCAAGGAAGAAAGCAATCATTTAAGGAATGTGTACGGAATCTAGCTCTTCCAACTAGTAAGGGGTTGAGACAAGACGTTCCAACTAGGTAGAATTCGACATTTCTTATACTTGAGAGTGCATTACACTATCGTCGAGCATTTAGCCATCTCCAAATGCTTGATTCAAACTACAAGAGTTGCTCCTTAGATGAAGAATGGGTTAAGGTAGAAAAAAATTGGGAGTTTCTGAGTATTTTCTATGAAGTAACTTGTGTGTTTTCTGGGACAAAGTATACTATCTCCAACTTATACTTTCCACAAGTCTTTATGGTGCAACATACTTTATCTAAAGCAATTAATGGATCGAATACTTATCTAAAGAAAATGGCTTCACAAATGAATACAAAATTTGAGAAATATTGGTCAAAGCACAACCTCATATTTGTTTTTGCCGTGGTCTTGGATCCTCGCTACAAACTCCAATTTGTAGAGTATTCCTACAAGCAAATCTTTGGAGTTGATTCTTTGGAGATGATACTAGTTCGGGATAAGTTGTTTGCTCTTTTCGAGATCTATTACTCAACATATGCAAATGTGAGAGGTTCTAGTTCGGGAGAAGCGAGTTCCCGAGTTTATAACTCAAGTTCTACAAGGGGAATGGATGCCTTGAAGGTATATTAATTTAAAAAAAATTGTTTTCATATTTGTTTAGCTTAATTGTAGTTCTTACTCTCTTATTGATTAATAGGCATTTGATGTTTTTGATGATGAGGAGATGAATATTTTTTCTAGAAAATCTCAATTGCAATTGTATTTGGAGGAGCCCAAATTAAAAAGGGTTCTTGATTTAGACATTCTTGACTTTTGGAAGGAGAACGAACTCCGATATCCGGAGCTCTCCTTGATGGCTCGTGATATTCTTTCAATTCCCATATCTACGGTTGCCTCGGAGTCGGCATTTTCAATTGGTGGTAGAGTGCTTGATCCTTTCCGAAGTACCCTAAAGCCGGATAATGCCGAGGCTTTGATTTGTACTCGAGATTGGCTATATTCAAAAGGTAATAATATATTTAAAATTGTTTAACTTTTTTTTTATGGATAATTAATTTAAATCGTTTGTATATAAGTAATTTATAAATGCTTTTTTGATATCTTAGGTAATTTATCTTTCATGGAGGATTTGACATTTGAAGCTTTAGCCGAGGATATGGTCTTGTTAAACATTGAGCGTAAGTAATTTGTGCTTATAAACTAATTAATTAAGTTGTTTTTATCAAGTTTATTTCTTGTGGTCGTGTTTTACAAGATTATGCACTTATGTTCTTTATTTTACTTGTATAGGTCAAGAGGAGAGCATTGCAAGTGGTAGTGGTCCTAGTGGAGCTCCACAATCCACATGATAGCCTGATAGTTCTAATAGGTCAGAGGTACTACTATTTTATTGTGTTGCTGTTTGTTGTTGCTTTACTTTCTAGACTGCAAAACTGTTATTTTAATTTTTGGACCGCCGAAGTGCCTAACTTCTGAACTGCCTAACTGCGGAACTCTTTGAACTGTTATATGTGATACTGTTTTAGTGTGATGTTGTAGCTTGTATGCTTGTATTGAAACTGTTATTTGTTGAGTTGTTATCTGTTTGAACTGTTTGACGTAAAATATGTTATCTGTTTTGAATATGTTATCTATATCTGTATTACTGTGCTCCGACAATACAGTTTCAGTTACTGAATAGTCTATCCTATGAACTGAAACTGAAACTGTTATCTGTTATCTTTCTTTTGAACTGAAACTGTTATCATTTGAGCTGAAACAAAAACTGTATTGTTGAATTTGTATTGCAGTATCTGAATTGTTGAAGTGAACTGAGTCTGAAACTGTTATTTGGTGAACTGAATTGGAAGTTTGAAACTGTTATTTGATGTATTGGTGAACTGAAAGCCTGAGTCTGAACTAAATTGAAAGTCTAAAACTGTTATTTGGTGAACTGAATTGAAAGTCTAAAACTGTTATTTGATGTATTGGTGAACTGAAAGTCTGAAACTGAACTGAAGTCTGAAACTGTATTGTTGAACTGTTATCCGTTGATGTATCGTTCGAACTGAAGTCTAAAACAGTTACTGAAACTGAAGTTATTGAACTGCTATGTTATCTATTGAATTTGATCTGAACTGAACTGTAACAGCTGTTGTCTGAATAATGTTATTTATGGAAATGAACTGAATAATGTTATATTTTGAAGTTTGAACTGAAATATTATATGTTATTTGAGTACTATTATCTGAATAATGTCAACAGTTGAACTAAATACTGGTAATCTGGTATGTTGTATTGCTGAAAATAGATATATGTTGAACTGAATACAGGTCGACCCAAACCCGACCTCCTAAACCTGACCCGTTTAGTTAAACAGGTCGGGTCGGGTTGACCCGTTTAAATTAGGGTCAGGTTTGGGTTTACATATCTGACCCGTTTAGTTAAACAGGTCGGGTTTGGGTTTGCCTACTTGACCTGCGAACCTGTTAGACCCGACCCGTGTAACCCAAACCCGACCCGTTTGCCACCTTTACTCAACATCATATCCCAGCACACCTAAAATCCTCTCCCGTACTTCAGTAATCTTGATAACCAATCATCCTTCTGCGGCATGACGAATCCTCTGAGATCAAGTTCGCACCATCCTAACTTCTTCTCCACCTTCACAATCTACCATCCTCTTTTTATACGACTTTGACACGCTTTCCCCTCAAATTTTTTTTACCTTTTTCTCGTACAAGAACCCCCGAAATCCTGAATGAAAACATTTGGACGTATCTCTTCCTTCGAGATCATCCGCTGTATTACTTTCCAGATCGAGCTTCTTTTATCAAAATCTACTCTTCTCTCAAACTCTATTAGATCGAATCTTTGCAGTGCTAAATTCTTAAAAAATTTACCTCCATTGTTTTCAACACACACAATAGATTATACTTGCATCACAACACAGATTCTCACACATACTTATCTTAGTTCGAATAACGAATGGCAATACTTGCAAAATTCATACATTCTATATAATCTTTGAAATATTTCAGTTCGATTTCTATATAGTTTATATCAACAACAACACAAGTAGTTGAATGACAACCTTTCTTCATGTCAATAAATATTATACATGTTTTTACAGATAACAAGTCTTTCAATAATCGATCTCAGGTACATTACAGATACATAAATCTGTCCAACACCAAACTTCAGGTATTTTACAGATAACAAGTTTTTCACATGCTTTTATAAGTAACAGGTGGTTTAAGCATTCTGGCACATCAAGTCCTCCAGTTCATCTTACTTCAGTGACCTTTCACCCTGATACAAAGAAGGCATTAGTCTAGTCAAACTTTAAATGGAAACTATGCAAACAATAGCCTCAGTGCTAGACCCAATCCTGCAAACTGAAGGTCTTCTTAGCGCCAAAACTTAATGAAATTGCAGAAGCAAACCACCAATGTTTGTCTCCTTCCTCCACTACCATTACCTCGTCCTCTAAAACCGCCACCACCGAAGAGTTGGTAGAGATGAAGAGGGCCCAACCTTAGAATCCATGGTGATACAAGAGATCAGCATAACTGCTCCACAGTTATCCCTACCCCTGTATATGAAACCCGAACATTGTCTTCTGCCAAAGTACAAAGACAAGCCCAACGTTCCTTGCCTGTCAAGACGAGAACATAAAACCTCTACTTACGGTAAAATTCCTCATCAGCTTCAACCGCTTCATCTCTCGACATACCTTGATAAATCGAAGGAACAGGAGCGGGTATCAACAACTCCAAGGATTGGTCACCAAAGTACTTCAACTTCAACCTCTGTATTTCAGTCGCAATCCTCTCTTCAAGGACCATCCTCCAAGTCTTCACCATTTCTTTGCAAAGTTCATAAAAAGTGGCAAAAGCATAGATTGTTTCAAAGATTTGCTACAGGTACTATTTTCATAACCCTACATTTATTGTGCAGATACATTTTCCCAGGCGTCATCATTTATTACAGAAGTGACTATTTAATCGCAAATGTCACATACATCAGCATCTACATAATCATTTAATGCCCATCACTTCCCAATATAGCGTAACTTCCATACCGTCAACACCATCATTACTCTATTTTGATTATCAAAGATTTCAACACCAATACCCATTACACACAAATTCTTTCTCAACCAAAGTCACTCGTGAATTCGGTTACCCATTACACCACTACCCATTACACACAAATTAAGCCATCTCTAGTTCGAATTACCCCCATCTCAAGTTCACGCATTTGTCAACATTACTTTTCAAGTCAATATCTCAACCTACCCCACGAACTAGTGGAGAACGTGGGTCGAGCTTAAACTGGGAATCTTGAACAAGTCAAAGATACCTATGTCTCACGAACTCGACAGTTATTCAGTCAAACCACCACTAACCACATTGTTCGGGTAATGTGCTCCAACACGATAAAGAGCTGCAGAGAAGGCCTATATAAAGAAGAAGTTCCAGAAGAGATAGGGACCAAAAAAATTATATAAGAAACTATTTGTCTAGATTCTCAAACTATTCAAACCTCTTATTTACGAGATTCAAGCATTTTAAACTTAGAGATCACTTATAATAAGATATCTACTTCAATCAATAAAAATACTTTTACAAAAATCTTCCACTCGAGGTCGTGGTTTTTTTTTACCTATTAAGAGGTTTTCCACGCTAAAACCCACCTGTGCCATTTTCTTATTTTTCATTAGAATATTGTTGTAGCTTCATTGGTGTGATAGCGAATTCCAAGCCATTTCAAGCTTACAGAATTTGGTTATCACAACTGTAGGTGCAGGGGTTGACCTGCCCAGTAAAGTAAGTAATGTTGTAATGGAAGATGATGCAGAGGCGAAAGATGAGTCATTTGACTTATATCCCGAGGGATTAGATGTAGGGAAAGAATGAGGAGGAAAGAGGTCTCAAAAACCAGTTCCTAGACCGGTACAAAATTTGTCAGAGGAGAATGAGGAAGAGGTCGAGAGCTTGATACCTCGGTCGCGGCAAAAGCAATTCCAATAAGAAGTGGGAACCTTTATAGTACCATTGGATGTGCAGGTAGATAGGTCAAGGATATCGTGGGATATGGGGCAGTACTCTAGTAGTTTGAGGGATCGAAAGTAAATTATCTAAGCAGTTTCAAAACTTACATATACATTTGATGTTTGTATATTATTTTAAGGATAAATAAATATGTTCTATTTATATATATCGATCGTACACAAGTACTTTATTGTCGCAAGATCGATCATACGTAACTGTTAAGAGCAAAATAGTAAACTGTGATATGTAAACTATTTTTAATGTATGACCTATTATGTATGTAAAAGTAAACTATTTATGCAGGTCGAAAAGGTTTAAAGTCAGTGTGAAGCATTGCGTGTTGCGAACGTAAAATTGAACCCTGATTTGAACTTTCACCGTGAAGCATTAAAAAATACTGCTGAGTTAAATATAAAAACTAAGATGAAGATGATTGAAGAATAAGGTACGGTGGATCATTGGACCGAGCATTTGGAATGAAAGGAGGCTGAACTTGCCATTGTGCAAGAATAAGAGGAGGAAGTAAATGAGTTAGCAAAAAGGCATTGAATTAAGGAACTTAGATAACGCAGTTCAGATATTGGAACTAAACGTTATGGAGTATTAAACAGTAATTGCGGAGCTGAATAGTTTAAAGAACAAATTGGAGGTGGATCTTGTGATGGTTGATCAAAATCTCAACGCAGAGGTTGTAGAGAGGGATCATAATCAGTTCGTTATGGAGGAATCAATGGCTATGTTGGGATAAATGGACAAATTTATGATGGTGATGGAAGCACATAATAAAGCTTATGTGGATGAAAAGCGGGCGATTGGAAATCGTTGTAAAAATTTGGAAGTTATACTGAATGAGGTGAAGGGAAAGATTGTAGAGCTCGTCGTGCCGGACAAGGTTAAGCTTGAGGCAAGTGACGTACATGACAGAGAAATGATGACAGTAATTTCCTTTTTTGTGTCCAAGTTCAAGAGATTGAAAAAAGAAAGGGACACGATTCATGACAACTTGATCGCATATGGTGTAAAGTGTGACATGCAACTAGTGCGGACCAAGTATCTGGAACGTATTATACCAAAAATTGGTGCTCTTACCAAGAGTAAGATTAATAAAGGAAGACAAATCGTTACTGCGAGGGTACCAGAACTGATGCGTCTACGACTGTCAGAACGTGGGGAAAATTTGCGTGGTGATGCGCTGTCTGAAAGTTTGAGTGATTGAGGGGGCATTAGTATTAATGTAAAAAGGGAATTACTTGTACTACATCAACTAAAATATAGTAGATAGAGTATGAAGGTTATGCTACAACAAAATTTGACTGATAGTAAAATTAGTGATATGTATGTATTTATACTGACCTTTTGATGAACCAATTACAGTTTTGAAGTCTATAGTCTATTATCCGAATTGGAGAACCAATAGCCGATTTGTAATATGATAGAAGATCAAATTGTATGAAGCAATAGGCGATCTATAACTTAATATAAGATCAAATTGGTTGAAGCAATAAAAGATCTGTAATGTAATAGAAGATCAAATTGGCTGAAGCAATAAACGATATGTAATGTAATAGAAGATCAAATTAGCTGAAGCAATAAACGATCTATAATATAATAGAAGATCGAATTATCTAAAGTAATAAACGATTTGTAATGTAATAGAAGATTGCATTGGATGAAGCAATATACAATCTATAATATAATAAAAGATAGAATTGTCTAAAGCAATAAATGATCTGCAATAAAATAGAAGATCGCATTGGCTGAAGCAATAAATGATTTGTAATGTAATAGAAGATCAAATTGTTTGAAGTAATAAATAATCTGTAATGTAATAGAAGATCGCATTGGCTGAAGTAATAAATGATCTGTAATATAATAGAAGATCATATTGGCAGAAGCAATAAACGATCTGTAATGTAATAAAAGATCGTATTGGCTGAAGTAATAAATGATCTGTAATAGTAGAATGGGGTGAGCCCTTTGGTTATCTGTGATATTGTAGATGTGCTCTGTATATAGAAGTACTTGTATGAGATAGTAAAAAAGTACTGTAATATAGGTCGGTCAAACATAATTATTTCATTAATGAAAGATCGACGTACAAAAAATATAAGAGATAGTAGAAGAGTAATGTATGAGATAGTAGAAGAGTACTCTGATATATGTCAGTCAAACACAAGTATTTCATTAGTGCAAGAACGATGTACACAAATGGAAGAAATAGTAGAACAATATTGTATGAGATAGTAGAATAATACTGTAATGAGGTCGGTCGAACATAAGTATTTCATTAATGTAAGAATGAGTACACAATTAGAAGAAATAGTAGAATAGTACACTGTGATAGACTATTATCGGCAATATAACTTTAATCTCTTTGTGTTACAAGGATTAGGGACTCGATATCAATTTTCTATAAAGAGGTTGTAAGAGATAATCTGCTTTTACCCACAACGATAAAAGGTCCTTCCCAATTTTCTACGAGTTTTCTAGCATTGAGTTCCTTTTAGTGTTTTAGAATTTTTTGTAGGACGAAATCTTTAATATCAAAATCTCTATGATGAACTCGTTTGTTATATGAACTTGCTAAAGCCTGATGGTACCTTCCCAAGTTCATGACTGCTCTATCTCTTGTTTCGTCAATCTAATTCATATTACACACCAACTGGAACTCATTTTTTTTTATCTATCATGATATGATCTCATAGTGGGTGATGATATTGAGTAGAGATAACTACTTCGATACCATATACTTATAAGAACGGCGTATATCCAGTCGATACTCGAGGTATTGTTCGGTATGCCCAAAATACGTGTGATAATTCTTACACCCAATTACCCTTATTATCTGTCAAACGATTTTTGATTCTGTCGACTATTGTTCGATTGGTAATTTTGATCTGTCCATTTCCTTGCGGATAATACAAATTTAAAGGAGAGTGGATGATGTTATGCTGGTTGACAAAATCGTAGTTCATTGCCTATTCTGATGAGGTGGGGGCAACCAAATCATATTATAAAGTTTAGCCATATAAACTTGATGACTTCGTCTTCGCGTGTTCGAAACAAAGAAACTGCTTCTACCCACTTGGTGAGGTAGTCTGTTACTACTAGAAGGTGCTATTGTTTTCCTGGTGCAGCAGGGAATTTTCCTACGAGATCGAGGGCCTATCTCTTGAATAGCCAGACAACTTTGCTAGAATAAAGTTTTAAAGTTGGAGCTCAAATATTGGGTCCATGTTGTTGGCAGGCATCACACTTGCTTGCATATTTAATGACTTGAGCTTTTATTTAGGCCAAAATACTCTTTAAGTAATAGCTCAACTTATTAGAGACCGACCTGCCGCATGGTGCAAGTACCTTCATGTAAATCATGCAGGAAGGCTTGAGCCCCTTTATCAGATAAACATTAGAGATAGGGTCATGTAACCAATTTTTTTGTAAAGGAGGTTGTTGTCAATGACGTATCGTTTAGTATTGTCTATCAGGCATCATTTTTCATTAACGTCTTCAAGGAGTTTGCCATCAAATTTATTGTCTTGCTCAATATTTGTAAGGAAAGGTAGTCAAATTATAGCATGGATGAGTGGGATCGAATCCACAAGGAGGTTTCAGAAAATAAATATTTTCTTGGCCGAATTACGATTTTATAAGAGATAAATCTAAAAACAATAAATATAAACTAATTATAAAACTTAATGAGGGAGAGAGCTAAGGTTCAGACTTAGCCTCTACCTTTCAATACACTAATAGATATATAACTAGATACTAATATCTCCACCCATCATATGTTCATCTTAAGAGACATACGGTGTTGTAAGATAAACCACTAAATCTATGGTCAAGTATTTAGTGGTTTTTCTTTTAAGTGATGGTGAAGTGCATCTTAGAGAATTATCAACTCAACCATGGCTAGGCTTGAGTGAGTTCTCTAGTGTTTCCTCTTTCTAGATCTCCAAATCAAGTTTATGGTTATTGTTTGTATCCAAAGTTATCGTACACTAAACTGAAGCTATGGTCAAGCCTTCGATATGATGTACTAACTTATCAATCATAAAGTACTAAGAGAAACTAATTAGAACTTAATTAATACCAACTATTGCTCATCCAAGAAGAGGCTTCATCCTAGCCTTAGCTAAGAGATTAGCCTCTCATTTCGGACTTCATCACATTAACAATTAATGAAGACATTAGCAAAAATTAATCTAAAAAGAAAAAGAGACAATGAAATAAAACTAAGACTTCAATTATTTCTTTTAAACTTGCTCTAAATATGAGATGCCCAATTACAATGGGGGGAGGGTTCTTTTCATAGGAGAAGGAACCCAAATTTAGAAACTATACATTAAATTGTAAAGAATATTTTCACAATAATATCTTCTAATTTTACAACTAATCACCCGAGATTCTTGCATATAATTTCCCTTAAGTGATGTAGAGATCTTCTTTATGGAAACTCTTGCATATATCTTTAATATAAAATATCTTCAAGGATCTTGGATGCAATATATTCTTTGATCTTATTCTCCAAGAATATTTGCGTATATATTTCTTCAATCTTGAGACCAAATATATTGTGTCTTTGACTTTTTATACTATGAACTGCAGGAGACACTTTTACTTGATTTTTAGATATTGGTTTCAAATATCCATCTCCAATAGCCGCAATCAATCAAACGTACATAAGTACCCAAAATAAAATATAATGAACGACTAAAATACATGTTCGGGTATATTAAAAATATCATAATTACGTGCTCATCACCGTCCTGCCATATGGAATCCGCAAGTGCCTTTGTGTAAATCATGCAGGAAGGCCTGGGCCTATTTACCAGATAAACAGTGAAGATAGGGTCCTATAACTAATTTTTTGTAAAAGAGGTTGTTGTCAACGACGTATCGTTTAACATTGTCTATCAGGCGTCTTCTTTTATTAATGTCATCAAGGAGTTTGCCATCTAATTTATTACCTGGCCCGATATATGTAAGGAATGGTCATCTCTAATCATCTTCGACCTCTTCGTCGCCCCCAATATTAATGGCATTTGAGTTGATGATGTTAATGCTGGGGGTGGATACTACATCGATCTTCAAGTACAGGGCTTCAGTTCTGAGGACTTTAGCAAGATAGGCACGGGAGTCAAAATATCTGTTTTCGCCACGTGGCAAGTATTCAATTGTAGCCTAAATCTGCCCATTCTATTGGCTATTGTTGTGGCATAGTCGATCATCTTTCCATTTTTTTGATATTTGTCTGTATAATGGTTCGCAATTAATAAAGAGTCCGTGTAAACAAATAATTTTGGTATACCAATCTTTAATGCCATATCCAGTCCGTAGATTAGTGCCTCGTATTCGGTCTCATTGTTGGTAGGTTCAAAGTTGAGTCTGGTGGATTTCTCGATTCTTTCATTGGAAGGTATGATAAGAACTATCTCGATACCTGACCTAGCTGGTCTGGCAGAACCGCCAGTTAAAAAGACGCTAACATTTCTTGGATATCCAATCCAACTTTTCCACGAATTGCTCCTCATTTATCTCAGTGATATCTTCTTCCCAATCAGGGTTGTCTACTGGAAAGTCTGTAAGGAAATCTACTACTGCTTGCTCCTTTTAGGAATGCTGTGGTTCGAAACGTATATCGTTCTCACCAAGAATAACCGACCATTGCTGGACTTGTCTGGATTTTTCTCATTTGGATTGGACTTCGCGTAAGGGGTGATTTATCATTACTCGAACTGAATGAGACGAGAAATATTATTTCAACTTCTATGACGTACAGACGAGAGCTAAGAGCAGTTTTTCAATCTTAACGTATTGTGTTTCTACTGAAGTGAGAGTCTTGTTGATGAAGTAGATGAGTTTTTCCATCTTTTCATTAAGTCGTATGAGAACTGAGCTTAGTGAGTAATCCGTAACTGTGAAGTATATTGTGAGCTCTTCTCCTTCCTTGGGTGTATTCATTACTGGTAGTTTTCCCAAATAGCATTTTAGCTCATAAAACGCTGCTTTACATTATGTAGTTCACTCGATCTCGAGGTCTTTTTTAGGTTTCCTTTTCTTTGTCCCATCTCACAGAAGGTCGAATAACCATCAACATCGATCTGAAGATTTGGAAACAAATCGATTTAGTGCTGCTATCTTACCGACTATCTTTTGTACGTCTTTTTTTGTCTTTGGAGAAGGCATGGATAACAAATCATGAATACGATCTGGGTCAACCTCGATACCTTGTTTGCTAATTATATATCTCAAGAATTTTCCTAACTGGACTTTAATTGGCATTTGTCAGGTTTTAGCCTCATTTTATAGGACCGAGGAATTTTGAAGGTCGTGTACAAATCAGCGACATGGTTTTCCTTCTTGAGACTTTTACACAGCATATCATCAATGTAAACTTCCATCATTTTTTAGAGACAGTCTTTGAAAATTTGAGTCATCAGTCTCTGGTAAGTGGCTCCGACATTCTTGAGGCCGAAAGGCATAACCTTGTAGCTATATAATCCATGTTCTGTGATAAAAGCTATCTTTTCTTGATCTTCTGGCAAAAGGGGTATTTGATTATACCCTGACGCGGCATCCATCATAGATAAGAGTTCATGTTCCGTAGTAGAATCGAGCAGATGGTTGATGATAGAAAGGGGAAAACTATCGTTCAGAGTATATTTATTGAGGTCTGAGAAATCCACGTATACTCTGATCTTGTCATTTTTCTTTGGAACTGTTACAATATTCGAGATCCATTTAGGGTAGTTGGCTTTTCAAATAAAACCAACGTTAATGATTTTATCGATCACTTTATTGACTTCTTCTCGTAGCTTTGGTGATAATGTTCTCTGCTTCTGCTTAACTGCCTTGGCCTTATCTTTTAAACTAAGCTTGTGGCAAACCAAATTTGATCAATGCCTGACATTTCATGAAACGTCCAGTCAACAACATTACTGTTGTCTTTGAGAAACTGAATAAGAGTATCGCGCTCCATTGTGGGTAATAGAGTCCCAATGTAGATTTTTCGTTTGTCTCTACCGATTTTGATATATTTTGTAGTTTCTGCACTTGGCAGTTGGTTCTTTATAGTGTTCTGTAATTGCTATACGATCTGTTGTGCCAGTGGTTTTATTACGTTGGTAACAGTATTCTTGCAAGCCCGAGCTAACTTTTGACTTCCTTTGGTTTCGTAGATGACTCTATTCTAATTAAATTGTAATGCCAAATGATAGGCCGATGGGATGGCACGCATGCAGCGTCCCATGATTCCTAAATAGCAGGATTTTGCATTGATAACGTAAAATACTACATCAACCATTGCCGGTCTAGTAGTAATAGGAAGTATAATTATTCTAATGCATTCTTCTTTGGAGCCATTGATACTACTGATGTCGATGTCACTAGGTTAAACTTTATTGGCCAATCCTATCTGATCAATCATACTTTGGAAGAGTAGTTCGATACTACTGCTAGTATCTACCATTATTGTATGTAGTACGATATTTCTTATTTCCAACATGATCAAGAGTGCGTAATGATGAGGAAAGTTAACGTGACGAACATCATAATTTTCGAAGGAGATCCCTGTTCGTTGACAACTAGATACGGGGAGTAACCGGGCTTCTTTATCAACCATAGAAAAATCATGGTATTGGTTGAGACGTCTTCTTTTAAATATAATTGATCTGTTAATTGTGTGAGTCTCGATAAAATGGTTAAGGGAGATCTGGCATAAATGATTTTCCTCTGCCTCTCCTTCTATCTGTAAGATCCCAGTATTAAGCTTGTAACTCCTATTTTTATAACTTTCGACGTTCACTATGTACTCATCTATTCGTCTTTCCATAAAAATATATTCTTAAAGTCGTAGTAGAGAGAAACAATGTTTTGTGTCATGATGTCAGACTTTGTGGTGTATGTAATATGGTATGCTTTCGGTGGGTTAAAGATATTGGGCATTGCAGAAGAATTTATCATTTTGAAGTGTGGGATATAGGATGGCTATTGTGACGGTCAACTTGGGAAGACATGGCTTCAGCAAATTAGCACCTCTCCGAGTTTGATCGTCATTAGACTTGGTCCACTTTCTGCCTTCTCCGTAATCTGTAGTTCGATTAAAATCTCATTCTATGGAGTGATCTCTTGTTGTCAGGGTTGACTTCTAGGGTTTCTGTCTTTTGGATACCATCCTTTTGAGATCGATATATCCATTTACTTTTTCGATCATGTCTTCCAAAGTCATAGGTTTGTTGAGAATTAGGTGCTCCTTCACTCTTCCATTCACAAGCAAAGTGTTGGTAAAGGCTGAAATAGTAATTTTTTGATAAAGTCGGTCTACCTTTCTGGCCAACTCCAAAAATTTCTTAGTAAATACTTCAAGCTTCTCTCCTGGCATATGCTTAAGGCTGAATAGAGAATACAGATTCTCCTCTTTGTTTCTGTTATGCGAGTAGTTCTTGACAAAAAGTTCTTGCAACTATTCAAAAGTTTTAATGAACCCTTCTTGTAGTGAGTGGAACCATCGCAAAGGTTTGCATAGAGGCTGGTAGGGAAGAGTCGACATAAAATATGGTTTGACATAGAATATAATCCTAAAGCATCTTAGAATTCTTGGACGTGTTCCACATGATCAGTTCCTCTGTATTTCGTATTTTCAGGGCATGGAAACTGGTGGGAATTTGATGTCCAATAGCTCCTGAGCAATCGGGCTTTTCTATAGTCTGTTGTAGATGCCTTTAGCAGTTTAAACCTAAGCTTCAAATAGTTTTTTGATGCGCTTTTCAACATGTTCCAGAGTCACGTAATGACGATCTATGATGGTCTGACGTGGGATGCGTCCTTCTCCAGGAATGTGGTCACCACTTCCTTTACTTAGTCGTTCACGCACAGAATACAAACTTTCCCCCTTGGTGGGTCCTCCACTTGCCTGACTTCATCGGGAATGCCATTAACTTCTTGGAGGGCTCCTTGTATCTGTATGAGCTTGTCCCTTAGCTGATTATGATTAGATCAAATATCAGCTCCTAGGCTGTTACCTCGGGGTCCTAGCCTATCTAAAATGGAAACTCGTAAGGTGGTTGACACGTCGTTGTTCTTCTAGGCTACAATTTGTTATCCCTACAGAAGTTTCAATGCATCTCGCATATCCGCCAGCTGTTATCTCGCACATCCGCCACCCACTTTATTAAAAACATAGAGCAGTTCGAAAAATAAAAGGAACATCAAATAACTGGGTGGAGAACAACTAATTAAACATGTATTATTGGTTTCAAAAAGCCATGCAATCTTCTTTAAAGCGATAATTAATATTTGTGTTCTCCTCTCTTTGGGTCATTGGTGCACATTCCCAGCAAGGTCAAACTTATGAATTTCAAAATAACTGTTTAGTTCTCACACATATAGCATAATGGAGATGGAAGAGATAATTAGAAGAAAGAAAGGGAGATGGATAGAAATGAAGATTAAAGAAAAAGGAAATTACATGAATGCATATTTTTTGTGACATCTTTAGCTTTTAACTAAGCCTGTTGTAAGCCACTTCCAATGGTCATGATTAAAACATCCATATTTGGTATTAGTTTCTTTTCATGTCTTAAATTGATGTCAGCACTATCTCATGGTTATTCATCGTCAGAGAGTGCACGTAGAGCGACAATAGATTAACTGACACTGAACATGTACGTTGGTTTTGTACCTCTTCGCTTAAAGACTCTAGCCCATCAATATTTTACATAAGTTCAAAAAGAATTATATTTTTTTTGAAGAAAATAGGTTTCTGTTCGAGCAAACTTTTTATTCTGTTCGAATAGACCTAGTAAAACCCTGTTTATTTGAATAAACTCTTTGTTCTGTTCAAATACCTTGTTTGTTCGAATAGATTATTTATCTTGTTCGAATAGAACCCTGTCTGTTCGAACAGACTATTGCTCTGTTCAAACAGAGTACAAAATTTCAGTTTTCTTATAAAAGACATTTTCTTCTACAACCAACTTTTCAAAGGCTTGCGATTTTAGAGTGAAGATAGAATTCAACGAGCAATTTAACGTGAAGTAAAAATTAAATTGAATCAATCGAAGAATTTGAAAACTTAATTATGTTTTAAAAAGCTTGTGTGTTTCAAGCTTGGATGTTTTGATGGGAGATTGAAGCAAAACATTGCAAGAATGAGGAATCGGTGCAAGAAGCTCAATTAAAATAGAGGTAACCACATGATGTGCTTATCGAGTTTGTAAGTGATTGAATTATCGTAATTTATTTTCTTTAATAGTAGATTTTTAGCTGTCGGCCGATTCGGCAGTGACCTGTGGGTTTTTCTCCTGAGATAGGTTTCCCATAGGGTTAAAATTGCTTGTCCTTGTGCTTGATTTACTATTGATTGTTGTTACTAGATAATTGAATCAACTTGAATTAGGCTAGGGTTAGACCATTAATTCAAAAATTATCTTATCTATTAAATTTAACCTAAATTAATTGAAATTAATTAATCTCAAGTAGTCAGACATTTCAATAATCAAAGTCTCATTAGGGTTTTGGACACTCCTCCTAGAAAACCTAAAACTAAAATCCTAATGAATTAAAAGTTTCCATAATCAAAAGAACCAAAAAGAATTAGATGCTTTTGTTTTATGCTTACTCGGGTTTTGAGCCGGCAACCAAGTAGCACCCGAGTCAAACACAAAAACAACAAGGACTGGGCAGAGTCAGAGTTGACTTAGCCGCTTGACTTTCCTTGCCCAATTTTTCTGTTACATTTTTTGCCGTAAACCTAACAGTCATAACCTTCTTGCATATCAGGGTGGATAGTATTAAGCCAAGTCAAGAGAAGATCTCAACCAAGTCCTCAAAATCTTCATAGTTACAACAAAGTATCAGTATGTTGTTACTTAGATATTCCCAGAGTTTAGTTTGTTGTTATTATCTATATGTAACAACCTTATCTATATAATAAGGAAGGATTCATGTAAATAAAGATCGATAATTAAATTCAAAAAGTATGTCACTTCACATGGTATCACCCTAAATCGATCCTCTATAAAATAAAGAGAAAGCTAACCTCCATCATCTCCCTACAATGGCCGAAGAACATATCTCCAATTCTTCCTCCGTAGCTTCCTCATCTTCAACCCCTAGCCTTGTGTCCCAACAAATACTTCAGACTACCCACATTCATTATCTAATCTCTGTCAAACTAGATCGCCATAATTATCTTCTTTGGCACACCCAGTTCATGCCTTTACTTAACCTTGAGGGATACGTTGATGGGACAAATGAGTGTCCTCCTTGTCCCACTTCTAATAATGAGCCTAATCCGGCTTATTTCGCTTGGAAAAGGTAGGATCAAATATTGCTTGGATGGTTGCTCTCTTCATTATCAAAGACAGTTCTTGCACAAGTCGTTGGCCTCAGTTCTTCCTGTGCTACTTGGGTAGTACTAGATAAGCATTTTGCTTCCAAGTTAAGAGCACGTATCCTGCAGATACGCCGTGAACTTTAGACCATAAGAAAAGGTAACCAAGCGTTGAATATTTTCTTCATGCTAAGACTCTTGCAGATAGTCTTGCAGCTACGGGGAAGCCCATTCCAGATTTTGATTTACAGCAAATGATCCTCAATGGGCTCAACTCCACCTATGACGCTATCGTCACTACTCTTACAACCACAATAGATGATGTCGTAATGGATGACTTCCATGCCCATCTACTCGCGTTTGATATGAGGGTTGAGGCTCAAAGTCCCGTGCTACAAAACCCAGTTGCTAATGTTACAGTTCATCGTCGCAACATCTCCACGAAGTTTGGTTCGACACAGAATAGTCCCCGTTCTAACTACGGTAATCAGAGCCGCAACCGTATTCAAGGTAATAATCAATTTTAGAATCGTCCTCAATCCTTCCAAAATGAATATGAACTATTCACTATATGTGGTCGAAAAAATCATGTTGCTACTAATTGTTGACACCGTTCCGATAAGAAGTTCCACTGTTCTTCACTACCAACAGCATATGTTGTTGCACCTAGATCAATTGCTGATTATAATTGGACACCGGATAGTGGTGCTACACATCACCTTACCTCAGATTTAAATAACTATCTTTTACAAAACCTTTATCACGTTCCTAACATATTCGCCAATTTACTCTCAGTATCACAATTTTCAATTGATAATAATATATTTTTTAAATTTCATCCAACCTTTTTTGTTGTAAAGGACTGCCCCACGTGGAAAGTATTGATCCAAAGAAAGAATGAAAGAGACCTTTACTATTTTAATAATGCTTGCGAGATGCAGCACCGGTTCCCCAGCCTTCTGTACTTCTCTCCGAGTCAGTTTCATTATGGCACGAACGCTTAGGATATCCGATGCTTCAGATAGTTAATAAAGTCATTGAGTCTAATTCGTTACCATTGTTTAATAAGTTATTTTCATTTTGTAATTCGTGTCATGTTAGCAAAAGTTGCAGGCTGCCTTTCCCTTTAAATTCAACTTCATATTCACCGCTAAGCTTAATTGTTTATGATCTATGGGGACCTTCACCAATTCTATCAAGGGACGATTTTCATTATTACTTATAGCTCATGGATGTTTATAGTCGCTACATCTGGATTTATCCACTTACTCGCAAATATGATGCTTTAACCATCTTTATCACATTAAAAAACAAAATTGAAAATATCCTTGAACATAAAATTAAAATTTTTCACTCCGACAATGGTGGCGAGTTTAAAAAGTTTACCCCATATCTTGATAATCAAGGAATTTTCCATCGTTTTTCTTGTCCTCATACGCCCGCACAAAATGGGCTTGCCGAACGTCGTCATAGACACATTGTTGAATCCGATCTCTCGCTTATAAACCATGCCCCCATTAAGTTTTTGGGTTGAGGGGTTTACCACAGCATGCTACTTAATCAATCGCTTACCATCGACAAATAATGAAAAGTCGCCTATGGAACTCCTCTTTGGAACCAAGTCAGATTACACCAATCTTCTCGCGTTTGGATGCCTTTGTTATCCAAACTTAAGACCATATAACCCTCATAAATTAGCATTTAGATCTTTGCCTTGTGTATTCATTGGATATTGCAATGCTCATAAGGGTTACATGTGCTATCATCGTTCTACTAATCGGGTTTACATCTCGCGACATGTTCTTTTTCAAGAAACAGTATTCCCTCTTTTAGAGAAATCTCAATCCGTGTGCGCACGCCAAGCAACAACATCAGTGTTTGTCAGATCACCGCCATAAATTCATCACTCTACAAACTCCTCCATCTACAAGCAATTCAGACCATACACCAGACCATAATACTCCATTAGACTCTCCATCACCACCCAACATATTTATTGCCTCTTCACCACCTCCAACAATACATGCAGACCCACCATTATCTTTCCCAACCACAACATCCCCAGTATCATCTCAAAACCAACATACCATCACTAACTTTGTAACACAACACCACATGGTTACTCGCGGTTAAGATGGGATATACAAACCTATCAACAAGCTGTGCCTTACAGCAATAAAGTATCCTTTGTAAGACAATGATGTTACTGAACCTACTTGCTTCATACAAGCTTCGTCCAATCAAAATTGGAGGCATGCGATGGATGAAAAATTCAATGCTCTTATAAAAAATGAAACATAGACGTTAATACCATCACAACCAAACAAGAATGTGGTAGAATGCAAATGCGTTTTTTGACTTAAACGCAGTGCTGATGGATCCATTAACTGTTATAAACCCCGGTTAGTTGCCAATGGATTCAATCAAAAAGAAGGAATTGACTACTATAAAACATTTATCCCGGTGGTTAAGCCATGCACCATTCGTATTGTTTTATCTATTGCTCTCGTGCATAACTGGCCGCTTCGCCAGTTAGATGTTCAAAATGCTTTCTTACATGGCATATTAAATGAGGAAGTGTTCATAAAGCAACCTCCTGGATTTTTGATCAACGGTATCCTACCCATGTGTACCGCCTTCACAAAGCACTCTACGGCCTCAAATAGGCACCTCGCATGTGTTATTCTTGGTTAAGCACATTCCTTATTGGCTTGGGTTTTCAACTATCAAAAGCGGACTCACCGCTCCTTTTTCAACAAGATAATATCTCGACAACTTATATTCTCATCTATGTAGATGATATTATTGTCACTGGGTCTAGTTCCAAACTCATTGATCAGGTAATTACTCAACTTAATTTTGCATTTGCTATTAAAGATTTGGGTAACCTGCATTACTTCTTGGGCATATAGGCAATTTCATTCAAAGAGGGACTTTTTCTATCACAACGCAAGTATATCACAGATGTTTTACGTCGTACCAATCTTGATGGAGTTAAACCAATTCATACTCCGCTAGCTGCAAAAACTCAGTTAACGAAAGATGGTAGCCACAAATTTCCAGATTCTACACAATATCGTAGTGTAGTAGGAGCGCTACAATATCTTACATTCACGAGACTCGATATCTCGGTGGCTGTTAACAAAGTTTGTCAATTTATGCATGACCCAACTGAGGAACATTGGGTTGCGGTTAAACAAATTTTACGGTATCTCAAAAACACTGTAGATTATGGCCTACTTCTTCGACGATCGCCCAATTTACAAATCCATGCTTACTCTGATGCAGATTGGGCTGGATGCCCAGATGATTGGAGATCAAACAGTGGGTATTGTGTGATTCTTGGAGACAATCTGATTTCATGGAGCGCTCGAAAGCGAAAGACTGTTTCTCGCTCAAGTACTGAAGCTGAATATCGTGGTCTAGCTATTGCTACCGCCAAGGTAATATGGATTCAATCACTCATGTATGAACTTGGTATTCCTTTTTCTTCTCCAACTTTATGGTGCGACAAGGTAGGTGCTACCTATTTCACGGCCAATCCTGTGTTTCATTCACGTATGAAACATATAGAAATCGATTATCATTTTGTAAGAGAACGAGTTGCTCATAAGCAACTTGATGTCCGCTTCATCTCCACCAAGGATCAAATTGCCGATATCTTCACCAAGGGACTCGGATCACCACGATTTCAGCAACTTAGAGACAAGTTGACCATTCGTCCACTCACGCTCAACTTGCGGGAAGGTATTAAGCCAAGTCAAGAGAAAATCTCAACCAAGTCCTCAAAATCTTCATAGTTACAACAAAGTATCAGTATGCTGTTACTTAGATATTCCTAGAGTTTAGCTTGTTGTTATTATCTATATGTAACAACCTCATCTATATAATGAGGAAGGAGTCATGTAAATAAAGATAGAGAATTAAATTCAAATAGTCTGTCACTTCACAGATAGTTCTCTGGTTTACGAAACTTACCATATTTTTTTTTTTTGAATTTATGATCAACGTTGCAAAATTTGGTTCTTGATAGCTACAGGAGATATTAGAGGAACATCGCTTCAAACTTACAACTTTTTAGCATAATCGAAATTGTTCATAAATTAAGTTAATGTTATTCATATCTCAAGACAGTTTTAATATGTTCCTGTTAGGATATCCATTCCATTACAGTTCCTGATCTAGGTGTAGGATATTATCTTGCACAAAGTAGCATTAGGGACCAGCCCACCAGGATCATTCATTAGTTTTAACAAAAAGTCACAAACATATCATGAATGAATGGAAGCCGAGATGACATCGATTCTTAATTAGAACGATCTTATTATGCAACACAGACAGTTCGTGGACAATGATCTATCAAGCACACATAAGAATTATTTGGCAACAAATATAAATCTAGTTTATCTAAATGTTAGACTATCATTATTCATTGAATTTCAGATGATAATCACTACGGGTAGTTACATCTTGCAAGGCACTTGTGAAAAAAGACTCAGAGAATCCCACTTTATTGAAAATTAGTATAAAGCAATTCGAAAGCAGTAACATTGGAAAATAAAAGAAACATCAAACTGGGGGAGGAATTAAGCAAGCACTAATCAAATATGCATTAGTCACGACATTTAGTGCGGCATTCTGCTAAAGTGCGATAATATGTTACGACAGGTCGGGATGCTGGCGCACATGCCCAGCAAATTTCTGTTGCTGTATTGCATCCATGATCTAGAATACACACAGTAATGGTGATTCTTTTGCTGTCACTGAATGTCGTGTTATGACTATTTTCATCCTTAAGACTCACTATTGGATTTTCTCTGCCTATAATTACAAAACTAGAAATAAGCATATAAAATGTTGTTCACAAAATAAAACCGGGATTGAAGGTAATGGTACTTACTTTCGGTAAGGGTGGAGAGAGCAAGGATGACGAGGAAAAGGAGAGCGAGATTAACATTGATGAGCTTAGTAGTCACCATGGATGACTGATAGAACATGTAAACTATGGTAGCTAGGGTTTATATAGAGCACTGTTATGTCAGTGGGGGTGCTGGTAAGCGACAAGTGGGCGCAGGCAGCTCCCCCACTAAAATTTTGTGAAAAGATAAGATATTTCTGTGATTTATTACAGGATAAAGCAATTGAAAAAAGATAGATTGCGCTTTTCCGCTTTAACCAAAATCAAGATAGATTAAAGATTTTCTTTCAACAGATGTAGAATACTTTCGATAAATCAAACAAGTGTAACCGTAAAGCATTGGAAAAAAAATTACAATGATAATCAAATTAGATAGGTACAACAACATGCACTTTCACAAGCTCTTTTTGAGTTTCAACAACTATGGTCGTCAATTAATTTGATAACACCAGCAAGTACTACACGACGACGACGACTATACTCGCAAAGATCATAAAGGAAATGCTATCTAGCCTCAACCCATTCAGTTCTAATGTTTCTTTTTCACTACTGTCTATTGTGATCGGTCTAGTAACAGTTGTGAGCGGTCCCAGATTCAGACAATTATTTGGCAGCAAAACTTAACGTTAGACCATCATTCCGTATCAATACAGAAGATAATCACTGTTGCTATCTACAAGTCACCTGATTATGGGATGCATAATGCATTTAAGACTTTTGCGAAACCAATCCCCACTTTATTGAAATCATAGAGCAATTCCAAAGCAATAACATTCAAAAAATAAAGGAACATCAACTAAATGGGTGAAGAACCACTAATCAAGCATGTCCAGCAAGGTCCGACTGCTGAATTACAAAATTTCGCTTCAACTCCCACACATATAGCATTATGGGGTTTGCTGTTATTAAATCCCCCGTGACTATTTTCATCCTTAATACTCGGCATTGGATTCTCTCTGCATATAATTACAACATATAAAAATAAGAAAGATTGTTGTCCCCAAATAAAAAACTGTGATTGAAGATGATTGTACATACTTTCGGTGACGGGGGAGAGAGCAAGGATAAAGAAAAAGAGAGCGAGAATAACGCTGATGAGCTTTGTAGTCGCAGCCATCACCATGGATGACTGATAAAACATGTAAGCTAGGACTAGGGTTTATATATAAAACCTTTTTATCAATTAATAAAAATCTTTTTATTGTTGAAAATATTAAATAACTTTAATGAGTTAAAGCTGAATGTAATCTTTGTTAGGAAATATAATACTAGAGAAGGATTATATATTTTATATCTTTGGAGAGAAATTGAGAGAGAGAATTCTTTTTGATATTGGAGAACTATATCTTACGTAATACAAAAGGAGATAACCTTATTGAATTGGTTACCAAACCAACTCAAACTCTCCCATAACCCTAAAGGCCTATGGACTTTGTTAGGAGTCCAATAGAACACCCCAACCCTTGTGTTCCTAGCTTGTGTTTGGACCCAACTCCTAACACTCCCTCTTGGGGTGTTCCATACCAGGACGACTTGCCTCATTAAAATCTCTGCCTAGCAAAACCCCTTGGGTAAAAAGTTGTGCAGGGAAAGAGTACAATCTTATGCCCTGTATGGGTTATGGAAGTGTATACGTTGCCTCATCAAAACCTCCAGTCAGTAAAATCTCCTAGGATAAAAATTACACTATCAAGAAAAAGAGTACAACAAGCATGTGTCCACGTCAGGCTGGGACTACTCCCCCTGACGTTGATCTCCTTGAGATATTGATAAGTAAATCTTCTGCATGCCGATTCCGTGTACTAGTTGCTTGAACGTAAGTGGTGCAAGGATCTTCGTGCATAGATTTGAAAAGATGTCTTTTAAAATATCTTGAAAAACGCCAATCTCATTTGCCTTTTATAATTTATAAGGATCGAATGGCTTCTGTGAAATGTGTTTCGTTATGTCGCCATTGATAAATCGTCATTGACTCGAATGATGTAAGCTAAATTGCCTTCATACATAGTCGATGTTTTATCTTGGATAAAACACGCTGCAACTTCAGTTGATGAGATGTATCATGGAGCACAACCATCATTCTCAGCCAGCTTTATAAAGTGCAAGAATCTTCGTGGTTCGAGGTGTAGCTACCGCCGTCTGCTTTATCGATCTTCAAGAATCTTTATGTATCCCCGTACATAAACACATAATCCATCTAAAAATAGTCTCTATATGGGTCTGAGAAATATTATGTATCGGTGTACTCTATACTTTTATATTTACCATTTCGAGTAGAACAGACCCCAGTCTTTCATATCGATCAGATACCTCAGAATGTACTTAATCTCAATCTAGTGCCTTTGGGTAGGAACAGAACTATGGCAAGCCAAACAGTTTACTGCAAATGAGTCATTGGATCTAGTATACCCAACTACCTATAGCAAAGCACCTCTTAGTTATGGCGTCACAGCCCTATGATTTTCTCCCCCTATTAGGACGGTGAAAGATGTCATTGTCCACACCCAAGTGATAGACACGCAATAAATGACTTAGCACCGTGTGCTACATCCATATCGAAGTGTTGGATAACTCTTCCGATATATATTGTTTAGTGTATGAGTATGCCACTATCAAGATGTTCGATCTGCAAATCGGGATACAACTTGATTTCCCAAGGTCTTATATTTTAAATTTCTTCCCAAGGTATTCGGCGGCTCTTGCAATCTTCCCCGGAGTTCTAATTATGTCCAAATCATTTAGTACACTATTATGATGGCACTGAAACTAGTTTCTGTGTTCTAAATAAGAACGCATAGACAAATAAGGATATTTACAAAGTCCCCGACCTTTAAATACTAAGTTAACTTGTTATGCCACATGGGCCCTGATTGCTTCAAGTCAACAATAAATTTTCTAGTTTTATTACTTACACACCTCGTGAGTCGGGCTTAATTACTTCCAGAAGCTTATACCACCCCAAGTAGGTTTATGTAGATATTTGTATCTAGTTTCCTATATAGATATACGATATTTATATCAGACGTATGTCTAGCTTGTCCTCGACAACTTGACAGACTAATTAGTACCTTATAGTATCCATAACTGGGTAATAGGCTACACTACAATCGATGATAGATCTCTTAAATATTTTTTGGGCAACTAGTCTTGCCTTGATCAAATTATCTATCCGAGTTAATCATGTTCCATACCTTTCCTATTTATAACCGACAGGCTCAATTGTATCAATTTGCATTATGTTAGCAAGCTGAGCTCTGCTTAAATTCCAGATGTTCACTTTGGCCAATGTAAAACAACATATAGTTATTTATAATAAGTGATTCTGAATCCTTATCCCTGATGGCGAGTACAACATCGAATATGAATAACTTGTCAACAAATGTCAACCATACAATCCTACATTGTACGATTACAGACTTTTAATATATCGATATCTTCTTATCATCATACGCGTATATGCTACCCTGGTCTAGTCTAGTAATACATCAACTGGTCGCGTAGCTATTATTGCCTCATGGATGGGTAATTTTATCCTCGATAAACAGACTACACCATTAGTCATATTTGTCCCTTATTCGGCAGCTCCTTGGCTCAGAATACTTTCTTCCAATAGTGCCCCGCACTAAGCGCGAGCCTCAGATTCATTTGCTGTACTAATTCCTCTGGAAAGTTCAGCTGCGGTACTAGTTCCCCTGGAACGTTCTGCTATATATTACTTGCAGGTACATATACTTACGGTACTTCAATAGTACCTATGAATTGTCTGGTAATTCATTTACGACCTATTGGTGGTTTGTAATCCGTTGAACCTTATTGTCACTTAACTTATGTATAGGGATCTAGATGAGACAACGATGGTGTTTTCCAAGACCTCTTAGAAACATCCTCAGTATTGACTGTCATATCTCCCTTAAATGCTGAGAATATTATCTTATCAAAGTAACAATTATTTACCCTGCAGTATATACGTAGCCAGTAGGTTCTAAATATCCTGTGATAAATGTGAATCATAACCCACATAATACCAGGCCGACGTTGAGGGTCTCATCTTCATACATTGTGGTGCAATTGGCACCTATACAGAATATCTAAATGTTTGTCGATGGACGATACTGGGCTCCGACCTAGTTACTAGTCACTTTTGGGAAAAAATAATTTGATGATTTGCTATAGGACGAACCCTAATCAGTGTTGTGGGAGAAATAATACATATCCCACACACTAGCCGGAAGCTGTGATCGTAATATCAGTGACCTAACGATTATCCTAAATCGTTTGATTAGGTTCTCTGCCAATCCCTAGTTCGGTATGGAATGTACTCACGATGCTCAGTCATTTATCCCATTTAACGATAAAATAATCATCAAGATCCTGTAAGTCTAACTCCCAATCCCCCGTCAAGTTGCATCAATCAACTTTGATCAGTTAATCCAAGAATTAAGCCTGAGATTGAATGATCTAAGTGATAAGTCGTGTTAATGTTGCATTCCTAGATTTTAATAATAATAAAGCGTAAGACCATCTCTTAGATGCGTCTATTATGACCATAAATATTCAAGTGAGCCACAATGTGGATAGAAAGGTCCACATATCTCTCCATGGATAAGTTTGGAGAAAAGGCTGGAAATCCCACTTCACCTTGGTCATACTAGGATGAAATAATAGACTTTCTTTGAAAGTTATCGTTTCACGTACACTCTCTGGATCTTCTCTCCTTTAAAAGAAAGTTGAGATGTAATCCCGATAATCATCCTCATTATTCGAGCCCTGAGAAGTATATTGAAAACCATTCCAATAGCGTATTCTAACCTTTAGACATGGAGTGAATACACAAAGCCTTGTCTGTCATTTTCTCTAATAGTAATTACGTGATAAAAGTATTTTCATGTATCTCCTTAAACTTAATAAAATTTGGTTGATTTACTAGTTTATAAAGTAGACTAGATACCCTGTATCGTACCTTTAGAGAGTAATAGCGTGATGTACTCAGTGCGTTCTAGCATGTTGGCTACACCAATGATATTCGTGTCATCCCCGATACACAAGGTTAGACAAGAAATATATTCATATATCAAAAGGGATCGAGTATATGGTACTAATGTCTTTTAGACATGTTTTACTACTCATCCGATTATCGGTCATGCTCAATGAGCAGTTAGATCCATAAGTAGGCTGTATATAGTAGATCAACCATCATATATAAAATTTAACTACTTCTCAACCAATAAATTCGAATAATCACAATTTAGATCAAATTGAAAATCTCATGTATGTCACGAGCACTTTATTGAAATATAAATGATATGTTCCCAACAAAATCAAAAATACTGACAAAAAGAGTAAATCAAGTCTGTACTAGAAAAGAAACTACTAGTGATCTCTCTAAGGTGACATCCCATGTCTTTTGGAGAATCGTTATGGATTACTCCATATGTTGATCCAAGCTGGCATCACTATCACTAAAGAAGTCTGACGCTGCTAACTTTGTAGTGACAGAAGATATATTAGTGGTGATGTGGTTAGCATGGACTTTGACTCTAGGCACCCATGGTGTCTTGCAATCGCGAACCCAGTGTCCAGCTGTCCCACATCTCAAGCAAGGAGATTCTAAATCTTGCTTCCTAATTTTCTTTGGTATTTGTGGTTGACCAACCTTTTAAAACCTATTATGCCTCTGAGGGCCCAAGAATCCCTGCTTCCTGCCTTCAGTCGTCATCCCACTTCTAGAACCCCTTTCACGGTTGTCTTTGTCATGAGATAAGATCTTCCGCGCAACTGCTCCATCCTCATAGGGGGAAACCTCATGCTTTTCCCAAAAAACAAATATGCCATCTTGTTCTATCGCGAGCAAGAGTTAGATCAGATCTCTAGGATAACTAAATTCCATTTTTGCATACTGACCCCTAAGAGCAGCCTGTGAATGTGGAAATATGGAAAGAATGTTTTGCAAAACCTCTTTCGCGAAGACATAATCGTTATTAAGCCTCCTAGCTGTAATTATCTTCTGTAGTGCTGAATTATAGGTAGCTACAGTCTTAAAGTCACATAGCCTCAAATTGTTCCAGCGGTTATGTTTCTTATAGTTCATTAGGGCCTGCTGTAGACCAAAATGTTTTTCGCAGCTCGTCCATAAATTATATGGAGTTCCGCCATGGAAATGCTAAAATTTCAGCTTCGGCTTAAGGTCAGCGCGCATAGCTAATATGGCATGTGCCCTGAGTGGTTTAGAGATGGTGTTATCTGTTATAATAGCCTAATTCTGAGATTCGGACTTAGCCTTTATACCAAAGATAATCAGAACAATAACGAATAAGTAGTAATTGCTAACACAAAGTTTAGCGTGGAAAACCTTTGAATAGGTTAAAAACCATGACCTCTCTTGAGGATTTAGAAGATAAGAGAGATCTTATTTAATGATTGCTAGTTATTACAAAGAATGCTCTGACTAGTTTTTGATAAACTTTCTTGATATCCCTCTCCCCTTTCTCTGTAGCTCTATGGTCCTATTTAAAGGTCTAATAACATGACCGTTTGATAATCATTAAGATTCTTAATGATGGACATTACAAAGTATATATAAGATACTCTTTAACCAGATTATGTAACGTCCTAATCTCTGTTGCTGTACAATGGCTCTATTGATGACTGTACACTTGCATAAATTGAACTGTCGATATGGAGGTCAAAAGGGAAGACTCGAACTGAGGAATATTGAATATGTCTTTAGTAGTTTTTCCTGTATGTTGATGAGGTCGAGGATGAAGCTTGAGTCCGAGATACCAAATAAGTTATTACAAGATGGCTCTCAACTAATAGCACGAGGAGCCTCATAGACGAGTGGTGTTGGTTGAGAAATTCGTGTTGTATTTGTTTCTTGATGTTGTTGTCTTGATTTTTTACGTGCCACAAGCTCTGTTGGTGAGATCAAAAGTTTGTATTTAGTTCGAAGATGAAGTATGAGTTTGATATGCGGAATAAGCCACTACAACCGCTCCCTCTCAGCCAATAGTACGAGAAACCTTGCGGGTGAGTGGTGTTGGTTGAGAAGTACCATTAATGCTACAATTAAAATCTGGGAATCATTCCCCATGTATATTCATATGTATCTGTTGGTATCTATTGGGTTTCCTAGAACCAATGACTGTAGTCAAATATTGTTGCATGGGGAATCTTTCTGACATTGGGAATTTGGAAAATCGGCTTTGAGTATAAAAAATAGTCTTTATTGAGTTTGGGAAAGTCAAGTCCTCGTCTCTAACTTCTGTCCTCTCTGTATTCTATATTTGTACTTGAGATTGTTCTTCAGTGGACAGGATTGTAACGACAAGGACTCAGGCTCGAGAGTCTAGGATTCAGAGGAAGATGGAAGAGCTGCGCGTCAGGTACCTTGGATATTACCCGTTGCATATGCCTACTCCAATTTCGGTATCTCCCACATATTATCACATGTCATATGAAGAAGTGATGGAGGCGGGGGATAACTATTATCAAATGGTACATTTCCATTATCTGCTGACATCTAAGGCGGAATACCGAAACGGTCTTCGGCTGTTGGTGGAGGAGGTTGTGATAACTGAAGATGAAGCAGCAGGCATTTGTCTGAGGGAGTCTCGCCGGTACCCTACTAATGAGTGGGTCTTGCTGAAGAAATAAGATCATTCATCTGTCTCTAGCATGCGAGGAGGTGGGGGTTATGGTGAAAGAGGTGGGAAGATGCAGATGATCATTTTCTTTAATGGGCCATAAAATTTAGCCATGAAGAAGATCTTTCACCTGTGATTTCTAGTTCTGACTATTTCCTGGGACTTGCAGCATGTGATCAGTGTTTACAAATTGCTTCAGTTTTTTATCATCTTCTCTGTTAATTTCTAAAAAGCAATTTGAACTGTAACTTTGCGATATAATCTGTTGTAATTATTGAGAATATTATATTATCTGTAAAGTATCCTGGAAAGAAAATTTCAAACTTAATGAAATAACTGCGCTCTGAGGTCATGATTCTCAATAAGAATCATGATACCTCTGAGGTCATGATTCTTTTTCACGAACTTGTTTGTGTAGTTTGTTGTCTATAAAATAGGAGTTAGGTATCATCGGGTATGATAGGGAAAATCGAGTTGTAAGGAGTTTCGTATGTATGAGAGTAAATGGTAATTATAACTGAGTTTAAAAATTGAGAGGAGTTAAAAAAAATGTGGTGATAAGACGTAGATGATTTCTGTAAGGTAACTCATCAGGAAGTAACTATATATTGTTTTGTGCGATCTGTGTACTTGAACTGGATGACAGAGTATTTGGAACTGTGAGAAAGGGTAGGCATTGATCTGTAGGTGCTATTGCTAGATTGACGTGATCTTGTATGTTGCCATTTTTATATTTGTTCGTATAGAATCTGAGGAGATATTTCATATAATGGAAAGAATAGTTGTCATAATATGTCGTATTTGTCGGTGATATTTTACTGTCCCGAAAATGTTCGTAAAAAGTATTTTGCTCAGCAGAATCTGTGGGGTGATTTGGATTTGCAGAGATCTTTTTCTTGGCTATAAATAGTGATTCGTTGCTATTACTATTGGTATCTTCGGCAGGTATAACTTTGCCCTGAAGGTAGTGTGAATATGGTGAGGACTCGTTCTTAGTATACTTATCAAACAGCAGATGGTCATTTCCATATTAAGGTTGCTGAACTTTGTGAGCGATATTTTCATCAAATTGCCGTATAATGTTGTATTTCCAGCATGGCCGTTGAATCTGGTTGGACTGGATGACGAAGGTAAGCGTGTAGAGTTTAATCGCTTTTTTTGGTGCGATGTGTTTTAGAGGTCGTTGGTGAGTGCTACGGTGCGGGAACTGATTGTTTGACAGCTTGTGTGTGACAAGATCGTTGAACAGGATGCAAGGGCAGCAAATGAAGAGATAATTATGTGTGTGGAGGCGTACCATCGAGGTTACTTTAGATGTAATTGTTGAACCCGGTAAGCTCGAAGCATGGGAGCTTGTAATAAGTAATCTATTTTTGAGTATTCTGTGGTTGGGTTTGAATAAATGTAAGATGAGGAATCTTGAGAGAATAAATAAATGTGATGTCTCGATCTGATTGAATAAAAATAAAGTATTCTATTTTACGATTTGTGTATGGATATTGTGGGAGACAGTTGTAGGATTTTAACAACTATATTGATATCTTCAAATTTTGAATATTGATCTATTTTAGAAAAGTTGTACGATCTTGGTAAAATATAAAAGTAAGGTGATTGTTCGTGTTGTACTGTATTGAGGAAGAGGTGCAAAATTTTTAATGGCAAAAAATAGAGGCAAACGTGATGATGACAGACATTATCATAGAAGTCATGATAATGATGTTAACCGAAAAGTCGTGCCTGTAGAGACAGCAGGGGTGACGGACATGTATTTGAAGGAGCCGTCATTTCACAAACTGAGGGAGAGTATAAAAATGTGACTCTCTCTCCCTCATAAATTAGCTACAGTTTCAGAGGAAAAAAAATTGTGTCAATCTTACTTCCAAGGAGAGGAAACGTTTGAGCTCTGAGTATTATTTTAGCCAAAAATCTTCATTAGGTGATAGAAAACTGTCGGGGAAGCGATGGGAGTGCTCAATTTCGGCAAGACATTCGGCCAAAGCAAAAGACTGTTATTCTTCATGTACATGTTGGCAATATAAAGCTTTGTCCGGTTGATTTGTTTAGTTATCTGGATGATATTTGTAGTAATCCGTTTGATATGTGAAGTAACCTGTTTGTTATATAGTAACCTGTTTAATATGTGTAGTAACCTATTTGTTGTGTAATAACCTATTTGATATATGTATCTAATAATGTAGGGGTTTTGGGGGGTTTTAAATAAAAATGAAGGGTATAAGTTTAGGTATATGAATAGACTGTTAGAGAGATAAAATATGTGTTTGGAGAAGAAGGGGGAAATTTAAAATTAATGATTTTTTGTTTTTTTTTGCTTTTGTTTTGGGAATTTGTAAAATAGAAGTGTTGACTGGGTAGAAGTTGGCTTTGTTTTTACTATATGTAGTATAGAGATAATGATAAAATATGTTTATGTATCTGTAGGTCCAGTATGCGTTCTAAACCTAATATTCCCACTAGTAAATTTTTAGTATCGTCCAATTTTGAGGAAGCATCGTCTTCAGGGAGGGGGGACGAGTGTAGTATTATGGAGGAAATTGTGAATAGCATAGAGATAAACAAAGAGTTTGGGGTGCCCAGTAAAACTGAGGAGGTGATAGAGATGGAGGATAGAAAAGAGAAAAAGAAAGCTATTATTATATACCCAAAGGGGGTAGATGTAGGGACAAAATACTTAAAATATAAAAAGAAACTACAGGGAGAATGGAGAAGTTATGTGGAGGAACAAGGTCTATGGTTCAGGGCCTATATCCCCGGTAAAGGGGAGGAGGCTGTATACTACTAAGTCCTATGCTTGGAGAAGTGGAAGAAGGATAGAGGGATTGATGAAGAGGTTAATCTCTCGTATTGCAATGGTCTCGGGATCTCAGGCCCGAGGGATGGGTTTTTGTACTTCTTGAATCAGGTTGTATATGGCCTTAGAATTCCTCTGACCTACTTTTAGAAAGGGGTTATGAATGTGTTACAATGTTGCCCTGCTTAGTTAAATGGAAATGTTTATGAGATGATGAGGGTATGTAAGGCACTGAACAAAAAATAGAGGAAGGAATGGACTGTTAAACAGTTCGTAGCTGAAGATGTGCTAAAATTCTATAAGTGGAAATATATGAAAGGTCGAAGTAGTGGTTACCTGCCTAGTGATTCATCTAGGCCAAAATTCTTTGATTTTGAATCTGCGGGTAGACCATGGAATGACCATCTGGTATGGGTAGAGGGTAACTGTATGCAGGTTCCAGATGAACCAGTGCTCGAACTGAATCATAAATATTATAATCTGAGTAAGTAATGTTGACCAATCTTTAAATAAACAATAAGCATGTCTTCGCGTTGTTATGAAATATTTTGTTCCTTGTATTGGCAGAACCTAAACCTTCATCTACACTAGACAAGGCCAACATGTTCGATTGTTTTGCTCGAGACCAGGGCAATCTAAAGTAGGTACTCAGTGAGTTGGGTATCTGTATATATAGAAGGGTAGATTCTACAGTACTCAAAGTTCCACGATCGCAGGAGAAACTGGCAATGGCTGAGGGAAAAGCTATCTTGACTTTTGCTGATGTTCTTAGTCCTCTACCTCCTGTACATCAAACCACGAAATGGAATACTCAGAGGTCGGGGAAGTTGGTTCGACAGAGTACATCTATTTCTAGTGTAGTTGCCACAGAACGGGAGGTCGTAAAGACTGTTTCTAGCGTCGGGGAGGAGGAGTGGAAGTGAGTGTGGTTGCTCCTGTTGATGCGGAAAAGAGCTTGAATAAGAGAAAATGCCATGAGGAAGAAGGAAGTTTACGAACTAATCATCTTGCTTCTGCTAAGATGAAAGATCTTGAAGTGAAATATTGTCTGCTAGCTGGGACAAATCCAAAGCAGCTCGAGGATGAGTACCACGAGCATACTTTTGCGGTACGTCATGGACTCTGTCATTGTTATTGTATGAGGTCTGAAACTATTTTGCTGAATTTTTCTTTATGTATTTTTGTACTGGCAACACTTAATACTACTGAAGGGGGAAACCCAGTGTCTGGATAAGCGGGGCCAAGAGTTTGGGGCTCTGATGGTAAAGTTTAAAGCTCAAGAGGCTCGTATGAAGGAGCTCGAAGCGAAGCTCAAGCAAGAGAAAGATAGGAGAGCTGAGGATGCGTCAGCGGCTGCAGAGCTTGCAAAAAAGCATAACGATCTGGTAGGGCATGATGATGTGATGACAAAATCAGTCGCCGCTCTTTTAGTCGAAAGGGACCACTTCATCCAATCTTACTATGACTTTAGATTGAGTCCCGAGGATGTCTAGCTAGGCCGGGCTGGCAAATATAAGGAAATAGTCTTCCCTTCTAAGGCTGCAGATGAAAGGATGTCTGATGTTGTTATGATGTCGGAGAAAACGTTGGACCTCCTACTAGGAAATGGTGAGCCGGTCCGATCTGGTGAGAAAATATTGAACCCTCTATCAGAACGTACTAAACCAGTTCTTCCTGGGAAGACATATGATATGTTTTTGAAACCTACTGATCCAGTCCAACATGTGGGGACGTTGTTAGATGCTCCATTAGAGGTAGACATCAACTAGAATCTCTAAACCTTCTGTGGTATTCTATTTTTGACTTTATGCAATTTGTGTGATGTTGATGGGACTATGCTCTGTATTAATATACTTTGTTTAAGTTGGAGTGATGATTTTGTAATATGTATATATTTAATGTCTGTATGATAACAAGGTATTTGTACTCTGTGTAGGAGATAGAACGATAGAGAAAAACTAACTCTGAACTGGAGAGATCGTTGAGTAGAGCGAGGAACTCCATGGCTCGTATTCAATAGGTGCTTAATAAAGCTGAGTATGAGAGAAGGAAATTTAAGTTTAATTCAGATAAAACTTTTAAAGAGTTATATGATCTTCAGTGTAGTTATGCTAAGATAAAAATAGAAAGGAATGAGGTGTTAAGAAAGGAAGAGGAAAGGGGGGTGTTAGTTCGAAATCCAAAAGAGTTAACTTATTTTAATGACCCGAGTGATAGAGCTAGGTGTTAAGGTATGTTAATAGCTCTGACATTATATTTTGAGGTCGAAGTAGATAGTAAATGAGGGTTAAAAGAAGCTTATGTAGAGCTTTTGAAGGAGAAAGGTGTAGTTCAAGACCTATCCCGAGTTATGTTTTTAGCTCAAGAAGCACGTAATCGTCATAGTTTAGAGGTGAGAAAGTGTTATGCTCGAGTTGGTGTGTCTGTTGTATGGGGTGATGTAGAACTTTTATCTGATGTGTTTGGCTTTATGTAGGATCGGAGGGGCATGAAAATTATATTTTTCAGGATAAGGATAGAGCAAAAGGGGTGCAAAAGAAATTAGAGGCTAAATTAAAGGTATTACAGGATGAGTTATTGCAGCACGTGGAGCAAATAATGTCTTTAGCAATGTAGTTGTTGAAAGAAGTGGCTGTTCGAATGAAGGTGGAAGCTAATTTGAGGGCTTTAGATCTATTGCAGAAACAAACGCGTCAACGGCTACATAAAGCGCATATGACATTGAAGGAATATCTATATCCGTCACGAGCAAAAGTCACTGCTCGAGCAGAACATGAGTGTCATATAGATAGTATTATTAATTTTTATGGGGAAGAACTGTCTAGGGTAAAGATCGAATTTAGAAAGTTCGTGATAGGATGCTGGAAGGATTTTGATGTAGAGAACGCCAAGGCTGAGAATATGTGGTTTACCAAAGGTGATGGAGAAATTGTTGGTGATAAACCCATTCGAAGGCCGAGGGAACTGTCATCTGAAGAGGGTGAGGAGGTGGTCAAAAACCTGATACCCCAATTGCAGCATAAACAACGTCAGTAGGAGGTGGTAACCTTTACCACTCTGCTAGACGTGCAAGTAATGAATTAAAAGAGTTTGAAAGAGAAAGGGCAATCTTCTCGTTTCTTGAAGAATCAAAAATTCGGTAGTCTCGCTTTTCTTTTATTGGCCATGCATTTGTGTGAGACCGTTGTATACTGTTGTTGATGATAAATGAAATCTATTCTCTGTGATAATGAACTGAATGATGCATCGATATTATCCAGATACCATGTTCTTGATTTAAACTTGTTAACTATGACATATAATCTATTGGTATAATCGAACTATTATAAATGTAAACTGTTATGACAGGTGGAACTGATAGTTATTCAAAATCGATGTGTCACTATACGCAATCAAAATGGACAATTGAACGCTAAGCTAAGTTCGTGTAAGGAGGCACTACAAAATGCTAGTGGAGTAGAGGAAAACATGAAGGCAGAGATATTACAAGAATGAAATGTAGGGGCTCAATTGTCTGAGGAACTACAAAAGAAAAAGGTAGATCTAGCCAGCGGACTGAGAAAGATAGAGGAGTTAAGAGAAATTATAAGAAAGAAAGAGGTTAAACTTTCAGGTAGCTCGAGGCAAGCGAGCCAGCAGGGGGCAGAGTTGGCATCTGCACGAGTTTTAATTACAGAACTGTTGGCAAAATTAGAGGAGGAAGGTAATAATGTGAAAGATTTATAATTTTAAGTAAATGTGCTTTAAGCGGAGATAGCTGATACTCGGGCTCGCGCTTCTAAGTATGAAGTATTGTGGTTGATTGCTGATGTGATGGTTAAGAAGATGGAAGAGGTCCGTGATCAGCAGAACGAGCACATGAAAAAGTCATGGAACAATGTATATGTGTTAAAGCATACTGTTCAAATGCGAGATCTTGATATTTTAAAGCATTTAGCGAAGAACACAAGATTACGTGATTTGGATACTAAATTGGAGGTGGATCCATTGAAGGCTATGGTAGATCTTGATGATAAGATGGTAAATAAACATTATTGTGAGGATGAAGTGGAATGGGCGATGTCGTTGGTTTGTCATTTGGTCAATTTTATGACAGTGCTAAAAGATCGGAATTCTAATGTGCAAAATGAAACATGACAAGTGGATAAACGTTGTGATCATTTGAAGGCTACGCTAAAGGAGGCGCAAAGTAAACTTAGCGATCTGGTTCTATGCAAATAGGTAAAAAGTAAAGTGGGTGATGTGTATGAGAGAGAGAGATGACAACGGTGATTTTGTTCTTCGCATAAGAGTTCAAGAGATTGGAAGTAGAAAGTAAACTGGTATATGATGGTTTAGTTGACAAAATTACGCAGTGTGATATGGAGAAAATACGGTCTGAGTATCTAGGCCCTATAGTGGCCAAAATTGGAGCTCTTAAACATAGTATGGTTAAAGATGGAAATGAAATTGTTATGGGCAGAATTCCAGATTTTATGTTTCAATGACTGCATAGGGGCTATGTATGTGATGCTGCAGGACTTTCTAATTTAGGTAATGGTTCAAGTGATAGCTCTAGTGAGGAATGAGGTGTAACGAATGCGATAAAGTTTATGTATATGAAACAAAATAGAGTAGATAGAGTTTGCAAAAATAGGATTGTCTAGAGCAATGATCTGTACTAACCTTTTGATAAACCAGCAATGTTGTACGAGTGGAATATCTATTGTATAGGATCATCTCAAAGATTATCGAGCAGTAGATGGTTGCTGAGGCAACGAACGTAGGGGAACATAGAAGAGCGGTTTGGCTGAGGCTATAAGCAATTCTTAATGTGATATATTACCAATTTGGCCGTAGCAACAAATGATTGAAATAGGTGATCGAACTGTAATGTATAGATGATCACCCTGAAATGTATAGATGTTCAGTTTGGCAACGACAACAAACGAACTGTAATGTATTAGGTAATCGGTTTTGTCTCAGCAACAAACGATCTGTAATGTATAGATGTTCAGTTTGGTCAAAGCAATAAATGAACTGTAACGTAAATGGATGATCTGATTGGTCGAAGCAACAAACAATCTGTAATGTAATAGGTGATCGGTTTGGCCTAAGCAACAAATGAACTATAATGTAAATGGATGATCAGATTGGCCGAAGCAACAAACAATCTGTAATGTAATAGGTGATCGGTTTGGCCTAAGCAACAAATGATCTGTAATGTATAGATGTTCAGTTTGGCCAAAACAACAAATGAACTGTAATGTATAGATGTTCAGTTTGGCCAGAACAACAAATAAAATGTAATTTGTATATAGAAGTACTTGTTAGATATATTAGAAAAGTACTATGATATAAGGCAATCGAACACAAGTATTTCATTGGCGTAAGATTGACGTACGATGAATGTGTTAGATAAAGTATTGTACGAAATAGTAGAAAGTACTAAGATGTATGGGGATCAAACATAAATCTTTCATTGATGTAAGATCGTCATATAGGATGATAGACTGATTTCTAAAGAAGTATACTGTGATAGATTTTTATTTGTGGTACAATTTCAATCTCCTTGTGTTTCAAGGGTAAAGTATTCGCTCTCCATGCTCAGTGACGAGATCGTAAGAACCGATGCCACTTTTTCCAATAATGACAAAAAGACCTTCCCAATTTTTGGATAGTTTCCCAGCATTTACTTCTTTACGGTGCTTGGGAATTTCTCGTAGGACGAGATCTTTAATTTTGAACTTTCTATGTCGAACGCACTTGTTGTAAGATTGGGCTAGAGCTTGGTGGTATCTTCCCAAATTCATGATTGCTCTGTCTCTAGTCTCCTCGATCCAATTCATGTTACATGCCAACTGGAATTCATTTTCTTCATCTGTCATGGTATGGTCGTGTAGTGGGTGATGATACGGAGTGGGAATAATTGCTTCTGTACCATAAGCCAAGAGGAATTGCGTACATCCATTCAATATACCCATAACACATGCGGTAGTTCTTGGAGCCAGTTTTCCTTTTTTCTGTCAATCATTTTTTGATTCCATCCATGGTAGTACGATTAGTGATTTCGGCCTGACCGTTTCCTTGTGGGTAATATGGATTGGAAGGATAGTGTATGATGTTGTGCTGATTGAGGAATTTGACGACTTTGGAGCCAGTGAACTGAAGTCCGTTGTCGATTCTGATGAGATGGGGGAATCCAAAATGGATGATGATGGTTTCCCATATAAACTTGATGGCTTCGTCTTCTCGTGTTCGATGCAGTGGGACTGTTTCTACCCATTTAGTGAAGTAATATGTTACTACTAAGAGATGCTTCCTTTTGCCTGGTGTGGTAGGGAATTCTCCCACAAAATCAAGTGTCCATCTTTTAAATGGCCATATAACATTGCTGGAATGGAGTTCTAAGGATGGAGCTCGAATTTTGGGGTCATGTCGTTGATAGGTATCATACTTTCTTGCGAGTTCAATGACTTAAGCTTTCATGTTGGGCCAAAAGGCTCCTTAAGTAAGTGTTCGATTGGCTAGAGATCGTCCTGCCGCATAGGAACCACAAGTGCCCTCGTGTAGCTCATATAAGAATTTTTGAGCTTCTTTGTTGGACAAATACTCGAGATATGGTCCTGTGACCGAAATTTTGTAAAGGAGATCGTTTTTGACGATGTACCGCTTAACATTATTAAGTACGCATCTTCTTTTTGTGGGAGCTGTAGGGAGTTCACCGTCAAACATGTTTTTAGTTCTAATATATTTAAGGAAATGCCTTCTCTAATTGTCCTCGTCTTCTTCAACGCCCCCAGTATTGACAAAATTTGAGTTTATGATGTTAATGTTGGGGGTGGATAATACTTAGATCTTCAGATAATGAGCTTCCATACCAAGGATTTATGCTAGATAAGCGAGAGAGTCAGAATGTCTATTTTCTCTGTGCGGAAAGTATTTAATAGTAATTCTTTTAAATCTGCTCATTCTGTCGGCTACAGCTATTGCGCAGTCAATCATCTTTCCGTTCTTCTGGAACTTTTCTATGTAATAGTTTACAATGAGTAAAAAGTATGTGTATAAAAACAACTTGGAGAATTCGATCTTTAAGGCCATATCTAGACCATGAATTATTGTTTCATACTTGGTCTCATTGTTGGTAGCTTTGAAATTGAGCCTGACTGCTTTCTCGATCCTGTCATTGAAAGGTGTGATAAGTACGATTCCAATACCTGATCCTGCAGGTCTGGAAGAACCATCAGTTAGAAGGCGCCATCCCTTTTGTTTTATCAAGTCTGACTGTTCTTCAAACTTTTCTTTGAAGTGTTCCCATTGTTATCCGTGTTGTCTTCTTCCCAGTCAGGATCTTCTACTGGGAAGTCTATGAGGAAATTGTTACGGCTTGACCTTTTTTAGAATGCTATGGTTCATAACGGATGTCATGTTCGCCAAAAGCGACCGACCATGTTTGTACTCATCTAGATTTCTCCTGTTTGGATAAGATCTCTCGTAAAGGGTAATTTGTCACCACTCGAACTGAATGTGCCTGAAAATACTGTCTCAATTTTTGCGATGTGTATACGAGAGCTAAGAGTAGTTTCTCGATCATGGTATATCTGGTTTCTACGGGGGTGAAAGTTTTACTGATGAAGTAGATAGGTTTCTCTGTCTTCCTATCAAGTCAAATGAGAACATAACTTATTGATTCGTCGCTACTTGCAAGATATATTGTGAGTTCTTCCCCCTCGATAGGTGTACTCATTACTGGTGGGGAACCCAAGTAAATTTTTAGTTCTTGAAATGCTGCTTCACACTCTGCTGTCCACTCGATCTTTAGATTTTTCTTAGACTTCTATTTTGTTGTCCATTCACACAATAGGTTGAACAACCATCGACATCGATCTAAAGACTTCGATACAAAATGATTTATTGCGGTAATCTTACCTGCTAACTTCTGAACCTCTTTTTTTTTTAGAATGCATAAACATTAGTGCACGAATACGATCTGGTTCAACTTCTATACCTCTCTTACTGATTAGATGTCCTAAGAATTTTTCTGACTGGACCCCGAACTGGCATTTTTTTGGGTTAAGCCTCATCTTGTAGAGACGGAGAATTTTGAAAGTAGTGTGTAAGTCTGTAATATGAGTTTCCTTTTCAGGGCTTTTACACAACATGTCATCAATGTAGACTTCTATCATTTTCTAAGAAAATCTTGAACATTTGTGTCATTAATCGCTGGTAAGTAGCTCCAGCATTTTTGAGACTGAATGGCATGACCATATAGCAGTATAGGCCATGCTCTGTAATGAAAGCTATATTTTCTTGATCATCATGTAGCATAGGTATTTGATTGTACCCTGATGCGGCGTCCATCATGGACAGAAGTTTGTGTCCTGCCGTGGAATCGAGCAGATAGTTTATGATGGAAGTGGAAAGCTATCCTTTGGAGTATGTTTGTTGAGATTCGTGAAATCCACCCACACCCTGATATTGCCGTTCTTCTTTGGGACAACGAAAATGTTTGAGATTCATTCTGGATAATTGGCTTTCCGGATAAAGCCAATTTCGATGAGTTTGTCGATCAATTTATTGACTTCTTCTCAGAGTCTGGGTGCTAAGGCCCTCCATTTTTGTTTGACAGCTTCAGCTTTATCCTTCAAGTTGAGCATGTAGCAAGCCAGATTGGGATAAATACCCGGTATTTCGTAAAATGACCAAGCGAATACATCATTGTTATCTTTAAGGAACTGAATGATGACATCTCGTTCTGCCGTTGGCAAAAGAGTGCCAATGTATGTTCCTTGCATTTCTCTAGTAATTTCGACGTACTCTGTCATTTCTGCATTTGGCAGATGGTTCTCTATAGAGTGCACTGTATATTTTTCTGTAACATTTCCTGATGTTTTCTATAATTGCTATGCAAGCTACGACTCTGAGAGTTCTGGAATGATGATGATAGAATTTTTGTATGCTCGAGCGAGCTTCTGACTTCCTTTGATTTCATATATCTCGTCATTCCATTCAAATCGCAACGCTAAATGATAAGTGGATGGAATATCTCGCATATTATGTAACCAACAACGTCCCATTATCCCCAAATAACGAGATTTTGTATTGATAACATAAAAGACAACGTCGAGTATCATGGGTCCTGCCATGATAGGAAATATAATCTTTCCTACACGTTCTTCTTTAGATTCATTGAATCCACATATATCAATGTTACTGGGTTGTACTTTATCGGCCAGTCCCATCTGATCAATCGTGCTTTGAAAAAGTAATTCAAAAGTACTTCCAGTATCTATCATCATCATCGTGTGAAGCACCATGTTTTTCATTTTCAGTATGATCACCAAAATATCATGGTGAGGATAGTTGATGTGACGAACATCACAGTCTTCGAAAGAAATTTCTGTCAGTTGAGAGCTGGATACGAGAAGTAAACGAGGTTCTTTGTCTTTCGTGGACAGGTCGCGACATTGGCTGACCCGACGTCTCTTAGTTCTGTTCGATTGGCTAACAATCTGAGTCTCAACAAAATGGTTATGGGATACATGGCATAAATGCTTCTCTCTTGCCGGTTCTTCTATTTGTACGGCTATTGTAGGAAGTCTGTAACTCCCGTTCTTGTAGCTTTCGACGTCTATAATGTATTCGTGCATTTTTTCGTCCGTAAAGATGTACTCCAACAGTCGTTGTAAGGCAAAACAATATTCTGTCTCATAATGTCTGACCTTATGGCACTACGTGAAAATTAGATATTAGCGACGCTTATGAGCAATCATTAACAATTATTATATATATCACAAAATCGACCAAATTTGTGACATATATATTTGAACTAAAGTAAATAAAATGTCGTATTATGTCAAAACTGTCTCTTGAATTGCCAACTATTTTATATGTCGTGTTCTTGATGTCTTTACGACCTATAGTAATGTGGTTTTATTATTAACCACGATTAAACCCCTAAATCGCTTAGATTAAGTTTCTAATGTATCCCGCACCCCTCCACTTATTCATTTCCCCCACTCTGTCTCTCAAAACTCTTGCCAAAAATTTCTTTCTCTAAGAGTAGTAAAACCTTTGCACTGCGATCAGTAGCAACATTGCTTTGAATCATCACAGGGTTTCTGATTTTTGTGCTAGTGTTTCCTCATCTGAATCCCCAATAACTTCGTTGATTGATTGAGCAGGAATTACAGTGGCTCTTAAGCAAACCAGGTCTCTCTTTCTCTCTCTCTCTCTCTCTACTATAATTTAGTAGTACTTTTGGGGATGATTGGTATCATCTAATCTCAATTTGAATGTTCAACAAAGGTTTACAAATGATTTTTTCTAATATGTGAAATTAGGTCCCATTAATTTCGATCCCTAATTAGGTTTTTGATTTGGTGTTCGTGCTCTTGTAAACTACCACTTTCTCTCACTAAACTTTACTATTAATTCAACAATCAAAGAAAAGTTTGAGAGGACAAAAATGAAAAATCTTGTCTTAAATCCGAAAAAAATGCGTGAATCTCGGTCTTAATTTGTTTTTTCCTCTATGGGGAACAAACCCAATTGTTTGATTTTGCTTTTGGAGGTGTTTTTATGGATCATGATCATGAATAAAGAAAGTTGGGTTCATAATCTCCATTGGGTATGTGTGTTCTTGCCATGTTTTTATGTTCTGTTGTTGATTATATGAAATGGGATTGTGTAAAAATGATGTGTTTAGAGATACCCATGTTAAGATTTAGTGTAACTTTGATTTTTTTTGTCTCTATTTGGTTGTTTTGGTGTTATTTCTAGTTTTAACTATTTTGTGTATGAATGATTCATGATGATTATTTAAGTTAATGGTGTTCTAGTTTCTAGGGTGGTGATTGTTGTTATAGTATATCATATATGTTATGATTCTTTGCGGGTTTTTGATTGATTGCTTTATGAGCTTTGGACATTTCCTATTAGAGATTTGCTAGCATTGTATTAGAATTATGATTAATGAGGTACCTCTATGAAGATAAATAACTTATAATGAGGTACCTTTGATTGTTTCTCCGGGGAAATAAATGACTCGTGGGATCAAACAAGTGAAATTAGTACACTTAGAATTGGAGCATCGATAGACTCATTGACCTCAGACGAAGCTCAATCCCAGCAATGTCAATATTTTGTGCCCCAAAGGAGGGCAAGGGCTGAAGATTAACACAAGATCCAGTCGAAAGATTCTCACTTGATAATGCTCAAAGGAGTAAACTCTAACCTATTTTAACATCGATAGAAAAACTTCTGCTTAAGGTCTTACTCATGTGCCTAATTCTTCGGGACCCCACTCTGCTTATTTGTAGAGTAAACTCTAACCTATTTTAATATCGTACTTGAATGTAACAATTGCTTATCCCTTTTTATCCGTTTACGTTTCCATCCAGAATTTTATCTCTTCACTTATTGGTCCGTGTAATTCAAGCTCAGTCTCTGCCTGAGAATTTTTTACTTGGACCATTAAATCCTTGCAGCTATTTGACTGTAATCATCATTTTTGTAGGAGGAAGAATGGCGCAAAGAGCATGATAGTTAGTAAGGAGGTTACCACCAAAGTTGAGCGTAAACGGATGCCTGAAAGTACCCCATTACAAGATGATTCTGACGAAGAAATTTTAAGTTTTGTCCTAAAGTAAGTTTGTTTTTCAGCATCAATTTCTATCTATCTATCTTTTTGTCTGTACTAGCGCAATCTCCCATGAGTGCAGGTAGTAAGATGGCAAACAGTTATTACTTAGGGAGCATTTGTTGAGGGCGTTGTTGAATGCAGATTTGATTGGGTTTCATACTTTTGATTATGCCAGGCATTTTTTGTCGTGTTGTAGTCGAATGTTGGGGTTAAGTTATGAATCGAAGAGAGGGTATATTGGGTTGGAGTATTATGGGAGGACGGTTAATATTAAGATTTTGCCCGTTGGGATTCATATGGGCCAGCTTCAGTCTATTTTGAGCTTACCCCAGACCAAATCCAAGATTTCTGAGCTGATGAAGAAGTTTAGGGATAAAGGGAGGATAATGTTACTTGGGGTGGATGATATGGATATATTTAAGGGTATTAGTTTGAAGCTATTGGCGATGGAGCAATTATTGATTCGGCATCGGGATTTGGCGGAAAAGGTGGTTTTGGTGCAGATCGCTAATCCGGCGAGGGGTCGTGGAAAAAATGTGAAGGAAGTATAGGATGAGGCATTTTCGACTATGAAGAGGATTAATGAGAGGTTTCGAAAACCTGGGTATGAACCTGTTGTTTTGATCGACAAGCCTCTTCAGTTCTATGAGAGAATTGCTTATTATGTTGTAGCGGAGTGCTGTCTTATTACTGCCGTTAGAGACGGGATGAATCTCATACCTTACAAGTATATTATTAGCTGACAAGGTAACTTGAAGCTGGATCAAGTATTGGGGTTGATTTTGGATCCGTCGACCCCGTTGGTCCCTAAGAAGAACATGTTAGTTGTGTCCGAGTTCATTGGGTGCTCCCCATCGCTTAGTGGTGCGATTCGAGTGAATCCATGGGACATTGATGCGGTCGCTGAAGCAATGTATTGTGCTCTTTCCATACCTGAAGCAGAGAAGCAGCTCCGTCACGAGAAGCATTATAGGTATGTTAATACCCATGATGTCGGATATTGGGCCAAAAGTTTTCTACAAGAATTGGAGAGAACGTGTAAAGACCATGGGAGGAGGAGGTGTTGGGGTATTGGGTTTGGATTAGGGTTTAGGGTTGTGGCGCTTGATCCAAACTTCAAGAAGCTTTCGATGGAGTACATAAACTCTGCATACAGAAGGAATAAACATAGAGCAATTCTTCTAGATTACGATGGGACTCTAATGCCGCAAGCATCAATGAATAAGAGCCCAAGTTCTGAAACCATCAAGATATTAAACAAGTTATGTAGAGATGACAACAATTTGGTATTCCTCGTGAGTGCTAGAAGCCGAAAGACTCTTAGCGAATGGTTTTCTCCATGCGAGAAGCTGGGGATTGTAGCGGAACATGGTCATTTCTTGAGGATGAAATGAGGTGTGGAATGGGAAACTTGTGTGCCACTCACTGATCCCAGTTGGAAACAAATTGCAGAACCAGTGATGAAATTGTACACTAAAACAACTGATGGTTCTACAATCGAAGATAAGGAAACTTCATTAGTTTGGTCTTATGAGGACGCTGATCCTGATTTTGGGTATTGTCAAGCTAAAGAACTTCTTGATCATCTGGAGAGTGTTCTTATAAATGATCCAGTTACTGTCAAAAGTGGGCAGAGTATAGTAGAGGTTGAACCACAGGGTGAGAGCAAAGGACTAGTAGCCCAACGCGTGCTTTCAACGATGCAGGAAAGAGGAAAGCTAGTAGATTTTGTCATCTATATTGGAGATGATAGATCTGATGAAGATATGTTTAAGGTGACAAGTAACTCCATGGAGGGTCCATCCCTCTCCTTCAATGCCCAAGTGTTTGCGTGTACAGTTGGTCGTAAACCCAACAAAGCCAAGTATTATTTAGACGACACCGTGGAGATTGTTAGATTGATAAAGGGTCTTGCTTCTATTTCAGAGCAAGTGCTTCCATTCTCATAGGACGAGTAACCAAAAGGTGCTTATTGAGGCGCTTCCTCTGTTTCTCATTATATTTGTAGGTTTTGAATGCTGTTTAACTTCTCTGTATGTGTAAACTATTTTAATGTTATGAAGAAAAGAAGCTTTGGTCTTTATAAAATAAAATATAAAAAAATTCAGTACCAGCTCTTACCTGGTTTTACAACAAGAAAGTAACATAAGACTTACATCTCTGGTTATACTCGTGTGATTTCTGATTTCTCTTAAAACCATTTCCTCTGTTTAGGAAACGTAGTAAAAAGCGTATTTCAAAGGCACAGAATGAGATACAGATGACCACTTCAGTTGAGGATATAAGAGTTGGAAAATCTGAAGATGTTGTACAAAGGTATGTTGTGTTGACTCTTTATAGCTCTAGCCTCCAGCAAAATCAACTTGAAGAATGGATGATAGTCTATATAGTAATGAACTATGTTGTTTATGTCATTCTTTTTTAAGTTATTTGATATAATGAAAAGCTTGAAGAAACTAACGATTTGTGTAGTTCATATTCTTGTGAAGAACTCACATTGACAGAGAGCTTTTCTGGCAGTGTGGCCTTAGTATGGCCTTCTTGAACCTGTAAGTACACCGTTAAAACTCAATTCTGGTCTCATGAAGCCTTTAATGTAAAGTTACATTTAAGTGCAGAATTATAACTAATGGCACCTTTTAATTGCAGTGCATACCTTATTATTCAAGAGTTTGTATCTGTGATTCCTTAAGCCAGCCTAGATCTTATTTTGGTCCATCCATTACAGCAAAGTGAGAAAGATGAAGCAGCCATTTCCTCCCAGATATAGGCATGAACTTTCATGTATGCTTTTGTGGTCGATATATGCTCTTATTCTATCATTTTCACATAACTAAAGAGTTGAACAAGCTTAGTACATATTGAACGACAAAATTGGAACTTTCAAGATGAACAAAATGATCTTCAGAAGATGCTACATTAATGGAGTTTTTTGCAGAAATAAGAGTTGAGATGCCCTGAAAGGTATGTGTAAGCATGCATTTTGCATTTTTTTTTTATTGGCTACTTTACAAGTTTTTAAATTTCCACCTAAAAATTAAATTATTTTTGCTCTTTCTTAAAAACAATGTAGCACTTTCTTTAACAATGCATTCACGATATACTGCATTTCATACCTTCATAACCTGATGTATATTTTTGTTGTTACCTAACTCCAAGCTTGTTGCACATAAATCTATGTTTTATTTTTTGTTTGATTTGATACATTATTTTGATGGACTAAAAGTTCAAAATGGACAGAGCGCTCAAATTCTTGAGAGGTTGATGGTTCGAATCCATCGAGTCTAGTATATTTTTAAATTCACGATAAAAAAATCAACATATATTATAGTCCCTTTTATTCATAAAACGCTACATATATTTTTGTCGTTTATTTTTAAATTAAACGACTTTTATCTCATTGAAACGACATAAAGAGCGACACATATAATTGTCGTATTTTTTATAAATAGCGACATATTTATATGTCACCAAAATACGATATTTATAACTGTCGATAACAATAACGACTCCATTTTTGGCGACAGTTGTTAGCGACAGAATATAAGTCGTTAATCAGGCAATAACAACAGTTATATCCGTCGCTAATAAGCCTTTTTCACGTAGTGTGGTAAATGCAGTACGGTTTGTTCTCGATGGGTTGGAGATACTGTGCATTGGGAAAAAGCCTATATTTTTGAAGTATAGGATAAATACTGGCTATTCTCACATTCATCTTGGGAAGACGGGGTTTTGCAAGTTATTCCCCTTTCGGGGTCTCTCGTCGTTAGATTTTGTCCATTTCCTGTCTCCTCCCTGATCGGCAGCACGATTAAAATCTTGGCTGGCTTACTGATCCCAAGCTGTTAATGTTAACTTCTGGGGTTTTTGTCTGTTTGATACCATTTTTTTCAGATCAATATACCCGTTGACTTTTTCGATCATGTCTTCTAGAGTTGTTGGTTTGTTTAGGATGAGGTACTCCTTCGCCCTCCCATCAACGTGTAGCGCATTGGTGAAAGCTGAAATAGTAATCTTCTGGTTGAGCCGATCTACTTTTCGAGTTAACTCCAAGAACTTCTTAATGAACGTCTCGAGCTTCTCACCCGGCATCTGCTTAAGGCTAAAAAGGGAGTATAGATTCTCTTATTTGTCTCTGTTATGCAAGTAATTCTTGATGAAGAGTTCTCGTAGCTGTTTAAAAGTTGTGGACCCTTCAGGTAGTATGTGGAACCATCGCAAGGGCTAACTTGATAAGCTGGTCGGGCGTGTGACGCATTCTGGAACTCTTGAACGTGCTCCACTGGATCAGTTCCTTTGTATTTTTGGATTTTCGGAGTATGAAATCCTGTGGGGACCTCACTTTTCAATAGCTCATGTGCGATCGAGCTTTTTTATAATTTGTTGTGGATTCCTTTAGTCAGAGTCTGAGCTTCAAGTAGTTCTTTTATTCGTCTATCAACATGTTCGTGAGTCACATATTGTCGAGCTGCAGTGGTCGGACGTGTGACGCGTCCTTCTCCAGGATTATGGTCGCCACTCCCTTCACTTAAACACTCTTTTACTGGGACTCAAACTCTTCGAGGTAGATTTCCAGTCTGTTGGACTCCTGTCGGGCCGCAATCTACTTCTTAGTGGATCTCTTGGATCAGGATGGGTTCCATTTGATGATGGTTAAATCGAAGCACACCCCCTACATGATTGCTTTTCGGAGGGGGCCCTATTCTGTCATAAACGGAGATTTGCGACCTTTAAGGTTGTATGGCTTTATTCTTCTGGGCGGTGGCTTGTTGTCCCTGTAAAACTTTCAGTGCGTTATGTACACTCCCTAGTTGTTGCTCCAAAGTAACACGTCTTTCTGTTTCAGAATTTAAGGTGGCCCGCAGATCTGTTAGTGCGGCATTTTCATCGGCTTGAACTATCGGCGTGCTCTGACCTGGAGGCGACATTCTGAAAGAAAATGATTAACATTTTTTGAGACAATGGGTTTAAGAATGTCATTTCCCACAGACGGTGCTAAATGTAATAGCCTAATTCCGGGATTTGGACTTAGCCTTTACACTAAAGATAATCAGAACAATAGGGAACAAGTAGTAATTGCTAACACAAAGTTTAACGTAGAAAACCTATGAATAGGTTAAAAACCATGACCTCTCAAGAGGATTTGGAAGATGAGAGAGATCTTATTTGATGATTGCTAGCTATTACATAAAATGCTCTGACTAGTTTTTGATAAACTTTCTTGATATCCCTCTTCCCCTTCTCTGTAGCTCTATGGTCCTATTTATAGGTCTTATATTATGACCGTTTGATGATCATTAAGATTCTTAATGATGGACGCTACAAAGTATATGTAAGATACTCTTTGACCAGATTGTGTAACGTCATGATCTTTGTTGTTGTGCAACGGCTCTATTGATGACTGTATACTTGCATAAATCAAACTGTTGATGTAGAGGTCGAAAGCGATGACTCAAACTGAGGATTATTTAATGTCTTTAGTAGTCTTTTCAGTATGCTGATGAGGTCGAGGATGAAGCTTGAGTCTAAGATACGAAATAAGCTATTACAAGACGGCTCTTAACCAATAGCACGATGAGCCTCATTGACGAGTGGTGTTGGTTGAGAAATTCGTGTTGTATTTACTTCTTGATGTTGCTGTCTTGATTCTTTCTGTGCCACGTGCTCTATTGGTGAGATCGAAAGTTTGTATTTAGTTCGAAGATGAAGTATGAGTTCGAGATGCAGAATAAGCCACTACATGTACAATAATTGACTTTGAAACATTCATTATCTACAGATGGATTGATATGCCCGTACACCAAGACATGTAGTTGGAACGATCAAGTCGCAATGGTTCGTAATCGTAACGTGGGCTGGCAGACATCTGTAATGCATTAGTGACAATTCTTGATAAACATATCAATTGTATTAAAGACATATCATAGTACTTAGAATAAAGATAAATAAATTATTCATAATCATGTTATAGGTGAACCCTGTTCATATTCTAAAACTCATGAAGTTCATTTCTAATAATTAAATCCCAAATTTTACCTTGTAAAAATGACGATCTTAATCTTAGGAGTGCATTTTAATAGAATTTTAGCCAAGATTGTTATTCAAAACTACTAGATGTGTGCGTTCTTTATGAAATTCTATTTAAGTACATGATTTTCAATCATTACTAACGGAAATTCATAGTATTCAAATCATTGATTCCCAATCATTACTTATAGGTGAACCTTGTTCATATCCTATTAAGCGTCAAATCCTAATTTTACCCTGTAAAATGGTGATCTTAACCTTAAAGTGCGTTTTAATAGAGTTTTAGCAAAAACAGCTATTTAAAATCACTAAATGTTGTAAAACAACTAGGGTGTTCAAAGCCCTAAAGTTCTATAAAGGTTTATTTATTCTAGCCAAATGACCAATTTGCTACGAATATGAGAGGTATTAAATGTTTAGCTGGCAAGTGGTCCTACCCGAAGTCTGCTAGGTTATCAAGATAGGTTGATTATACCTATCTTTGAACTAATATTCTAGGGTATAATAGGTTGCTGCTATCAGTGCTTATATACCTCTAAATATTATCATTTAACATCTAACTGTACCTAGATACAAAAAATTGGTTCCTCAGACACCAAGTTCTCAAAAATAAGACTAAGTCAATTCCTAATTGAGCTTTAATTATTTATTCTGGACAATTAATTGTAATTTAGATATGACTCCTAGTTGTATTCTAAATTAGTTTCGGTTTCGTATTATCTTTGATCCCCAGATCATGATAATTAATATCCTATGGGTATACCATTAATATTCTATTAGCTATCGTAAGATACTTAAATAGGAATTAATCTATTTTCTTATATCCTATATAAGTGAGTCAACTTTTCTATACAAGGCACCTCTTCTCAAAAAAATTAAAAATATAATTATTATATAATTTTTTTTTAAAATAGGCCCCCTACGAGGTATGCCCAGTCAATAGGAATTTAAAAAAAAAATTAGACTCAATTTGACAAAGAAATGGGCTATTTATAGCCGTTTTTGTGTCTGAACCGGTCCTGGACCGGTCTGACTCGGTTTGGGTCAACGCCTAGACTGGGTTGACCCGGTCAATGGTCTGCCGCGTTCCCCACAAGCGCCCCCATGCGTGTTTGTCACACGTACCACACTTGTGCACGAGTCTCGCACGTACGTGCCACGTGTCACACCGGTCACTATTCCGGTGACTGCTTCGGTGACCGGTCCGGTGACAGTCTAGCGACTGCCATGTGTCACCCTGAGTGACTGCCATGTGTTACAGTACATGCCACGTACGTGCTAGGCGTGCCACACGTGCTATGCCACGTCAGCATGTCACGTGTCCTTGACACGTGCCACTACTGACGTCAGCAATGGATAACTATGACGTCATCAACATATAATTATTAAAATGAATTTTTTTTTTGCTGACATTATCACGCCATTTTTTGCTGTGAAATTGCCTAGTTTCATCGTGAGTTTCTCGGCGATTGGGATTCTCCCTGAGACGTGCTATATGCCGTTGGAAAGCTCTTGGGATAGGCTTTCCAAAAAAATTGGTCTCGCCTCCATCCAATGTCAATAGAGAAATTAATTTTGGTTTGAAAATAGCCCTATTTATAGGGTAAAAATCACCAAAAATGCATATTTTTAATTTTTAATTTTATTTTTTTACTATAAATCTATATTAAGATATCATACAACATAGATTAGGAAGAAATTAAAAATAACTTCAAAATATTGTAAAATACCTCTTTGATTGCAAAGTTTCCTTGAAACGTTGATTGGAAAGTAATTTTTCTTTTTCTTCTTACGTGCTAATAACGTGTTAGGAAATATAATACTAGAGAAGGATTATCAGTTCTATATCTTTGGAGAGCAATTGAGAGAGAGAATTCTTATTGATATTGGAGAACTATATACCTGTACGTAATACAAAAGCAGATAAGCCTATTGAATAAGTCACCAAACCAACTCAAACTCTCCTCATAACCCTAAAGGCCTATGGGCTTTGCTAGGAGTTCAATAGGGCACCCAACCCAGTTGGGTTCCTAGCATGGGGTTGGACCCAACTCCTAACAATCTTATCTTACTTCTCTTTTATTAATAATGTGGCAAATTGCAATATTTTATCAATTAAGTTTGAATCTAGAAAAATCATTTTTAGAGCATAATCAGCAGTTGCAATTTTGGGTGTGGGTTGGGTTTATTTGTCAGAAGAAACCCAAAACCCACACTTTTACCCTCAGCAGTTCGAAAAACGAGTGTGGGTTGATGTCCTGGCGTTGTCAGAACTCAATCGAGTCTGGGGAGCTCACACTCAAAAAAATGAGTTTGACAGAGTTTAAAACACCGCACGAAGTAAAAAACCCCGCACAGACTAAATAATACCGCGTAGATTAAATATTTATTTATTGGTGTGTGAGAGGAGTTGAATAATTGTGCGCTGCGCAGAGTAAAGAATATTTCCGCGGACTTAAAAGTTAGTTTTTTAAGATAAAGATGGTCAGAGCCATACTAAAAAAATAATAATTGTGAGGATTAAAGAATACTGGTCAGAGCTCATACTCAACTGCTTGCGGGCAGCATCTATATTATTTTCAAACAACCCATTTTGCTTATTTTCATTCAATTACTTAAATGGCGTGTACCTGTACCTATACTAGATATTGGCTCTTGATCGCTTCAGTAGATATTAGAGGGAACACCGTTATTTTTCTTAATATTATTTATAAGGGAAATGTGATACATGACTCAAGCTATTTAGTTCTAATATGTTCGTGTTAAGATATCCATGCATAAAGTAGCACTAGGGTCAATCTTATTGATTGTTTTTAAGACAAACATATCATGATTGAATGGGAGCTGTGATCGAGTTCAAAATCGATTACGACCTTATTAAGCAACACACAGCTCATCAGACAGTGACCTTATTAGTGACAATTATCCTCGCATTCTTTTTCAGTGCGAAAATATTGTTTTTTTCCTCCGCTGGCTGGGATACATTGCCAACATGGTCCGTCTTGTCCAGGGCTGTGGCAAAATTTTGTTTCAGAACATATATTAAATCTAATGCCTTCCTTGATTGTCCTATTTCCATCCTCAATGCTTGACATTGGATTCACTCTGCCTACAATTACAAAGAACAAAAAAATAAGTATAAATTGTTGTCAACAAATATAACTGTGTTTGAAGATAATTGTACGTACCTTCGGTAACGGTGGAGAGAGCAAGGATGACAAGGAAAAGGAGAAGGAGAGCGATGTTGATGAGCTTAGTAGTCACCATGTAAAACAAGGCTAGGTAGTAAGTTTCATAGACGAGTAGTTTGATTGAGCTCAGACAGTTGAGTCTTCTGTTTTGTACAACATACTTATAGAGATGCAGAACTTGATGTAGAATTTTACAAAATATTTTGTATTAATAATATTATTAAATATTTAATAAGAATCCTTTATAGTATCTTAATTAATTTATTTTTGGCTAGAGTATCGTAATTTTTATATTAATATGAGCATATCGCGCGTGCAAACGCATTATTTGTGGGATTTAATTGGGGTTGTGAAAGATTTGTTGAACTTTAAACTTATTGGATTAATTGTTAGCCTATAGGTAGCATAAAAATTCCAAGATATATGTGACGTTTGTAACAAGTTTTTTTTACTGTTTCTCTGCTGGACTAGGGTTTTGGAATCAAGATGGCAGCTCACATTTACGCCATTCTACTGCTCAATGTTTTTGCTGCTGTAGGTTTGAGGTCAAAGAAACCATATCAAATTACCTTTGTTTTGATGATGGTTCGTGTATTTGTCCCGAGTGTTTGAGCTCTGCATCGGTCATGGATATCAACGATGGTCTACCCATTTATCAGGACGTCAAAACTTAATTTGAAATAATTTTTATTAATTTGTAACCAAAGAGGATAACTAATGGGTTGTTTACCGTCAACAAAGAACTCGATCGTGCCCGAGAGTGTCTTTGAAAGGCCACAAATATAAGGACCATTTAAGGGATGAAAAAAAAAATGTAATTATCATTTGCATTTGCATACCAATACCCCTAACCAAACATAAACATCAATATGCAATTAGTTGCACTTGTAGTCAGTGGAGGAGCCAGAATTTATCACCAGTGAGCCAAGAAAAAAACATATGGAGTTCTCCCTATTTTTTTTTGTTGATCATGAAAGTTGAAGCAGTTTCTCTTCAAGCCTAATAATTAACACAATAGAAATTTGCTTAAAAGATGTCCATCCTTCTATGACAAAAAGAAAATTACATTAGAATAAAATACCGACGAATTTCCGGATTCCAAAAAATACAAAAACATTAGAATAAAATAATAAAAAGAAGAAGAGAGGATTTATGTAAGCTCTTCAACTTTATAATTTTGCTTCTTCTGAACACTTGTTTTAACAAACTTCGGGGCTTGTGGCCTTCGGGCTTTGGATACCCTTTGGGGCTTGTGGCCTTCGGGCTTTGTACCTCTTCGGAGGCTTGTGGTTGCCTTCGGGCATTGGAAGCTCTTCGGGGCTTGGTTACTCTGTGGGTTACGGATCCCTGAAACCGGTTGCCTTCGGGCTTTGGCTTGTTGGTTACTCTGTGGTTACGGATCCCTAAAAACCGGCTTACCTTTTAAAAGAAAAAAAATCATGGCCATAAAACAAGGTGAGTACATAAACGAAAGATATTGTTGCTAAGGTGGCATAATATCTTCTAAAATCTGGGCAAATCATATATTTTATCTCATACTTCGGTTAAATAATATACAAATATATTTTTTTCCAGAAAATTGACAGGGGGCTGTTGCCCCCACTCGTTCCTTACTGGCTCCGTCAACTGCTTGTAATACATTACATTCCTTGCCTTTACCAAAAAATTCCCCCAACTTTCAATGCAATGCAAATCATTGCAAATACATCGAATTTGCATTGCTTCATACTTACAGTGAACCAAACTGAGCCATTGTGTATGGATTGCCAAGGTTGGAAACTTGGTCGCTAATAGCTCATGAACTAATGCATGCATGGTTTAGGCTTAAGGGTTATAGAAATATTCCTCCTATGATTGAAGAAGGTATGGTGCCAATTGATGGCATTAAAGTGGCTCAATGCGGAGGGACGTATGTGTTAATAATAGAGGTAGCTACTCTCTCTTCCCTACGAAGAACTAAACGCGGAAATCGCCAACACAAGAAGTAAATCAAACAAAGACAATAAAGAACACAAAAAATTTATCCGGAGGAGGGAAGTGGAAAACCCTTGCGGATGAAAAACCACTCCCAGGAACAATTCACTATTATATCAAACAGGTTACAATGATCTCTCAAGCTTCTCAAGCTTTAATAGAGTCTCTCAAACCCTAGCCTCTCTAAGGTTAAACTCACCAAAAGATAGATAACAAAATAACCTAAGTCCTCTTAATATACTAGAAGACCAAAAATACAAATAGTACGGATCTCGAGACATAACTCTAACATCTAAGACAAACCTGCGCGAAGCTCGTTCGAACGACTCCAAGCTCGTTCAAAGGACTTTGCAATAGTTGGTCTCCAAACCCTAGAAACATAGCATCTCGTTCGAACGACATCCAAGCACGTTCAAACGAGATTAACTCTTGGGCCAAAATTCCAGGGAGTACATGAGTTCGTTCGAACGACTATTAAGCTCGTTCGAACGACTTCGACAATTTCCCAATTTCGAAAATTTCCAATTCGAGTTCATACCCAACAATCTTCCACTTGAAATCGAATCCCGTAACCTATCTCCAAATCTCCCAATGAATTGCTCGCACTACCCGGACCTTCAATCTTGAAGACCCATAGATGTTGTACATGTCGTCAACTTCTGAAAAGTCACCACCTTCGTAAACATATCGGCTGGATTCACATCAGTGTGAATCTTCACAAGCTTCAACACACCGTCCTCGAGGAGCGAACGAATATAGTGATACCGAATATCAATGTGCTTGGTCCTAGAGTGAAAAGCTGAATTCTTCGCTGAGTGTATAGCGCTTTAACTATCACTATACAACTTAGGAGAGAATTGATCTCTACTAAGCTCTTTCATCAACCCTTTGAGCCAAACCATATCTTTGCACACTTCTGCAGCTACAACATATTTTGCCTCCGTCGTAGACAAAGCTACAATCTTTTGTACCCTTCTCATTTAATTGCACCGCTTCCCAATGTAAAAACGAAACCACTAGTGCTCTTCCGCCTATCCATGTCACCCGCTATATCAGAATCAACAAAACCCTGTAAGCATATCTGAGAACCCCTATAACATAATGCCATTTCACAGCTCTCCAATGCTCCTTGCCCGGATTGCTCATATACCTACTCACAACTTCCACTGCTTAAGCAATGTCTGGTATTGTACAAATCATAGCGTACATTAGGCTACCAACCGCGGATTGATAAGGAACCTTCCGCATCTCATCGCGATCCTTCTGCGTCTTCGGACAACAATCCTTTGATAATTTAAAGTGACCTCTTAATGGTGTACTAACAACTTTAGAACCATCCATATTGAACCGCTTCAGTACTTTGCCAATGTAATCAGCTTGAAACAACTTCAATTCTCGTCACTTTCTGTCCCTCGTAACATGCATATCAAGAACTTGTCTCGCCGCACCCAAGTCCTTCATAGAAAACACCCGGGATAAGAGTTCCTTCAACTTAACTATTTCTCCCATGTCGGCACTTGCTACCAACATATCATCTACATACAGAAGTAGAATAATATACGAGTTTCCCGTATTCTTGATAAAACAACAGTGATCTGCATTGGTCTTCGAATAGTCATTTCTGGACATGAACTGCTCAAATTTCAAATATCACTGTCTTAGCGCTTGTTTCAAACCATATATGCTCTTCGTAAGCCTACACACAAGATCTTCTTTCCCTTTAACCGATTACCCTTCTGGCTGCTTCATATAAATCTCTTCATCAAGGTTACCGTGAAGAAAAGCAGTCTTGACATCAAGTTGTTCAAGATGCAAGTCTTCAATAACAACTATATTCATTACAACCCGAATAGTAGACATCTTCACAACAGGAGCAAAAATCTCACCGAAATCAACGCCCTCTTTCTGCTGAAAGCCCTTCACCACAAGTCTAGCCTTGAATCTCCTTGAACCATCAGATTCCTGCTTTAGTCTGTATACTCACTTGTTGTGCAATGCTCTCTTCCCCTTCGGTAACCGAACTAAATCCCAAGTTCGATTAAATGACAATGACTGCATCTCATCATCCATAGCAAGCTCCCACTTGCTCTTGACTTCCACATCTAAAACCTCCTTGTAACTTTCAGGTTCACCACCATTTGTAAGTAACAAGTGATTTAAAGAATTTACGTACCTTGCCGAAATTCTCGTAACTCTCGGCTCCTTTCGAAGTACTATTGGAATGTCTAGAACATTAGGTTCCTCATTATGATCCGGTGTATCTGACTCAACAACGACTTCTTCATTATCCTCTCGAGAGGGTTCATCATCTTCAATATCGACACTTTCCTCTTCTTCACCTTGAATCCTTTTTACAGGTACTTTGAAATCTTTATATAAGACATCCTCATTGAATGTAACATTACGGCTCCGAATAACTTTCCGATTCTTCGCATCCCAAAACCGGTACCCAAACTCATCACCACCGTATCCAATGGAAATGCACTTCGTCGACTTTGCATCTAACTTGGTCCTTGTATCTGAATTATCAAGTACATATGAGATACAACCGAAAATACGCAAGTGATTAAGGTTTACCTCTTTACTGATCCATGGATTTTCAGGAATTCCAAAGTCCAAAGCCGTCGAAGTCCCTCTGTTAATAAAGTACGCCGCCGTACTAACCGCATCCGCCCAAAAGCACTTTGGCAATCCAGCGTTGAGTCTCATACTCCTCACTCTTTCGTTTATTGTTCGATTTATGCGTTCTGCAGCACCATTTTGTTGCGGTGTTTCGAGAATAGTCTTCTGTCTCCTAATCCCGTTTAATGCGCAAAAGGCTTCAAACTCGTCACTACAGAATTCGCCCCCGTTATCCGACTTGAGATACTTCAGTTTTAAACTAGTTTTATTTTCAACCAGATCCCTCCACCTCATGAATTTATCGAACACACCTGACTTGTTCTTCACGAAGTAGACCCACAGTTTACGAGTAGCATCATCGATAAAAGTAACATAGTAATGAGAACCACCAAGAGAAGACACCTTGGTTGGCCCCCAAACATCCGTGTGTACAAGATCCAGCTTTCCAGCTTTCCTTGATCTTCCAGATAATTTGAAACTGACCTTCTTCTGCTTCATAAGAACACACTCTTCACAAAACTTAAGATCAACCTCAGCAAGACCCTCTAGCTTTCCCTTCGTTACCATTATCTTCATCCCCTTCTCACTCATGTGACCAAGCCGTTTCTGCCACGTACTTGTATCAATCCCTGGAGTAGCCGTACAAATAGTGGAAATTGTGCTTTGCGTTGTATACAATGTTCCTTGTCGCAAGCCTTGAGCTACCAACATAGCTCCCATTGTAACCTTCCAGAAGGTTACGCCAAAGATACACTCGTATCCGGCATCATCCGCCAATTTGCTAACCGATATAAGGTTACACCCCCGTTTAGGTACAAGTCACACATTCTGTAAAACCAATGTTCCCCCTGAAGGCAACAACAACCTAGCGTTTCCCTTTCCAGTAATATTATGTGCACTCTTATCTACAAGAAAGACTGTACCGAAGTCTTCTTTAACAATATTGGTAACAAAACCTACGTTCGTAGTAGCTTGGAAGGAAGCGCCCGAATCAACAATCCAAGATTCGTTAACATCGTTACACGATAGTAGTAGAGCCTCGTCAGAACTAACCTCCTCAGTAAGGTTCATTGTATCTTTCTCTTCATCATCAATCTTCTTAGAAGAAGAAGAGTTGCAATCTCGCCTGAAGTGACACTTCTTTCCACAAGTCCAACACGCACGGGCGGCTTAGGCTTCCCTCTTGATCGACCCCTTCCAAATTTCGGCCATTTTCTGTAAGACCTCACTCTTTCCTCGACGTTCAACATATTGCCGTTTGAACTAGAAGAGGGTTCAAATATTTTACACCTATTCTCTTCACTCATAATCAACGAGACTATAGTGTCAAATTTGATGTCTTCCTTCCCAGCTTTCTAGCATCTGCCCTAAAAGATCCCACGCTCTCACCTTCTCGGTAAAAGTGATTTTCACGAATTCCAGTTGAGCATGTATTGTATTGAACTCACTGATATGAGCTTGCACACTACCATTGTCCTTTATCTTCAAAGTAAATAAGCGCCGTAAAAGGTGAATTTTATTTGCCCCGGACGGTTTCGAGTACATAGCGGACAAAGTCTCCATCAATCCCTTCGTCGTCGTAACTTTGGAGATCATGTGTAGAATTTGAGATGATAGCGCTAACCTAACGGTTCCAAGTGCTTTGCGATCCAATCGCGCCCACTTAACTTCATCGAAATCTACTGGCTTCATCTCAGCTCCACCCAGCGGTAGATCAAGATTCTTCTGATAAAGGTAATCTTCTATCTACATCTTTCACACTCTAAAATTCGACCCATTGAACTTCGTGATCTTCAACTTCTCCAGATCGGCCATCGTTCTTCACTACACAAGCTCTAACACTCGCTCTGATACCAATTGTTGAGAATAGAGGTAGCTACTCTCTCTTCCCTACGAAGAATGAAACGCGGAAATGGCCAACACAAGAAGTAAATCAAACAAAGACAATAAAGAACACAAGAAATTTACCCGGAGAAGGGAAGTGGAAAACCCTTGCGGATGAAAAACTACTCCCCACGAACAATTCACTATGATATCAAACAGGTTACAATGATCTCTCAAGCTTCTCAAGCTTTAATGGAGTCTCTCAAACCCTAGCCTCTCTAAGGTTAAACTCATCAAAAGATAGATAACAAAATAATCTAAGTCTTCTTAATATACTAGAATACCAAAAATACAAGTAGTACAGATCTCGATGCATAACTCTAACATCTAAGGCAAACCTACGCGAAGCTCGTTCGAACGACTCCAAGCTCGTTCAAACGACTTTGCAATAGTTGGTCTCCAAACCCTATAAACATAGCATCTCGTTCAAACGACATCCAAGCTCGTTCGAACGAGATTAACTCTTGGGCCAAAATTCCAAGGAGTACATGAGTTCGTTCGAACGACTTCGACAATTTCCAATTCGAGTTCATACCCAACAATATGTATGTTGTACCCTCATTTGATAAGGAAAAACTTTTGGCTAGAAGCAAAGACAACATTGATAAAGGATTAATTATATTGGGACGGGACGGGGTTAAGAGTCGTAGAAAAAGATGTAAGAATGGTCTCAAGACATGCTAGACCAGATTTATGGTAAGTACACAAAATCTCTCGTCAACAGGGAAAAAGCTTTAAGCTATGGCAATGTTGTCTTTCTTTTTCTTGAAGCTGGCGGTGATGATGCTGAGGTATATAATCATTGATTATGTGCTAAACGCTAGCATCTTGTAGAAGAGAATGTGCAGTGTCATTCTCTTTAACTTTTTTTGTTTTCCTAATTTAGTTGACACGATTGCCTCTAAAAATGTATATCAGCTATAAGAATATGTTTTAATAATTGGTTTATCAAATAATGTTGAATCTAGAAAAATTTATCCAATAAATGGTTTCAAAGCATAAATCCTGCCACTCTGTGTCATGAAGGTATGCAGGACCCTAAAGCATAGTAAAAATGTTACATTCAATCTAATTAGCACGTTATTAAGGGGGCACTGGATTGCAAAACGGCTATGCTTAGGGGTCTGCAAATGTGATATTTAAAGGACTCATCAGAGCCACAAAATCACCTCTTCCGTAGGTGCGTGTGCTATGTATAGGTCTGTGATTGAAGGCTTGGATGAAAGGGATCAATTGACTCTTCAAAATATAAGCTACGCGAGGCGTCAAACAAAATCATCAAAAGAGAAGGACCTAGTTTTGTGATTCAGACCAAGTTGCATTTTTTTTTCTTTTTTTTTAGAATTTTATTGGTGAATTTGCTGCATTACCAAAATTGTTGATAAAGAAAATGAGAACTAGGCCTCAACCCATTCAGACAATTATTTGGCAGTAAAACTAAATCTAGTATACCAAAATGAGATCATCATTCCATTAGAAGATAATTACAGGTCACCTGATTACGAAACACATTTATCAATTTGCAAAAATAGACCCGAGAATCCAACTTTATTTAAAACATAGAGTAATTCGAAAGTAATGAAACATCAAATAACTGGAGGATGAACCACTTAAACATGCATCATTAGTGACACATAGCCTGGCAATCTTCTATAGTTCGATAATATCTTAGTTCTCCTTTGATTGGCACACATATCCAGCAAGGTCCGGTTTCAAAATGGCATGTTGTCGATGGAGATGTCGATTGAGAACATATAGAAAAATAGAGTTTGCTGTCATTGAATGTCCCAGAATCACTATTTCCAATCTTAGTAATCGACATTGGATTCGCTCTGCCTATAATTACGGAAAAAGAAGAAGAAAAAAAATGAAATATAAATTGTTGTTCACAAATAAAACGTGGTTGAAGATAATTGTACTTACCTTCAGTGACGGTAGAGAGAGCAAGAGTAACGTTGATGAGCTTAGATATATATTTTTTTATTTATCAATAAAGATAGTAGATTGTAATCTCTTCGTACTTTTTATAATTGAATGAGTAAAAGCTGGATGTAATCTCTTTATCTTACTTTTTATTAATATGGTAAATTGCAATGTTTTATCAATTAATATTTTATCAAGAAAAATCATTTTAACAATTGATTTCAGATAGTAAATCTGCCTTTTTGATTCCAGGGTTAGATCAGGAAAGCAGGGATGTTGGACCTAAAGCGTAGTGATCAAAATGTGACATGTAAGGGCCTAATTCAGAAGAAGGGGTGTGTGTTATATATTATGCAAGGGGTTTGACAGTATTTGAGTGAGTTCAGTTAATGAGGATGATGCACGACCTCCAAAGAGGATTTGAATATAAGGTTGTATATATATATATGTGTGTATCCGCTTGATTACAAAAGCTATCTAATGTGGTCGAGCTAATCGCTTTGGCCATGTTTTGAAAGGAAATCTAAACCACTTACCATATGTCCCTCCTCTATTTATAGAACCCTAGGAGAGTGAGAGCTAGGCCAGGGGTTTAATTACTATTACACCCTCAATACAACAACTGTACACTACTTGTCTTTCTCTCTTTACAACTGTTTCTTATTGACTTTGCTTAGTTGGCAACCTCGACTCGATCTGGTAGAGGTCGATATCTTAGTTGACTCTTTCCTGAGTTCTGGTTATGGAAGCTGGGCTTAGTCGATGTCGACCGGATGTTTATACCTGATGTCGATCACTGCACTAACAAGTTTTAGGGTCACGGCCTTGGTAGCCAACGGTGGTCGATCTACAATCACCCTGATAAGAGGTTTTTAGAGCCTCTAACAAAATACCCGCTCAAAGTACAGTTGTCGAATTGTAGCACGGATGAGTGAGATTGAATCCACAAGGAGGTTTGAGAAAACAAATACTTTCTAGGCCAAATTACGGTTTTATAAGAGATAGATTAAAAAAAAAGAAATAACAAGAGAATAGTGACAACTAGAATTCGGCCCAACCAAAACAATAATAGCAATTATATAGATTTACTAGGCGGATTATTCGTGTCAAAAATCCCGGGTAGGGTATCCTCGATGTAAATGTCAATCCTAGATCCATGGTTAGCCATATAAGGTTTGTCAAATTAGGTTTTACTTAATCCGATGAGTAGGAGAAATTCTTCTAACTATGGTTAAGTTTGGTCGAATTTCTCTTATGAGTTCTCTTCGTGTTTGCTATAAAATTCGGTTTAATAGTTATAACACGAGATTTTGGCTAAGTAGTCTAAATTCACTTACTAGCTATGATTAAGCCTAGAAGTAGATTATAGCTATTTTAGAAAATTGCAAAAGAGAACTAATCCTAGAACTATAATGTAACTATTGTTACTCGGGTAAAGCTTCCTTCTAGTCATAGCTATAAGATATTAGCCTTATATCATTCTCAAGATCATTGTATGAACTAAATAACTATTTACAAAAGAAAATAAAAGAGAGAGAAGACAATTAAATAAAACTAAGACTTTATTTCTTATAAACTTGATCTAATATGAGATGCCCAATTACAATGGGGGGAGGGTTCCTTTTATAGGTGAAGAAACCCAAATTTATAAACAATACATTAAATTGTAAAAAATATTTTCACAATAATATCTTGTAATTTTACAACCAATCACCTAAGATTTTTGCATATAATTCTCTTAAGTGATGTATAAATCTTTATTCATGAAATTTTTTGCATATATCTTCAATATAAAATATCTTCAAGAATCTTGGATGCAATATATTTTTTGATCTTATTCTCCAAGAATATTTGTGTATATATTTCTTCAATCTTGAGAGCAAAAATATTGTGTCTTTGACTTTTTGTGCTATGAACTGCTGGAGACACTTTTACTTGACTTTAAGAGCTTGGTTTCAAATATCCATCTCCAATAGATGCAATCAAACAAACGTACATAAGTACCCAAAATTAAATATAATGGACGACTAAAATACATGTTCGGGTATATTAAAAATTTCATAATTACGCGCTCATCAAATACTCCCAAACTTGTCTTTTGCTCGTCCCGAGTAAAATAAAATAATAGCCACAACTACAAAAAAATAATTATTAGTGACCAGATATTAGAGGTGGAGTAAAATTTGTCTCTAATAATAAAATATTTGGGACGGTTTTGAATTAGTCTATAATATTTTAGTTTATGAGATGAAAATAATTACTGTCCCTAATAATATAAGTTTAGGGACTGTTGGATTTGGGCGTCCCTAATTGTAAAGATTTAGGGACTCTTGAATTTGGCCGTCCCTAATTGTATAAGTTTAGGGACTGCTGGACATGGCCGTCTCTTATAGTTGAAGTTTAGGGGTGGACAAAAACATTGTGAAAACAAAAATGCTCAATTTCGTGCACACAAGTTAACTCCCCTTCCCCGCAATCTTTCCTCCCTCAACTCTCTGCGACTGTGATAAACCCCAATACACGATCACAACCCTAAAACTGAAACCCTAATTCTTTTATTGTTGCTGCTCTTGGTGATTTGCTGAATTGATAGTTTATGATTTGCTGAATTGCTAGTTTCTATTTATCTATGGTAACCACATAATAAATAATTCCTAGAATTGGTACTTTCTGATGTGCAGTGGAGAAAGAGGGGAATCCAAAATTTGAAGTGTTGGTGGGTGTTGTTAAACGTATTGGGTTGATAATGTGTGTGATTGTTTGTGAGGTTTTCGTGGTTGAGTATTGGAGAGTTTTGGCGATGGAGGCTTTCAAAACTCTCGTGCCTTTCACTGTCATCTTCTGTCTATAGGTAGTCTAGTTAACTGATACTACAAGAAAAATGGGCAATGGCTACTGATAGCTTTTAGTTTTAGCCAATGTTTTATCAGTGACAGAGTACCATAAGTTTTATCGTGGCTAATAGCCTATTGTAGTGGCCGAAGGTTTATTTGCCAAAAAAGATATTGAAGTCAAGGGTTTGTGTTAAAAAAAATTGTGGCTAAATGCATAAATCGAAACATTACGTGAATGTTTTAGCTCCCGCATCTATTTCATGTTGTAGTACGCAGCGAAATCAAAAGATAGAAACTCTTTGTTATCTCCTCTCTCTGCTAGGTATTTCGTGAACGAAAACTTCACTTCTTCTCTCATCGATTTGTTACTAATCTCAAAGAAACGAAAACTTTACCTCCTTCACCTCATCTCTCCTCAATTTGGTAAACAAAATTTTAATTTCAAATTGGTTGTTGTTTGTTTTACTACACAAAAATAGAGAGAAAAAAATGACTAACATTTGTAGACGTTTTATTGTATTTGTCGTATTTGCTTATAAGTGCCCGTGTTTCTTTTTCCTTTCAGAACTTTCTTCCCGTTCCTTCCAAAATATGGGAATCGATGGTTTTCCTTCGGCAAATCCAATTAGAAAATTGGTTTCCCTCTCTCCATGATTTTTTCCCAAAATTTTAGGATTCTCATTAAGTTAGGTTTTAGTTATTGAACCAAAATTAAATTGGGATTCAAATCCTCGTAAACGAGTAGAAGGTAGGATTTCTCTTTCCATCTTCTCTTCTCTCACCTTAAATTTTGTGAGCAAAATCATTGAATTAGGGATAGTTTGTGATAAGCAAAGTCGTTGGTAAGCTCTATGATTTTTGTAATGCACTCTTCTCTTTGATTATGTCATCAAATCCAACATTTTGGTATTTTTAATCCCAAAATCTATGATACCCATTAACTTGGGTATTTAAAATCAATGGAGTCCTCTCTATTTGATTTTAACTTCTAACAAAATTATTAATTTGGGAAAGTTCTGTGATAAATTTTTTCTTTTGGCTAAGCTCTTTTATTTTCAATGGTCTGCCTCTCTTTTAATTTGTGATTTTTATTTCTTAGGGTTTCGTACATCTCTATTGTTCTTTTATTTTTGTATAGGTCTCTGTTTATTCTTTGCGGCTTGTTGGACGATTTGAGGGTTTAGTATGATTTGGGGTTTCAAATTGAGGTAAGCTTTCCTTGTTTGTTGATTTTTTGTTTAAAAATTTCCCATGTGTATTAGTAAAATGTATTTATTCACTTTATAGTTTGATGGCATGATATGTGTTCTCTGTATTTTGGATAAGTAATTATTTTCTTTATACCATGATGCATGAAGTATGCACTTCAAATCCTCAACAGATACCCAAGTTATCTATGCTATAATGTTAATAACGAAGTTCGAGCACCAAAATATATGGTCTATTCTTAATTCTTTATTTACAGACTATTTTTTACCCTTAATAAAGCTCTTATTATAGATCAAAACTGTTGAAAACAAATAATTGTGACAAAATAATATGTCAACAATATCTCATTAATCGTGTCAAATCATATCTCATGAACGATCATAATTTTGAAAGAAACAAATAGTACTAGATGCCCAACTTTTTTTCTTTTCAGAATGCCAATTTGTTAAGAAAGAAGTTTTACGAACACTATGGATAGAAACAAACAACATATATCACCAGCATGTATCAAAATATCCAACTACATGATTTAAAGGTCCGATATATCACGGATACATGTATATAATGCTTACATTTATTTTTGAAAGAAACAAAAAGTCGAGTTGTACATGTGTAGTATACTATAAAAAATTGTCCATTATTGCGATATTTTTTAATAGTGTATATGATAGATCACCTATGATATATTATACCAAAGGCAATGCTTAACATGAGTAGAGTACCTAAAATAAGTTAATTATATCTAGAATTATGCCACTGATATCCTAGACAAAGAGACAACAAAGTCAAGGAACATTCTCCCTACAACTTTAGAATCTGAAACCAAGCGAACCCTGTACTACAACTTGCTCGTCCTTCATATATTGCTTCTTTTTTGTTCAACGGTGAATAATATAATATATTGCCTATATAACAGCCATGTAATTTGTTGGTGCCTAGTGATTTGCTACATGTTCTCAAAACTGAGCCTGCACTGTCTTTGTATACTATACCAGCACCTATAACTCCTAGATTTCCAAGAACTGATCCATCACAGCAAACCCTTGCTTCTCCTTCATTTGGAAGCCCCCACCAGCATCTTTTGATTGTGGGTGCCTTTATGTACTTGCATTGAACCTGTAGCTAGTTGTTTTATTACCTGAAGATCATGAATAGTAGTCTTCATTGCTTTCTTAGTGAGTGTGGTTGTATCTCTTACATCACTAAATATTTGTTGGTTCATCATCTGGATGGTTGTTTGCCTTCCTTCAAACCTGTAATTATTCTTGGTTTTTCAAATACAATTACAAATAGAAAAAATCATGAAGATCCATAATTCTTTGAGTTAAGGGCTACTGTTTTTGTTTCCTCCTAAGATGGTTTTCCAGTTGTATGCATCTGTCATTGGTATATACTGAAATATGCTAGTAGCCCACTGCCATAAATTTGAAGCAATATAGGAGCTACAAAGGATATGATTCTCCTCTTCTTTATCTGCATAGCACATAGGACATGGATGAAAGCTATATGTTTTTTTTCCTGATATTATTATCCAGTGGGAGAATTTTGTTAATCATTCTCCAAGCAAACCCATTTAGTCTTGGGTGTAATCCACTACTTCAAACATACCTCCACCACCAAGCTGTTGATCCTTTGTTCTTGTTGCTTCAAATGCTTATTTGACTGAAAAGTTGCCTTGTAGATCTTTTCAGATTTGTTTTTCATCCTCTGTAGGGTTACATGGTTTATTTTCAGTATTTATATCCAGTGCAAACTGCATCAGCTATTTATCTCTAGGTATACACTCGCCAATGTTGTTGATGAAAGTCCCCAATATAGTACGTCCCATAAGGCTCTAAAAGAAAGAGAAGGGTTTTTTTTGCCGCACTCACAAGGGACTGCCGGTGATATACTGGAGGAAGGTGGGGATGACGTCAAGTCCGCAATGCCCTTATGGGCTAGGCCACACACGTGCTACAATGGCAATGCCAATGCCAATGGGAAGCAAGTCTGTAAGGCGGAGCGAATCCAGAAAGATTGCCTCAGTTCGGATTGTTCTCTGCAACTCGGGAACATGAAGATGGAATCGCTAGTAATCGCGGATCAGCATGCTGCGGTGAATAAGTAGCCGGAATGACTCATTCGTTGCAAAGGTATCTGTTTTAAATGCGAACTTGCGTACGGTGCCCCTGATTTGCAAAGGTATCTGTTTTAAATACAAACTTGCGTACGGTGTATGATGTTGCCAAGGTATCTGTTTTAAATGCGAACTTGTGTACGGTGTCTGATGTTGCCAAGGTATCTGCCATTGCAAAGGTGTCTGATGTTGCAAAGGTATGAAACCCTTCTTCTGAATGTCCCACAGGTATCTGTTTTAAATGCACAGGTATGAACCCTTCCCTCTGAATGTCCCTTTGCTTTGAAAGCTAGGTCTCAAAAGAAAGAGCTACAAAAAAAAAAAACCCTAGTGGAGCTTTTTTGTAGTTTAGGACTCGTGTAGTGGAGGGCAAGGACTCGGGAATCCTAAACACCAACTCCCACGATCTTCGTAGTGGAGTGCAAGGACTTGTGAATCCTAAACACCAACTCGCACTTCGAAGGCGCTTACCTACATTTAAACTAAGGCACCAGAAGGTTTCAACGCCTTTTCCAATTCACACCTCCAAACTACAACTACTAAAGCCCAATGATTTTTCGGATACCTATACCCGCAACACACCCAATGGCTAATGCTCACTCTCCTCACTATGGGGGCCTTTTTAAAGCCCTAACCACTTTTTAGACTAATATGATCTATCACTTTTTTAAGGGCCACCAGCCTATGTAGCCGGTCTTCTTGGGCTTTGCATCTAGCTTTAAAGAATAGAGTTGCTAAAGCTAGGGTGTGTCGCAAATTCCTTCCATGGAGCGATATCCTTTCCCAAACTACCTACTTCGTTCTCCATTTTGGTCTTCGCCACTACCCAAAACTCTTTCTACATTAATACTGACTTGGTAAAATTGAACATTTTGAAAGTGACTTTTGGGCATTATTAACTGTAAATGTTTTTGCTTTGTAGATTGACACTGATATTCTTTTTGGACAAAATACTGGTTGCAAGAGCCTTCTAGTCCTTTCAGGTATGTTTATTCTTGATGTATACGAATACTTTACATTTTATCATACTTCATGTCGAGTAACATTTGGTGGTATAGTGTCGCAACTTCTAGATATTTATACTCATGCTATGAAATTATATTTAATCAAATGTTAATGTTTATAGTTGTTGAGATTTATATATATTATCAGGCCTCATGGTTGATATGACTTTAATGTGTTATCCAATTGTCGTGCAATTTGTGTGGATTTCATAATCTTAGGAATTGGGAGCGTGCTATGTGTATACTGGCCCTAAGCGTTCTCAAACCGAAAGATTACGTTATTCACTTGAGTGTTTATAAATTGTACATATTTTCTAGCAGGTAAAATGGAAATGTCCAATTTACAGAGTAAGTGTTGTCAAAATTTCGGTAGGATTTCTCCTATTTGATTTGCTTCCGCGCAGGACTTTGATATAGATGTAACGCGTCATTTGATTTTTTATATTTTCAGTTTCATAATGTGTACCTCATTGTTTTATTTTCTTTTGGTTTGTAATTATTTTTATATGTTGTAGTTGAGGTTGTAACAATTTGATTTTTCTTTGTTTCAGGTAGTTTATTAATAATTATGGGAGCGATACAAGTAAGTGTTTATTATACGTAGAGATATTGTTCGTGTGTTGATGGTTCCATGTTTAGTGCGTAAGAGGTTGGATAATTAATTTGAATGCTCAAGTTGTATTTAGTGATTGAGCAATAATTTTTAATGTTTTAGGTAGATTGAGACCTTATTTATTTATATGAAATTGGTGTTTGTGGAACCTTGTAAATAAATCTCTCTTTTAAATTAACTTGTGGTTGATGAATAATTTATACTATTTAACAGGGGTGTAATTCAAATTGTAAAAATGCTACATTTAGCATTACCTTCTTTAGGAACGATTTATTTGGTCTCTATTAATATTGGCACCATACTTTTAGAGGTAAACAAATTCGTCTCAAATATTATGTATTAGAAACAAAATAATCTGTCCCCAATAATATTAGCACTGACGGGAAAATTTGGCGCCATACTTTTAGAGATAAACAAATCTGTTTCAAATATTGTGTATTAGAGACAAAATAATCCGTCCCCAATAATATTGGCGCTAGAGGGAAAATTTGGCGCCATACTTTTAGAGACAATCAAATTCGTCTCTAATATTATGTATTAGGGACGTTTGTACTCCGTCCCCAAAAGAGTTAAAAAACAAAGACCTTTAGAGACGGATTTTTGGCGTCTCTAAAGCCGTCCTTAATAGTATTAGAAACGGATGTGTCCGTCCCTAATGTATTTGGGACGCCACCCTCAAGGGATAACACTTTACCGTCCCTAAAGACGTCCCTAATAGCTGTAGGGACGGATTATTAGACTTTTGGGATATTTTTTTGCCATCCCTAAATGTAGTTTTTCTTGTAGTGCACTTTCGCAGGGAGAACGATTGCATTTAGCATATGGAACAAACCGTTAAACCTCCAGGTTTAGCCTAGTGGATGAGTGTTGTCTCGTGAGGGTTTGCAGTGACTATACCCACAAAAGTCAACAATGACATTTTAAACAATTCTATAATATATATGACTCATTTCCAGTAAACTTATTCTTACTTAGTTGTGACAAAAATATACCAATGAAAAAAATCCTTAAACTTGTTATTCTCCAAAGTATACCAAAGAATATTTTAAGCTTATCCGAAATTAGAGGTACTACCTAAAGATTAGAAAGAGATTTAAGTATTTTGCTTTAGCTATATTTGAGTGTACAGTGAAAATAGTTTTATCGCCTAATACGTTGTCAAAAATAATTTACTCTATTTTTGGTAGTCTAGTTCTTACTGGAATAAATTCAATGGTCAGTTCGACAAGTGCATTAATCAATTCTTCTTCCTAGAATTTTTCTTTTTTCTTTTTTTTTGCAAACATTTTCTTTTCAGTACATTGTTTCTTAGTGAAGCCTCCGTAACAAGGAGTTTTCGATCGACAATCCCCGCCAATTGGCTAAGGTTGCCGGGGTAGGGTGCCCCATCATGACCTAGACTCAGATTCTCACAAGTAATATTTTATTGTGCTCCTTTCATATAGTTCATGGTCAAACTCGAGTTGGTGATAATTTTTCCTCTTTCAGTTCTTAATCATGCGAGTAGCCTTGCAGTGTAAAAGTTTTTGTAACACATTTGGCTCATTATTATTATTCTTTGGAATGAACTTATTCATAGACAGTTGTCTCCCTTGTAGCAAACTATTTTTAACATAAATGCTAAATTTCCCTTATACTGAGCAAAAATCTATTGAAGGTATTAATTGCAAAACTACAGTAAAGTGCATGTTTTCAAAATATGCCAAACTAACTTGAATTAGTCGTTAATATAAAGATAATACATATAGCTTAAAATAGTCCCAAATATTCTAGTGTATACTTGGTACAATTTCAAAATTTAGGTTTTTTCATAATATTTATATTAAGGTAAAATCAGTTTTAAGTGTTTAGAAATTCGTCAAAAATATATCATAAATTGTCAAAATGCCATTATTTCACTTTTCTTCAAAATGTATTTAAAGAAATGGTTTCCTACCCCCAAACTTAAATGAAATATTTCCCTCAATGTTTAAGAACATAAAAAAATGGAGGATAAAAATTGAAATTTCTCACCTGAATGTGTTATGGGTTGCCTCCCAAGAAGCGTTAAGTTTACCTTCTTCAGCCAGACGAATGTACCCCCAAACTTAAAATTTTTAATATGACTGGAAGGGTACAAAGTTGAAAAGGTAATGTACTGTCATGGTTGCAAATTCTCTTTCAAAAACCAGATAACACATGAATGGTTATCATCAATATTAGCCTTTAATTGGGTAGATATATTATGTAAAAACCAGAGAGTGCTCAAAACTAATTCTATATGATTTTTTTAAAAAACCTTTGCCTATCATTTGATGATTCCAAGTTGAAAATTTTAGACAAATCAAGAAAAACTATTTTCTCCAAGATAAAACAAATACATACACAGGAAATATATTTTCCTTTAGAATTTTTAATACAATCATATGATTACTACGTGTTGCAGTAAATAATAAGATTGATATACAAGTATTTGTCCCCGAATATGTACTAGATTCAAAACTCAATTTTTTGAGAAAGATATTTTCTTACAAAATTTTCAAAACCCCTATATTATCGTTGATATTCCAAAAATTGTGATAGTTAGTTATGACAAAGCAAGTCCGTGCGGCATCTCCAAAATTATAATTTTTCAAAAAGATATTTTCTTTTAGTAGAAGAAAAACTATATAACATATTTATGGATGTAGGGATCAGGGAACAATTGACTGCAACAAACATTTAAAATTTGTGCGCCTAAAATCACAACTTATCTCAAGGGACTCATCCTGACCATTTACATGGATATTCATTGGCTTAGGGATATGGTTAAGTTAAATAACTTTTTCAGATGATAATGATTGTACCGTTTCACGAATCTCAGGATCATTCGAGTCCTCAAAATAATTTAAGCATTCATCAACAGAAATGCAATAAGTCCTCAAAATCGTTTATGGTCATAGTACCCCCATTAGGCTCAGGCGATGGGGGTATGGATTCAAGGAAGAGAGATGAAGAAGGTGATACTGGTTGGGATAAAAATGGAGCTCGTATTTTCTCAAAAATGGATGTTGAATTCACACTTCTAGAAATTTTTTTATCATCCTCATCATCTGAGAAATCGTGTATGGATTACCTAAACCTACCAAACAGGTTACTCACAAATTGAAGCTTTTATGTTTTTAACACCAACTAACCAAACATCAAGAAGTGAGTTAACAACTAGAGTACCTTAGGTTTAGTAAGTGGTACAAGAATAATAGTCCTAATCTCACAATCAATCATGCAAGAAGGTCAGGGAATGCACATCCTTTAGGCGAGGCCTACCAAACAGAGATCCAAAAAGATTGAAAGGGATAAATTTTTCATACCATGCTTCTTTCCTTTTGTTCTTTAATGGATTAAGCAACCAAGCTTGCACACAACATCAACCAACCCACTCACAAATGCACTAGATGGGTTGGGTATAAGAATGACCTACAATAGATTAGGCAAGCAAATAATGTGGACCGAAGTACAATACCTTTATCAACGCTGCTCGTGGTCAAGGATGCAGAGTATACACCTAGGTTTCTTACTAAGACAATACCAAGCACAAAGATTGTACTACTGTTTTAAATAACAATGATAATAAAAAAAATGAAAATGGAGGAATTAGTATGAAACAGCAAACAGTTTTAAACAAATTTAAACAATCATGCCAACTTAAGCAAGCAAACAGCGAACCCCCAAAGTTGGCTGAGTTGCACGACTACAACCTTAAATCAAGCAAATAGGTTGCTTCAAATTGGAACCTTTACTTCTCAAACCAAGCACCAAGAAGTTATACAAGATCTGAAGTCCTGCTTAAAAGCACTAATGTAAGGCACACAACTAAAGGTCAGATCATGCAAAACTCTTATGGTAAGGAAGTGGTAAACCTTGAATCACTACCTAAGGGAGATCCAAAAAGATTGAAACAGAAAATTTACTAGTACTGCAAGCAAGCAACCTTGTACTACTATTTCAATTGGAAAATGGTTTCTTTTAGGAAGGAAGGAGACAAGGTAAGGTGGCTTCAAGTTGTACCCAAGATATCACAAGAAAAGCTATAAGTGCAGCCTCCACGTGTTATCAAAAACCACAAAAATGTGTTATATATATATTTAAATAAAACTAAAGAAACAGAAAGAGAAACGACAATAAATAGAAATACTATAATAGTATTACCAACCCACTATACTTTTCAACGAATATTAGAAACAAAGAATTTAGAAATCATTGGCACGGTATTAAAAATAATTAGCAAAGAAAATTTGGTATTAGAAAGAATAGTTTTCAACAATGTCTCCCCGGCAACGATGCCATTTGATAAGAGGTATTTAGAGCCTCTAGCAAAATGCCCGTTCAAAGTACGCCTGCCGAATTATAGCATGGATGAGTGGGATCGAATCCATAGGGAGGTTTGTGAAAATAAATACTTTCTAGGCAAAATTACGGTTTTATAAGAGATAGATTGAAAAGAAAGAAATAACAAGAACAATTAACAAAAGAATAGCTATGACTAGAATTTGGCCCAACCAAAGCAATAATAGTAATTATGTAGATTTACTAGGCAGAGTATTCATGTCAAAAATCTCGGGTAGGGCATCTTCGATGTAAATGTCAATCCTAGATCCATGGTTAGGAATCTAAGGTTTGGTCAAATTAGGTTTTACTTAATCCGATGTGTAAGAGGAATTCTTCCAACTATGGTTAAGCTTGGTCAAATTTTTCCTACGAGTTCTCTTTGTGTATGACCTAAAATCCAATTTAATGGTTATAACACCGGATTTTGGCTAAATAGTCTAAATTCACTTACTAGCTATGGTTAAGCCTAGAAGTAGATTATAACTATTTTAGAAGATTACAAAAGTGAACTAATCCTAGAACTACAATGTAACTATTGCTACTCGGGTAAGAGCTTCATTCTAGTCAAGTTTGGTAACTATTTGAAATACACAGTAAGAATGGTAATTGCCAAGTTTGGCGTTAGCATCCATGGTCGTTGTTGGAAAAATATTAACTTGTATATGGTCGATACTAGGATGGCTGACTACTTCGATGTTGAGATGTTGCTGCTCTGATCGGCCGAGTATAGCCACAGTGTAAGCCAAGGCGTCTGCATGTCTGTTCTCTCATCACAGAAAATTAGTTATGGTAGACTTTTGAGGGAACTTGTCCATTCGATCTCGAACAGCCTGAGTATAGTCGATTATTTGTCCATTTATATTATTCTCCCTTGAGTAATGTCATTCGACCAGCTGTGAGTCTATGAACACTGAGAGTTGAGGTACACCATGGTTAAGTGTATAAGGGTCTCGTATTCTGCTTCATTGTTAGTGCATTCGAAACCCAACTGGATTACCTTATCGAGTCTGTCATTTGAAGGGGTAACCAAAATTATCCCGATTCCAAACCATTTATTCATTCTCACTCTTTGGCAAAAAATTGCCACCATGTGCTTTGGCTCTATGGGTCAAGGGGATTTAGCCTATATTCTAGAATTTCTTCATCGTGCTCCTCCCATTCGAGGTCTTCAACCAGAAATCTTCTAAGGCCTATCCTTTTTCGGATATTTTTTTCTTGAAGGACATGTCGTGCTCGCTACGGACCACTGTTGCACTATCCCTGATTTTTCCTTTTTGGTTAGAACCTCTCAGAGCGGGTAGCTTATGATTACTTTAACCTTGTGGGCTTGGAAGTTTGGCTTCAATTTTCTCGATGTGTAGACGAGGTTGAGTAACAACTTTTCCAGCTTTGTATTCCTGGACTCGGCAGATGTGAGGATTTTACTGATAAAATACACTGGTTTCTCGGCATTCTTACCGACCCTAATTAGGACAGAGCCTATCGAGTCGCCAGTGGTGGCTAGGTAGAGCGATAATGTTTTGCCCTCTACCAGTGTACTCATGACTGGGGGTCGACCTAAGTATGTTTTCCATTCTTGGAATGCTAGCTCACATTTGGGTGTCCACTCGATGTCTGGTTTTTTTCTTTTATAGTTCTTGATCGCTTCTACTTTGAGGACGGAAAGAAGTCACTTATATCAATTTGAGGATTTTGAAATAAAACGATTTGTCGCGGCAATCTTTCCTACTAACTTTTATAGTTCTTTTTTGTTGTGGGGGGAGGGCATATCGATAGGGGACCGGACTTGCTGAGGGTAAATTTCTATTCCTCTTTGGCCAATCAGATGCCCTAAAAACTTACCAGAAGATATGCCAAACTGACATTTATCAGGCTTAGTCACATGTTGTAGGATCGAAGGATCTGGAAAACTTGGGTAAGATCTTCAATGTGCGACTCATTCTTCAAGATCTTGCATAGCAAGTCATCAATGTAAACCCTAATCTTGGTTCCGAGTGGGGGTTTAAACATCTTTGTTACTAGCCGCTGTTGCCCTCGTACCTTTTTTAGTCTGAATGGCATTACACTAAAGCAGTAGAATCATTGCTCTATTATGAAAGTTGTTTTATCTTGGTCTGTTGTTGTGAATGGTACCTGGTTGTAACTAGATGTTGTCCCCATCATGGAAAAACTTTCATGTCCTACTATAAAGTTGAGGATTCTTTTGATTTTGGGTAGTGGGAAACTATTTTTGGGTATGCTCCTGTTGAGGTCGGTAAAGATGACACATACATGGATTTTGCCATTTTCTTTGAAACTATAGCGATATGTGGATATCCACTTGGGTATTGAATTTCGCGAATAAATCTTATGTTTAAGAGTTTGTCGATCTCGACATTAATTGTGTCTCCCAACTTTGGGGAGAAGTTTCTTTTCTTTTACTTGACTTCTATGGCATTGTCGACTAGGTTTAGTATATGGCAGGCGATATTGGGGTCGATGCCTAACATTTTGGTGAAGGTCAATGCAAAGAATCTTTCTTGAGTTTGAGAAAATCGATCAAGGTGACTTTCTCATCCTTGCTCAAGAGGGTACCGATATTAGTACCACAGTTAGTTTCATCTAACTCGACATATGTTACCGGTTCCACTGGGGGTTGTTCGATACGTGATGAGTTGGGATTTTTGTTTTATTTCGACTCAATACCTAATTTTATACGTTCAACTCGTTTGTCGAGGAACGTGGTAAGAGAGGGGCCGAATCCACAAGGAGAATACTTGAACTTTTTAGCTAATACAAGTATGTTCATACTCTTAATTAATCAACTATGACCTAGGAAATTTCTCAAGTCTTTACTCTTAAGTTATGTACCAGAGATTAAGATCAGGCGATTTCCTTAAGTTATCCTTTTTGGTATAATGTAATGCCTAATTTCATTGCTCAAAATAGCTCAAAATTAGATCTTACACCAAATGTATCTGTGAAAAAAATTAATATAATGCAAGAAATGATAAGGTGATTTAGCATGGAAAACCTTTGAATAGGTAAAAAACCACGACCTCGAGTTGAGGGTTTAGTAACTGCAACTTTTATTTCTTGAGGCTGGTATCTTATTACAAGTAATCTCTTTGAACAATAAATGCTTGATCTTGAAATAAGAAGCTTTGTAGTGTTTAAATTCTTGTGTTAGAGTCTAAATAATCTTGTTTTTTTTGTCCTTATCTCCTCTTGAACTTTTTTTATATGTAGACCTTACATGTAGCTTGTTATCGTGTAGAAGTACGTTCTCTGAATAATAAGGTAAGTGGAGGTTAAATGTGTAATTTTTTAGTTCATGGGAGACATGTGTCTTTGACTTGTCTATACTTTGCTGCAGTGCTCGATCCATGCTCTTTATCAGTTCATGGGATAGGTAGCAATGTTGAATGTATATGCCACATGTGTAATGCAGGAGTTTGATATTGAGGTAGTTCGAGTTTGGACTAGGCTGAGGGCTAGGTCCCTACAATCGCCCCCTCGTAACTGAAGGCATGAGTGGCTTTGGTTAAGAAAAAATATGTTCACTATTGGTGTTGAAAGTTGAAAAGGTATGATGTATTGATGGGAAATTTGATTGGTTGGGTACTTGGTATTTAGTTATGGAAGACTGCATTTGGCATTTATGATAATGGAAATGATTGATGTACTTGACGTTTGGGGTTCCCAAATTGGTTTTGCTTTGAATGATGACTGCTTTGGAAATGTATATGCGCATTAAATGTGGTTTTGATATAAATAGTACCTATATTGTTGCTTTTGTCACATCTATACAGGTACCTTGTTGTTATAATATCTTATGTGTACCCTAATTTAATAATGGTGAAGACCTGGTGAATGGTCTATGAAGAGAGGGTGGCTGCAGAAGTTCAGAGGCTGAAATTGTGCTACTTTGGCAAATAAGCATTGAAGATGCCTACACCCATATCCGTATCGCTAACTTATTATGGGATGATTGAGGAAGAAGCGGCTGAAGCTGAAGATGATTTTTACCACATGTGGAGGCTCTATTACGTGGTTCTACCTGCAGAGCAACGTCGGAGATGTCTTCGCCTATTGGTGGAGGACAAGGCCGAGGAGACAGATATAAAGGCTTATATATATGAGGCGCTTTACTACCAGTATCTTGTGAGAGACTAGGTTCTATAGTAGGACCTCATTTAATCTCTACTAACTCTCAGTTGGGTGGGGGTTATGGAGGAGGAGAAGGTGGTGGTGGAGAAGGGAGACGGAGATTGGAAATCTTTCTTCAACACAATCATCGTCTCTTGTCGTGAAAATGTTCCTCCTTCTAAGGGTTAGTTCAAGCATTGACACTACTAGCTTCCTCAGTTTCTTGTAGAAGTAAATAGAGTGAAGGATGACCTGACATTTTCTTGTAGAAGAGTTTCAGAGCGAAATATTGTTGAAAACTAAAATGTAATGTGACCTATAAATTGATCTGTAAAAATGTCTGAAAGACTTGTTATCTGTAAAGTATTCTGTAAGTAATATTCGAGCTAATAAAGAGATATTTGTATAAAAAATTATGTTTGAGAGATCGAAGTAGCTACTTTTACTTAAATCGAGCTAAAAGAAATGTATGTTTGAGTATAAAAATGTAATTTTGAAAAATCGAACTAAAATTGAATATTATCAGTAGAACTGTCAAAAATAGAAATATGTATTGTGTAGAAATATCTTTCTAGGAGGCCATATCCTTATAGAAAGTAGAATATGAAGAAATTGAAATATCGAGTTATGGAGATATTGTTGAAAATGTGTTACAAGGGGTGAGAGAATGTAAAAAGTTGGTTTGAAACGGGGGATGAATGAATTTAAGGAGTTCGATTTGGAAATATAAGTTCAAATAATTTTCTATCATGATGTTAGGGTTTCCAGTTATGGAAAAATATTTTATACTATATACAAAATGTGGGGGATTTGAAGTTATCTTGAAGAGGCGTATATATACTGCTTCAAATGTCCTGAGAGAGGAGGAAGTAGTAAGAATGGTAATAGCTCATTCTCAAAGAGTTTGTCACGCATCAGAGGGGCGTTTAATGATAAAGATTACAACTGTGTGGGAAAGGATTTTTGAGTTGTTAGATTACGACGCTATCCTGCCTGAATCTGAAATCCAGTTCGAAGGCTTGGATTCTAGGGCGAGGGAACGTGAGATAGGGCATCATTTTTACTCGGAGATATTCTGTAAAGTGATTTTGGAGCCTAAAGCTCAAAAAGTTATTGTGAGGCAAATTGCTTTAGAAGAGATAGCTGAGGGAGATGAAAGGATGGTTGGTGGCAAACTGATTAGATGTGCCGCTCCAGGGCATCTGGGATGTTTCATGTGCGATTATGTATAAGGGAACGAACTGAATTAGATCAAATAACTGTAATTAAAATATAGGTAGAATATTTTTCTTGAATCTGTTCCTATTTTGCTGTAAATGTTATTGGGAACTGCTGTGAATAAAAAAATTGAATTTGAAATGTGTTGGCATTGAAAATGACGTCAGTAGTTCTATAAGTAACAAAAGTAGAAATAGAGAAAGTAGATTAGCTTTAATATTTGTTTTTTGTGTAAGGGTAGGAAAATTTGATTGCGTGTGCGTATTGAGCCATTATGAGCGTGGGAAGGTCAAAGAAAGAATTGGGCAGGAGAGAGAAAAATATATTAAAATTTAAAATTTGGGGTAATGATGGGAAGACATTTTTATCAAAAAGGTGTGAAACGTTTGACATTAATTGTTGAAGGGACGCCTTGGTTTCAAAACGGAGGGTGGCTTGTACGAGGCCCAATAACTGCCAACGGTTTGAGAGAGAGTATAAATAATAGTTTGTCTTCTTTATTCAAACGTTTATCAAACTCTAAAAAATGAAAAAATAGTAGGAGAGAAAAGAGAAAAACTTACAGAGATCCAAGTGAGAGACGAGATGAAGGTGATCATCGCAGAAAGGGAAAGAAGGCTGCAGAGGTAGAGTCATTATGGTGGTTGCACAATACTTTGGTGAAAGAAGTATTGGGCGCTGCCTCTGATTCATACTCAGACGTTGAAGGTTAGCGATTGAGTTTTTGATTTAGTGAATGTGAAGTTTACAAATTTTGTGGGTTTTCAAATTTTGAAAATTTTCCTATTTATATTAAAGGTTTGAAAAACTGTTTGATTTCATGTAAAAAGATATATGTATGTATATGTATAATAGATGTGTATGTGTCAAAGTATAGAAAACATATAATGATTGAGAACACAACTAAATATCTGGACCTGCATGTAGGTTGAGGCATGAAGAGAATCTGATATAGAAATAAACTTCATCCTCCAATTTATCTCAGATATGGGTGTGTCACCTTATGGAGACGTCGACCTCTAGTCGTACTCGTGAGTACAAAAATGTAGAAGCTGTAGATAGAGATTTGAGGGGGAGGATGAAGTACAATTTCCAGATTTCCCTAGTATTTTGTACTCTTATCCTGCAAATCTAATGTATTCAAAGAATTCTATAAAATCAAAATCAATTTAGGTAGGACCTGGGGTAATGTTTTTAGAACATGCTGGGAGGTCGTTCAGAGGATACATTGTGGAGAGTGGAAAATAGTATTTCTTTTTGTTGCCTGACTTAGAACGGAAGAAAACGAGAAAGAAGGTAGATGAATCGATATATTTAGAGTATTTTGATGGGAATGTCCAAAGCGACCTGGACCAGGGATTTCTATGCTATTTGTCCCAGTTGGAATTCAGATTGAGATTTCCTCTTAGCAATCTTGCTAAAGGTATGCTGAATACCATAAAGACCTGCCCTGCTCAACTGAATAGAAATATGCGGGAGGTGATTAATGTCTGTGAGACTCTGAATAGATTGTGGGAAGAGAATGAGGTAGAGAGGAGAATAACTCATGTATATTTTTTGCAGTATTATGCTGTGAAATATTATGTGGCAACCGGAGGTGCGTGTTTCTGTTCTAGTTCGTCTCGACCTTTTTCCTTCAATCTAAATTCAGCAGATCGAGTTTAGAACGATAATGTGATATGGGTGAAAGGTAAATACCTTCAGAGAGTGGACGAAGAACCAATGGACCTTGTATATAAAACTCTAATGAAAAGTAAGTAGTAGTATATAAAATCAAACTGTTGTAGTTGTAGGGTTGTTCTGTGGTTTAACAATTTGTTGTGTCATATTGCAGGTCCTCGATCTAAGGTGATTATAAGATAATCGATACAGGATATTGTAGCTCGAGAAAGTGTTAAGCTCAAGGTAGTTTTGAAAGAGCTTGGCATCAATAGAAACAAAAGAGCTAATAGTTTGTAAGAGAAAATGTAAAAATCTCAGGCCAAGAGACAAATGACTGGGGCTGGAGCTAACAAGAAGAGAAGAGCGGATGGTGAAGAGCATCCGGTATTACCGAGGGCTTCGAAAATGTTATTGCAGGACGTTTCTGGAGGTACTACTTTGAGCAAGTTAGCTCAAAAGTACCCCAAGAGGAAAACTATGAAAGGTGGCACAGCCTCCGACACCACGGTGAGTGGTGAGGCCGAGGTGAATGCAAAATAGAGGAATTTTGATCCACTTGCTGCTATAAAAGGGGCAAAGGTTGTAGAGAGTTGACCTGTTGAGGAAGATGAAATACTGGCTGTGGAGGAGCGCCTGGTTTCGAAGAGGTGCTGAGGAGATGAATACCTCTGCACAGCTAGAATTGAGCAGGGTGGTAAATTGATGACTTTGTTACTCTTAAACTTTGTATTTGGTTTCGAGCTAAAAATGTATTTTTTTTTTCTGTTTTAGGCTGCTTGCATGTTGAAGGTTATCTGTCTCGGGCTTAAGGAAGGAAGAGCTGAGCTCGATAAGAAAGTGGCTTGACTTGAGTCCGACTTGGCTTTGGAGAAGGAACACCTGGTTTCCTTGAAGGACTCGGATAAGGTGTTGATAAACAAGCTTACTGATGAGGCGCAGAAGAATGTTGATGAAGTTACAACTGATCGGGATAGCCTTGGGTGCCAACTCCTCCCAGTGGGGTACACTGTTGCTGACCTCAAAACCATTATAACAGGTACGTACGCCAAAGAGGACAAAGCGGAGAAGGAGTTCCAAGTTGATGATGGCTCTCTTCCAGATGTGGTTATAGGGATGGACTCAGTCTCTGCAAGAACTGATCTAGAGAACTGCGGGGAAGATAATGAGAAGGTAGAGTAAAGTTATTTGAAGTTTGTTTATGTGTTTTTGTATGGGGTGAAAACTGTAAATGCATGGAATATTGCTTTGTAGGATAAATTTTGGATAGGCTAAGAGATGTTTATAAATATTGATTTGTAAGAACTTAAGAATATGCGCCTCAGAATTGTGGAATTATAGAAAGAGCTCGTTAAGGAGAAAAATGTCATAGCATCGCTGTTGAATTGACAAGCGGAGCTACAGGTTAGAAAAGAGCTAAAAATATTTGACTTGTATGCTGCATTACTTTAGAGCTACAAAGTCAAGTTAAAAGATAAATATTGATCGCAAATGTGCTAGAGAATTAGGAACGATAGTCATTGAGTATGTTCAAACTATTTCGAAGTGTTGGCAAATTAGAACATAAAAATTGTGTACCTTGAAAAGGATGTAGATGTTATTTCCATTGTTGTGAAGCTACTCCTTATATTGAAGTCAAAGTATAATCTTAGCTCATTGGCATATCAGATATAGAAATCTGTTAGAAATTTGAAAACCCATTTGTATTATGTATTGATTATATTTGTGGAATATTGTTGACTAAAGCTTGATGTTGTATTTGTGATGTAGGTCGAATTAGAGACCATTTTCTTGGCCGAAAAATAGACTCTTTAATACAACCATAAGTTTATAGCAGAATTTGATAGGATGACCGAGGTATATGATAATAGGGAGGATCAATATGTCAAAGTACAGATCTAGTTTGCTAAGGCGATAAAAAATGTTGACAATCAGACCCGACAGGTCGAAGGTAAAGATATTAAGATAGAAAAAGTATAAAGGGAGCTCGTGGAGGCGCAGACTGAAATGACAAAGCTAAAAAGCATTGTAGATTTGTTGACGGTAAAAGGTAAAGAAGCGGATATTGCTCAGTACTGTATCAAGTCGTTAGAAGTGAAATGATTAGGAAAGAAAATGAGCTTGAAAAAGTTTGAGCTGACCTGGCCCGTTCCAAAAGTGTGGTTAAGCAGTTGAGTGAGGCCTTGCTTGCTAAAGATATTGATTTTCGGATGGTTCAAAAATGGTGTGATGAACTTAATAAGAGGGTGGCCAAATTGAAGGTAGATTTAGCTACGACAAATTCGTATGTTAAGAAGGCCGAGGCTGGAGAGCGGCCAGAGAAGAAAAAGATGATGCCGGGGTCTCGATTACTAAAGGTGATGTGATTAACCCATCAGTTTGAATTAAATAGCTAGAGTTAGATGTAGATCGTATTCAAGCTCACGTAAGGAAATGTAACGAACGGCTAAGAGAGTGTGAACACAAGTTAGATACTGCTCTTTGTAGAGAGTTAGAGTTAGAGGGGGTGATCAAGATGAAGGATGAGCTGTTGAAGAAGGGTCCTGTTAGAGGAAGTAACACAAATGACTGGGAGTTGATGAAGCTTTGTGCTCAACTGGAGAAGTTGAGAACGACGATAACTGCTGAGCAAGAGAGCGCGGCTAGTTCAATAGCGCAGCTTACTAAGGTGATAAAAAACTTAAGGAAATGAGCAGAGATAACAAATGTTTTCCACAAAGATCTGAAGTAGCGTTATTAGTACTTAAAAAAGTAGTTTGCTGAGATAACCATGATTGACCGAGAGAAGTATCGCCGGAAGAGGTGTACATGAGGGAGTTGATGGCTGTTATCGCTTATTTTGTTGAAGAAGTAAGAAGGCTTGAGTTTGAAAGGGATACCTTGCATGATTGTGTGTCATTTTGAGGCTATATCCATAATGCTGATATAGATCGTGGGAATTTCCTGAACGATATGGAAATTGAGTTAGGTTCCCGACCTGATGAATTGGTAGAGCAAGGCAGAATTGTTGCAACTGCTCGAGCTCCAGAATTTATGGCTGAATGTCTTCCTATATAAAGGAAAGCATAACTGACCTTCCATAATCAAAAAACTTGTAGAAGTGACCTATAGTTTATGTATAGTTGTAAACATGTATAAAGATGAAAGGTAGTTTTACATTTTCTTTATCTTATGTCCGATAGGGATCATTGATTGAAAACTAGTATTACCTTCATTTTAATCGCTGATATTTGTATAGATGGACGATTGAAGGCTAGTATTACCTTTTCTTTAACCTTTATAAATGTCGATTGAAATCTAGTATCACCATTGCCTTAATCTGTATAGATGTCGATTGAAAGCTAGTATCACCTTTACTTTAATCTGTATATAGATGGTTGATTGAAAGCTAGTATTACGTTTACTTTAATCTATGTATATATGGTCGATTGAAAGTTAGTATTACCTTTGCCTCAATCTATTAGATTTAGTAGATTCTATGTGAGTAGAGAGTAATGTGGGAAAAAACTTAGAAGTTTTTATTGAGTAGAATAGAATGTACACTGTTAGAGATTAAAATCTCACTTTTGGAATGTAATGAAGAATGAGAATAGTATAAATGGGGAAACTATGGACTTAACAATAATACCGTTTTAATCGCCTAGTGGTCTATGGATTGGGGATTCGATCTCCTTGCTCTGTCATGAGATAGTACGATCCCAAACCAGTTCGACCAACGATGTGGAATGGACCTTCCTAATTTTTTGCGAGCTTCCTAGCTTGTACTTTTTTTCTATGCTGTGGGATTTCGCTGATGACGAGATCATCGATTTGGAACTCGTGGCTTTGGACTCTTTTATTGTATGAGCTGGCTAGCATATGGTGATATCGACCTAGGTTGGCAATAGCGCGTTCCCTATACAGTTTCATCAATCTAATTTATATTGCAAGCCAACTTAAACACGTTTTATTTATATGTAATCACGTGATCTTTGACAGGATGGTGGTACACTGTTGGAATGACGCCCTCTGTGCTTTAAGCCAGGAGGAAGGGGAAATAACTAGTTGATAGTTGTAGATTAGTATCGCCATTTACCTTTCTTTTGTGATTGAAGCCTTTTCTTGAGTCTATCTACTATTTTTTTTGGTGATTTCAGCCTGTTCATTGCCTTGTGGATTGTATGTATTGGATGGTGAATGGATGATGTTGTATTTGTCGAGGAAGGCTACGACCTTTTTACCAATGAACTGCGGCCGTTATCAATCCGAATCAGGCGGGGGTATCCAAACCGTGTGATAATGTGTTCCCAGATAAAAGAGATGCCTTTTTTTTCTCTAGTTTGACAAAGAGGAACAGTTTCCACCCATTTCATAAAATAATCTATTGCTACTAATAAAAAACATCGGTTACCTGGTATATTAGGAAATTCTTCCACGAGATCGAGCGTCCACCACTTGAATGGCCAGAACACCTTGCTTGGATGTAGTTCTAGTGCAGGCGCGTGGATCATGTATCCATGCCGTTGACATGTGTCGCATTTGCGTGAGTACTCTATAGCTTGCTTGCACATTCCTAGCCAAAATACTCCTTGTTTAATTACTATGTTAGCAAGTGATCGACCTGAGGCATGGGAGCCATAAGTTCCTTTATGAAATTCTTTGAGCATTCTATCTGCTTTCATCTTTGAGAGGCACTTAAGATAAGGCCTTGTTACTGAGCGGCGATATAGATTACCGTTCTGAACTGTATAACGATTTGAGTTTTTGATTAATTATCGATGCTTTTTTGGATCTGTCAGAAGGGGCCCGTCGCATTCGTTCTTTAGGTCGAAATTGGCAATAGAAGGATTTTGCCAATCGTCGTCCTCCTTTTCATAGCCCCTAGTATTGATTTTGTATATAAAATGGAGATTAATTCTAGGGGTATTTATCACCTCGATCTATAGATATCGTGTTTTTGTACCCAAGATCCTGGCCAAAAAAGCCAAGGAATCGACATAACTGTTCTCACCTCGAGGTAAATAGTCGAGAGGTGTTTTCGTGAATCTGCTCATCCTATCGGTAATAAGGGCTATATAGTCGATCATCTTATCATTTTTCTTGTATTGTTATGAGTATTGGTGGACGATGAATAAAGAATTTGTATATACTAAGGGATCGGGGATGCCGAGCTCGAGTGTTAGGTCGAGTTCATGAATTAGAGCTTCATATTTTGTGATATTGTTGGAGGCTTCAAAATCTATCTGGACTAATTTTTTGATTCTGTCATTGGAAGGCGTAATTAGTACTATTCCAATTCCTGACCCTACGGGTCCTGCTGAACCATCTGTAAGAAGTCTCCACCTTTTCTTGTAATCTATTCAACTCATTCGTCAAAGTGTTTGGCGGGTGGAGCTTCTGTAATTTCATCTGTAAGACCAGGATTGTGCTCCTCCTAATCGAGATCTTCCTAGGAAAATCTGCGAGAAAAGTAGCAACGGCCTAACCGTTTTCTGAATGGCGTTGTTCGAACTTGATATCATGTTTTCCCAAACTGACTGACCATTACTACACTCTTTGTGATTTTTCTTTTTTAGACAAAACTTCCCGGAGTGGGTAGTTTATCAGGACTTTGACTGAATGAGCATAAAAGTAGTGCTTTAGCTTTTATGAAGCGTAAACAAGAGTTAGAAGGCGTCACTCAATTTTAGAATACCTCATTTCCGCTTGAGTGAGGGTTTTACTGATAAAATAGACTGGCTTTTCAATCTTTCCCTTAAGGCGAATGAGGACTAACCTGATAGATGTGTCTATAACTCTGAGGTAGATGATCATTTCCTTATTATCTACCGGGGTGCTCATGATGGGAGACTTCCCCAGATAGGTTTTGAGTTCCTAAAAAGCTGTCTCGCATTTTAATGTCCACTTGACCTCTTCGTTGGGCTTAACTTTTCCTTGCCTGGTACATCCGCGAAGTAGTAAGAATAGCCATCGACATCGATCTAAAGACTTAAAAATGAATCAATTGATGGTAGTAATCTTTCCAGTGAGTTTTTGTATGTCCTTCATTGTTCGCGGAGAAGGCATATTTAGGAGGGCATGAATTTAATCCCGATCAGCTTTGATCTCCTTCTTGTTGATGAGATGGCCGAGGAACTTGCCCGAATGTACTCCGAATTGACACTTATCATGATTGAGTCGTATTCTGTAAGATTGTAGAATGCTGAATATTGTAGATAAATCTGTGATATGATTATTTAACTGTAAGCTTTTGCACAGGAGATTATCGATATAGACTTCAATAAATTTTCCCAAGTATGCTTTGAACATTGTTGTCATTAACTGTTGATAAGTTGCGCCTGTGTTCTTCCAAAGGGCATGACTTTGTAACAATAAAGTCCTCTTTTACTAATAAAAGTAGTCTTTTCCTGATCGACCTCCAAGAGGGGTATCTGATTGTATCCAGAAGCAGCCTCCATCATAGATAAAAGCTCATAACTTGTTGTGGAATCAAAAATTTGATGAATGATTGGAAGAGGGAAACTATCCTTCGGAGTGTGTTTGTTGAGATCGGTGAAATCTGCACAAACTTGAACTTTTCCATTCTTCTTTGGAACTGTAACAATGTTGGAGATCCAATCTGGGTACTTGGCTTCTCAGATGAATCCCACTTTAATCAATTTATCGATCTCAATATTAACCTCATTTCAAAGATGGGGTGAGAGTCGTCGTTATTTTTGTTTTACGGTCGTGGCATTTTTGTTGATGGCCAATCTGTGACATGCCTTGGATGGATCGACCCCGGGCATTTCTTTGAAAGTCCATGTGAAGATGTCTCGATTCATTCGTAAGAAGTGAACGAGGTCTTCCTTATCGTGCTGGACCAGCCTGGTGCCAATATAAGTACATCTGCTAGGTCTATCAATGTTTATGTACTTTGTAAGTTCTTCTGTTGAAGGCTGATCATTGATGTGACCAGCTTTATGTAATTGCTATGAAGCGTATCTATCAAATGTGTTGAGAACTGCATAAACAATATTTTTGCAAGCTTGGGAGAGCTTTTGACTACCTTTGATTTCGTAGATGCCATCGTTGTATTTGAAGCAAAGTGCTTGATGATACGTGGAGGTAATTGCTTCTCTGTTGTAGATCCAACAGCGACCCATAATCCTGAGATAACGAGATTTGGTGTTAATAATGCAGAATACGACGTCGATTATGACTACTTTAGCTGTGATAGGTAAGATGATCTTGCCCACTCATTCTTCCTTGGAGCCATTAAATCCACTGATATCGATGTCGCTAGGAATGACTTGATCGGCCAACCCCATCTGTTTGATTGTGCTCTGAAAGAGAATCTCAATACCGCTACCAGTATCAATCATCATTGAATGCAGGACAACTTTTTTCATCTTGAGCATGATAACCAGTGCATCATGATGAAGAAATCTGACGTGACTGATGTCACAATCCTCGAATGATATCCAAAGTCAGTAATTGTTCAATTCAGGAAGAAGTTTAGCTTCTTTGTCTTGAGATGAGAGATCGCAGCATTCTGATAATATTTTTTACCTGAATTTGAAAGAGTTGCTGATCTGATGGATTTTGATCATGTTGCTATGGTACATATGGTGCAAATGTTTTTCCTCATCTTAATCTTCGATCTGGACTACTTCGACTTTTTGAGGTTTGCCGGTATTTGTCTTGGAGCGCTTTTGATCACCCTGGTCCTCCTTTGGTTCACTGTTACGTTATGTATTTTGACCTTTAGTGGTTATGACAGATTTAGTAGATTTATGTCTTTCGGTTATCATCCTTTCCAGGTCGACATACCCATTAACCTTGGTGATCATATCCTCCAAGGTCGCAGGTTTGTTTAAGAAGATATTCTCCTTTGTTTTGCAATCGAGTTACAGCGCGTTGGTAAAAATAATAACAGCTATTTTCTGATCGAGATTATCAACTTTTCGCCCCAGCTCCAAAAAATTCTTTGTAAAGACTTCAAGCTTTTATCCTTGTGACTACTTGAGACTAATAAGTGAATATAAATTTTCTTCCTTGTCTTTATTGTGAGCATAAGTCTTGACGAAATTCTTTTGCAGTTAATCGAAAGTGAGGATGAAATCTTCAGGTAGATAATGGAACCACCAGAGTAGTTTTCCCTATAGGATTGTTATGAACAAACGACATAGAATATGGTTGAGATTTGAGTACAATCCCAGCGAATCACGAAATTGCTGAATGTGTTCTTTAGGATCGATTCCCTTATATTTATGTATCTTCAAAGTATGGAAACCTTTTAGTACCTCCATATCAAATAATTCTTTGGCAATCAGACTACCTTGTAACTTGGTAAAATCGTCCTTATTGCCGAGAGCTTGAGCTTCAATTAATTCCGTGATACGTTGATCCATGTGTTATTGTGTAACGCATTGATTTATGGCCTGAGTAACTTGGCGAGCTGGTCAAGGATTGTGCGTTCCGGTGCCTTCGCTCAGGCGTTCACGTGTTAGAATCTGGGGTTGAGGTCCCCGCTCCTCCTCTTGACGTTTAGAAGAACTGAGACCTCTGCTGATATCGGATTGAGCTTCTCTTCCCAAATGAATTTAAGTCTGAGGCTCACGTTGAAGATATCTAGAAATGGCTTGTTATTTACTCCTCGAGGTCCAAATCTTTCTCGCGCAGAAATTCAGGAGTTTACTGGTACTTGATCACGATCTCTGGTATGGGAAGCCTGTTGAGTGTCCTGCAAAGCTTGTAATTCAATCTACATGGTTATCATATGTTCTTAATGTCGCTTGAATGCTATCAAACGAGCTTGTTACTCACTTTTGAGCTCTTTGTCGCGGAGCTCACGGTCATGAGTTAACTGACGCTTGAGCTCATTATGCTTTTCTGTTTCAGCATGAAGATTTACCCGTAGTTCAGGGAACTATTCTAGTTCAACTGAAAGATCGAGCCGGATTCCTGTTGTGGGTCTCTTGAAAGTGACCATGATTGGAAATGGATAGTAGAGGAATAACGTGCCTTAGGATATCGTAGAAATGTCTTCTTTCCCACAGACGATACCAAATGTAATGGCCTAATTCCGTAGCTCAAAATAGCTCAAAATTAGATCTTACACCAAATGTATATGTGACAAAAATTAATGTAATGCAAGAAATGACACAAGTGATTTAGCGTGGAAAACCTGTGAATATGTAAAAAACCACGACCTCGAGTTGCGGGTTTAGTAATTGTAACTTTTATTGTTTGAGGCTGATATCTTATTATAAGTAATCTTTGAACTAGAAATGCTAGGTCTTGAAATAAAAAGTTTTGTGGTGTTTAAAATCTAGAAATTCCAGTGTTAGAGTCTAAAAAATCTGGTTTTTTTGGTTCTTATCTCCTCTAGAACTTTTTCTTTATATAAACCTTACATGTAGCTCGTTATCGTATAGAAGCGCATTCTTCGAATAATGAGGTAAGAGGCGGTTGAATATGTAACTGTTTAGTTTGTGGGAGACAGGTGTCTTTGACTTGTTCATACTTTGCTATAGTGCTCGATCCATGCTCTTTATCGGGTCGTAGGCTAGGTGGTAATGTTGATTGTACATGTCACGTGTGTAATGTGTAAGTCTAATATTAAGGTAGTTCGAGTTTGGACTAGGTTGAGGGATAGGTCCCTACACAAACTAATAAAAATAAAATAAAATGGAATAGTCTAATCCCTTTATAATGTCGTATTTCCCCTTTATAGAAATCTCTCTAAGAGAGCATCACCTTTTAACATCTTATTAGTTGGTTTTTTTGTGTTCTAGAGATCTAGCAACCTAAACATTCTTTTTATTATACGAAGAAGAGAGAAAGAACAATCCTAAGAGAAGCTACTTAGCTCAAAGTTAGGCCTCCTAAAGTGTAGACACCACAATTCTTCATTGCTAAGATCATTTCCCTGAAGAAGAACCTAGAACATATCTTTAAAAAAGAAGAAGAAAGAGAAAGAAGAATATACAAAGACTATAATATATATTTAAGCCTTATTCCTAAGGTTGAGTATCTTCTCCAAGATGCTTTTACAGTGAGGACTAAGGCTACTTTTATAGGAGAAGGGAGCCTTAGGTTTTCCTTTATCGTTATTGTATTATTACAATTATACCCCCTGTTAACCGACTTTAATAATTTAGCGGTTGCTTTAACTTTTTAAAATCCCGAGGCACTGACTCTAAAAAGAGAGACCCAGGAGGCCACCGCCAACCCGTGAACGCCAGTTGGTTAGGCACACTAGACCCTCGTTCACGGGTCTGTGGAGGACTCTAGGGTCCTGCTTTGGTTGAGCTTCTTCTAAGGTCGTCTGGTTGCCAGATTTGGAACTAGAACTTTACTAACTCTTCTCCAACAACTCTTCTGGCTTAAGGACACTTAATATCTGATTTCCTGAGCTCTTCTATGCTAAAGTTGTCTTGACTTTGATGTAGCTTTGATAAAGATTTCTAATCTTTTAGTAGACACCAGCAATGTAGATAGAATACAGAACATGCTTTTCTTAGGCTTGGTGTATGAGTTCCTCTTAGACCTTTTTTGAAGTATTTTTTTCATGTGTTTCACTTTTGGACATGTGATCGGAAAAGCAGTAATCTTGGCATACAGTCATTAGTTAAAGACATTTGGGACTGCAAAAATGACTATGTTTAAGGGGAATAAAATGTAAGATTCATGCGCTCATCAATGCAGTCTTCACAATCTCAAGTTGCCCCGATGCTCGTAATTGTTATGCGTACATCAGTTTGCGGGTCATTTCAATCTCTAGATGTTCAAATGAGCGAGCTAGATGTTGCGAACCTTTCATGTCATATGTGTCGTCTTTTGTCATGAATCGGAGCTCCTGGTGGTAACTGGAAGCGATAGCCTTCATCGTGTGCAGCTACTATAACCGACGTTACCCAGGTATTCCTACTTTTTCTCGACCATGAGAAAATTGACTTGGAGGACGACGGAACCTACGGTGACCGGAACACAAAGTCTACTCGCGGCTGCTTCTATAGACCCATTGAAGCCTTTAAGTTCAACGTTGGTTGGATTTCATTGTTTTAACGGCTGTGAGGAAAAGTACGTCTGCCACGCTTCCTGTGTCGACTAGCATAGTGTATGCAAAATGACGTTCTCGATTTTGAGTGTGATAACTAAGGGGTCAGAATGTGGGAAACGAACGTGTGATACGTCGCAACCGATGAAAGAGATACGGACTGGTCGAGGGTGCTGGCTTGATTCGAGTAGGAGTGTTGGGATTTTTTATTCATAGGTCAACCTGACGTAGTCTTCGACTCTCTTTCGCTTACTAACAACATGAATACTATCGATTTTAGTGAGTGTGGAGGTGGGGGAGCCGGTAAACAACAAATTGGTGCAGGCAGCTTCCCCACTTAATTTTTACGGTAAGAAAGATTTTTCTGGGATTTTCTTCAGGGATTTTAATGTATTTATGATATAGTAAAAAGTTGTGATCCTTCACAAAATGTTAGACCATCACTCCATAAAATATCAGAAGATAATCACTGTTTATTAGCTACAAGTTTATTGATAGCATAGAGCAATTCAAAAGCAGTAATATTGGTAAAAGAAAGGAATTAAGCATTAATCAACCAGGCTTAGTCGTGACAATTAGCTTGGCAATCTTCTACAGTTGGATAATATATTATGCCTGGTAGACTGGATGTCACACATACCCAGCAATCTCCAGCCTCTGCATGGCATTCACGAACTTCAACACACACAGAAATGGAGTTGTCCCTGAATGTCCGGGATTCACTATTTTCAATTTTAGTACTCGACATTGGATTCACTCTACCTATAATTACGAAAAACAAAAAAATAAATATAAATTGTTGTTAAAAAATAAAATGGTGATTGAAGATAATTGTACTTACCTTCCGTGACGGTGGAGAGAGCAAGGATGACAAAGTAAAGGAGAGCGAGAGTTCGGCTGGTGAGCTTAGTTGTCGCCATGGATGACTAATAAAACATGTACACTAGGACTACGGTTTATATAACCTTTTCATTAATTAATATGGTTTATTGCAATATTTATTAAATAATTAATAAGAACATTTTTATTTATTAAATAATTAATAAAAACATTTTTATTATTGAATGAGTTGGGGGGTGGAAGTAAGTGACATGTGGAATATTGGATTTTGCCGTTTCACTAAAATCAACAAAGAAGAGTGGAGAGTGGAGTTCATTAAAAGTGTGTTGCAGTCCTTTACTGTTTATTGGGTTGGTTGTTTTGGTCTTCAGTTATCACAAAAATTGAAAGAATTTTCAAAGAAAATCTTTGGTCTAGCAACTGTGATACTAAGAGCATCTCCAACGAGTGCAGGTTTGGGTGTAGGCTCTGACAAGTTGGCACAAAAAACCCAAACTCAAACCCAACCCTTTCCCGCAGTAAGTGAGTTTATTATTTTTATTTTTTATTTTTTTAATTTAGTCCACGCGGTATTCATTTCTCCGCAAAACTATTCATCTCTTTCACACATCAATAAAAAATATTTAAACGCGACGGTAATCAAAACACCGTGCGATAATCAAAAGTACGCTAAAATCATTTTTTTGAGTTTGAGGAGCTCAAACCCAGTTGGGTTCTGACACACAGCCACGTAAGCCAACCCACACCCATTTTTTAGCTGCTGGGAGGCCAAAAGTTTGGGTTTGAGTTTGAGATGACAAACCCAACCCAAGCCAAAGGTCATTGCTGTGTTGCGTGGAAAGATATTTGTATGCGAAAAAGAGAGGGAGGTAAAGGATTTTTCAAATGCAGTTATAAGCAGAGCTGTTTGGAATTTGATTACAGGTAAGAAGATCATGTAGTCAGAATGGATAAAAGACAAGTATCTTAAAGAATGTAGCTTTTGGAACCTTGTGATCCCAGATGATTACTCTTGGGGTCTCAGATCCATGATCAAAAGAAGAGACTTTATGTTTGAGAACTGTAAGTGTTGGGAAAACCGAGGGGGCAAATTACACTCGGAAGCACAATACAATCAACAAGAACTCGAAGAACCAACCCTAACCTAAGAGAATTTGAATAAAGGCAATAAAAGTACAACACAAGGTTTAATTAGGTGGAAACCCTAAACGGGATCAAAACCACCCCCGACAAGCACGACGAATTTATTATCACACTAAGGGTTACAAAAGGTTACAGAGATCACTCAAACCTCACCTCTACCCTTACAGATAATCTCAGCAAGAAACCCTAAAAAGAAAACCCAAGAAACCTTTCTAGAGCTAAATCCTAGATTTCTCCATTTTCTCTCTCTAACTCTTTCTCACAGTACAAAGGCCTTTAACATACACTCTATATTTATAAACTTTCCATTAGGTCATCTGCGAAATACGCATCACGAGATAATCCATCGCTTTGGATCAAATCTCCTTCAAAGCGAATTTAGAAACAAACAAACAAAGCCAAAGTCGTTCGAACAAGTCAGGTGGTCGTTCGAACGAATTAGACAATCCCCTAAAATTTTGGCCCAAGCGCTATTTTCGTTCGAACGACTTCAACAGTTTTTGAGCCGTATTCCTAACAATCTCTACCTCGGCGATAAAACTGTTTCTTCTGCTGTATTCGTCGTGTATCCTCGCCGGTTCTCAATTAAGATAATTACCTAAGTCTAGGCTTTTCTGAAACCCACCAATCGGAACCCACTTTCGGATCATCTTTGTAGACCGTGTCGTTGCTCCACCTTGAACTAAATTCTCTTTTCGAGAAATCTCCATAGCTCCCTTGGTACATGCAACCTTCACATCTCCACCCATTGATTTACCAATCAATGCTTACAAGTTCTCGCTTAGAACTCCCTTCATGATCAAAAAAGATTTCCGATAAAATTTTATTACTCCACCTCGCCCGGAGTAATTGTAGCCCTCATTATATAACTTGGAAAGTGAAATTAGATTATGAGTCATACTCGGCACATGTTAAACATCATGAAGAACTACGATGCGTCCATCGAACATCCTCACGCGAATATCACCCACTCCCGAAATCGGCCTTCTAGAGCCATCGCTCGTCAACACAAACTTGCTACCCTCACACCTTGCATAATTGCCGAACCATGCCTTGTGTGCACATACATGCGTTGTAACCGCACTATCAAGCACCCATCCTCTATCGTGGCGAGAACCATCAACGGCCACCACGAAGAGTGCCTCGTCACCATCATTACTATTAACCGTTGCCAGTTTGTTAGTGTCACTTCCGGAGCCTCTAGCCGAACTTGCTTCATTACCTTTCCCCGCTTTGCAATCTGATCTATAATGACCTGATTGACCACAGCTCCAACAAGTTCCTTTTCTGAACTTATTAAAACTTCTCTTCCCACTAACCACTATTACAGAGTTTTCCCCAAAGGATTCGCTACCCTTAAGTCTTCTTTCCTCAAAAAGAAGCGTACTTGTAACCTCCTCAAAACTCAAGGTTTCCTTCCCATACATCAACGTAGGTTGAAGATGCTTGAAGGAAGACAGAATATACCATATGAGTTGAAGCGCCTTATCTTCATCCTCAACTTTAACTCCAATCGATTCCAATTCCAAAACGATCCCGTTCAAAGAACCTATGTGATCACCAACGCTCGTACCCTCATTCATCTTAGGCGTATGAAGTCGCTCCTTGAGGTATAAGCGATTCGAAAGACTCTTTGTTTGGTACAAACTTTCAAGCTTTTCCCAAAGACCCTTTGCGATCTTCTCTCCAGCCGCGTTTGCCAAAACGTTCTTAGTGAGACAAAGGCGTATCCCGCTCGCAGCCCTTGAATCCAGATCTTCCCAGTCCTCTTCTTCATCTTCGTCCGCTTTCTGGGCCGCTATACCTTCAATTGGAGTTTTAGGTGTAGGGTTCCCTTTCAGTGCCTTGCGTAACCCGCCTTGAATCAAGATATCTTGGACTTGTATTTGCCACAATCCAAAATTAATCTTCCCATCGAACTTCTCCACATCAAGCCTGATCACGTTAGAATACTTGGATCTTCCCATCTTGCTACTCTACTTGCCCCAAACCTCGCTCTGATACCAATTGTTGGGAAAACTGAGGGGGCAAATTGCACGCGAAAGCACAATACAATCAACAAGAACTCGAAGAACCAGCCCTAACCTAAGAGAATTCGAATAAAAGTAATAAAAACCATCCCCGACAAGCACGACGAATTTATTATCACACTATGGGTTACAAAAGGTTACAAAGATCACTCAAACCTCACATCTACCCTTATAGATAATCCCAGCAAGAAACCCTAGAAAGAAAACCCAAGAAACCTCTCTAGAGCTAAACCCTAGATTTCTCTCTTTTCCCTCTCTAACTCTTTCTCACAGTACATAGGCCTTTAACATACACTCTCTATTTATAGAATTTCCATTAGGTCATCTCCAAAATATGCATCACGAGATAATCCATCGCTTTGGATCAAATCCCCTTCAAAACGAATTTAGAAACAAACAAACAAAGCCAAAGTCGTTCGAATGAGTCATGAGGTCGTTCGAACGAATTAGACAATCCCCTGGAATTTTGGCCCAAACACTATTTTCGTTCGAACGACTTCAACAGTTTTTGAGCCGTATTCATAACAGTAAGTACACGGTTGGGAATGGAAAAAACACGTTATTCTGGCATGATCCTTGGATTTCGAATGATATTCTTTCTCAGAGATTTCCGCATAGAAATATCCCTCTTTCTGGTATTAAAAGAATGGGGAAAGTTCAAGAGATCATAAATATTGATAGCTGGATAGTGCCTTCTTCCAGAAGAAGATCATCAGATCTTACTCTGATTTGGGATGAGATTGCTTCAATGGATATTCCTGATGTTTGAGATGATGATAGAATTATTTGGATGCCTAGCAGAATAGGGAAATTTACTACATAGTCTGCATGGGAGAAGCCTAGACAATCCAATACCATAATATCTTGGGATAAGCTAGTTTGGAACAAAATCTCTATGCCAAGGCATTCTTTCATCACTTGGTTTGGTGCGAAAAATAGATTGAAGACCAGAAATTTTATGGTTTAGATTGAAGTTCTTCCAAAATCTTACTGCTTCCTTTGTGATCTTAAAGAAGAAAATAGATCTCATCTATTTTTCAATTGTCAGTTTTCTGGTTATATTTATTAACCGTAGTAAAGTCTAATTGAAATAACAGCTTCTCATAACTGTAATAACAGCTTCTGGTTACAACTGATAACAGAAGTTAGTTACATTTAACTAACCATTGTAAATTAACTATTGTAGTCTGAGATTGGGAAATCAATAAACATCATTTGCTTCATTCTATCTTGTTTCTATTATGGTGTCAGAGCGAGAAACCAAATGGTAAAAATCGATCCAAATATTATTTTTTTCTCCAAATCTCCTTCTTCTCTCTTTGATCTGTGTGCAAATCTCAGATTCAAAGCTCAAAACAGAACAAATCGATCCAATTTCTTCTCCAAACCTCTCTCTCTCTTTCCTTATCTGTATATAAATCTCAGATTCAAAACTCAAATCATGGCGGTTCAAGCTTCTTCGAGCTCAATAATGGCAATTCACAACATAGCTAATTTGGTCCCAATCAAGCTCAAGAAGGACAACTATACACTCTGGAAGGCACTTTGGCTCCTAATTCTTCAAAGTTTCAGCCTTCTTGGCCTTGTCGATGGATCAACTATCTCACCTGAAGAATTCAACACTAAAATTGATGAATCTGGTAAACAAATCTTTACTTCAAACCCTAAGTTTTTGGATTGGACAAGACAAGATCAAACATTATTGATTTGGCTCAATGCAACATTGTCCGAAGATCTTCTTCCTTATGTGGTGAATCTTCCTACATCTGAGCTGTTATGGCGTACTCTTGAACGTAGATTTTCTCCAATCTCTCAGTCTCATGTGATGCAACTCAAATCTAAACTTCAGATGTTGAGAAAGAATAATGATTCAATCTCAGACTATCTTCAAAACATCAAAATGATTGTGGAAAATCTTGCTTCTTCAGGCTGTTTGATTGATAATGAAGACATCGTGTTTCACATCTTACATGGTCTTCTACAAGAATTTGATGCATTCTCAACATTAATCAGAGTCAGGTCTTCTTCAATTAGCACTGATGAGCTGCATGGTCTCTTATTGAGTGAGGAAATCTTAATTAAATGAAGGAACAAGAGCTTAGTTCAAACAGATTCTGCAACACAAGCTTTCAGTGCAAATAGAATACCAACTGATCAACAAAATGCCTCAACAAGGAATTTTAGTGGATATAGAGAGAGAGGTGGCAGAGGTGGTCGAGGATACTCAAGAAACAACAGCTATCAAAGCTACCCATCGAACTACAATGGAAACTACAACTCAAGCAGATCTCAACTCTCCTCCAATGGTGGAAACTCAAGAAATTTTAATAACTACAGGCTACAAAGTCAGTTTTACAATGGTGAGTCTAACAACACCTCTTCCAACAGGCCTACATGTCAAATATGTAACAAAATGGGTCATCTCGCCATTGATTGTCATCATCAGATGAGTTATGCATATCAAGGGAGGATTGCCCCATTTAGGTTGTCAGCTATGGTTGCCAACAAAAGTTCCTTCAATAACACAACATCAGCATCCAATTGGTATTCAGACATAGGTGTAACCAACCATATTACAATAGATCTTGGAAACCTGGATGAATACACAGAGTATGATGGTGTAAACAAAGTAATTGTAGGCAATGGCCAAGGTTTAAATATCCTAAACACTGGCTCTTCAATTCTTAGAACTCCACAGTCAACTTTTCACCTTAAAAATATCTTGCATATCCCCAATATAGCACAAAACCTATTATCAGTTCATATGTTTGCTAATGATAATAATTGTTCACTCACATTTGCTCATAACTCCTTTTTTGTAAAGGACAATACCTCAGGGATGATTCTTTTCCAAGGGCATCATAAGCATGGCTTATATCCCTTTTCTCTCCACTCACAGACATCAAAGACAAAAGATTCTAGCTCTCTAACTACCTTCATTGGAGTAAGCACATCCTCAACTATATGGCATCAAAGATTAGGTCATCCTTCTATCACTCTACTTCATAAAGTTTTGTCTTCTAATCAACTACCTATTACTAGTTCAATAAAGACTATGTCATTTTGTAATGCATGTTATTATGGTAAAAGTAAGAGGTTACCTTTCAATCTTTCAATGTCAAAGTCTACATCACCTTTACATATCATTCAAACAGACCTATGGGGTCCCTCACCTCAAAACTCTATCACAGGTTTCAGATATTATGTAAGCTTTGTGGATGATTGGTCTAAATATTGCTAGATCTATCCTATTTTTACTAAATTTGAATTCTTTAACATTTTTGTTCAGTTTAAAACAAAAGTTGAAAAACTACTTGACCACAAAATCAAAATTCTTAGATCTGATGGAGGGGGTGAATTTACTAGTAGTGTTCTTACACAATTCTTAGTCACACATGGTATTTCCCATCAATTCTCATGTCCTCACACCCCTGAACAAAATGGTATTGTAGAAAGAAAACATCGACACATTGTGGATCTATGTAGAACTCTTTTTGCTCAAAGCAACATGTCTCTTCAATACTGGGTAGAAGTTTTTCATACATCTGCCTTTCTAATCAACATGCTACCCTCCAAATCTCTTCAATATATCTCCCCTTGGGAAAAGCTATTTCAAACTCCACTAGATTATTCTTTTCTCAAAGTCTATGGATGAGCATGCTTTCCATGGCTCAAACCTTACACACCAAATAAACTACACCCAAGAAGAAAAAAGTGTGTCTTTATTGGCTATAGTTTATCACATAAAGGCTATAGATGTCTTGACACTTCCACCAACAGAGTCTACATCTCAAGACATGTGGTATTCAATGAAAATGAATTTCCTTTTGAAACTTCAACCCAACCAATAGTTCCATCTAAATCCACTTATATTTCACCATCATATTTCTCATACTTTCAATCTAAGACAAGGATAAGGATAAACGCAACAGTCACCACACCCACCCCTACAACCTCTATTTCTTTACCTAATGGTCAAACAAGTACAACTCCAACCACTTTGTCAAATACTACCCCCATTGTACCTGTACATGTACCTTTACCTGTACATGTACCTGTTTCTCTTGATATGTCACTCTCTCCTGTACCTGTATATGTTCCACCTACTATACCTTTCACACCAGTTGTACATGTTGTTTACACTGTACCTATCTCAAACAGTGTACCTGTCTCTACAACCATACCTATTCCTCCTCCCATAATTCACAAAGCTTCAACAAAAACTCAACAGTCCACAAACCCCATTCATCATATGTCCACAAGGTCAAAACATGGCATTTTTAAACCAAAAATTCTTCTAGCAACTAATCATCCCATTCAAGCTTTTTCTATGTCTCAATCAAGCAGTCTTATAAGTGCTCCAACATGCTTCTCTCAAGCTGTTAAGGATGAAAACTGGAGGACTGCCATGTCAACTGAATATAATACTCTCCAAAGTACAGGAACATGATCTCTGGTGCCACCAAATAAACAACAACATATTGTGGGATGCAAGTGGGTTTTCAGAGTTAAACAAAAAGTAGATGGATCAATTGAAAGGTACAAGGCAAGATTGGTAGCTAAAGGGTATCATCAAATGCAAGGCATAGACTTCACAGAGACATTTAGTCTAGTTGTCAAACCTTGTACTATAGTACTTTCTATAGCTCTTCAAGTTGGTTGGGAAATTAAGCAACTTGATGTCACTAATGCCTTCCTCCATGGTCACCTCAAAGAAGATGTCTACATGATTCAACCCCCAGGCTTTACAAACAAGGATCATCCTTCTTATGTTTGTAAATTGCATAAATCTCTATATGAACTTAAACAAGCTCCTAGAGCATGGTATGAAGAACTCTTCAATGGCCTACTTGAGTTTGGCTTCACCACTTCTACTTCTGACCACTCCCTGTTCATAAGACACCAAGATCACACCATTACTTTCATCCTTGTCTATGTAGATGATATCAATGTAACTAGAAATTCATCACATTATTGTCAATTTCTAATCTAACAACTGAGTTACAAGTTTGCAATGAAAGATCTTGGACAATTACATTATTTTCTTGGTCTACAAGTTCAGAGAAATGTGACAAGTCTCTTCCTTTCACAGTCAAAATATGTGTTGGACATTCTACAAAAAACATCAATGGAGGGAGCCAAACCATGTGCCACACCAGTAAGATCTGGTTCCAAGTTGGACTCTATAAGTGGAAATCTTTTAGAAGATGCAACAGAATACAAATCTCTTGTAGGAGCTCTTCAATACTTGACATGGACTAGGCCAGATCTTTCTTTTGAAGTGAATCAAGTCTGCCAACATATGCAATCCCCAAGAACAACTCATATGGTTGCTGCTAAAGGGATACTCAGATTTCTAAAAAAAACTCTTTCACATGGTATCTTGTACACAAAAGGTTATGTGTCCCTCACTGCCTACTCAGATGCTGACTGGGCTGAATGTCCTATTGATAGAAGATCTACTAGTGGTTATTGCATATTTTTTGGGAACAATCCTATTTCTTGGAGTGCCAAGAAGCACATACAGTTGCTAGATCTTCAACAGAGTCTGAATACAGGTCTCTTGCCAACACAGCTGCAGAACTAACTTGGTTTGTTCTTTACTTAAAAATCTACAATTTCCACTCTCTATTCCTCCATTACTCTGGTGTGACAACATTAGTGCTATTGCTCTTGCTTTAAATCCTATTTTTCATGCAAGGGTAAAACATATTGAAGTTGATTATCACTATATTAGAGAACTGGTTCTACTTAAACTGCTTGTTGTGCAGTATCTTTGCACCCAAGACCAAGTTGCAGATATCTTCACAAAGAGCCTCTCCAATCACAGATTTCAAATACTTCAATCCAAGCTTTCAGTCACCTGTTCTCCCTTCAGCTTGAGGGGGTGTAATAACCGTAGTTAAGTCTAACTGTAATAACAGCTTCTCATAACTGTAATAACAGCTTCTGGTTACAACTGATAACAGAAGTTAGTTACATTCAACTAACCATTATATATAAACTATTGTAGTCTGAGATTGGGAAATCAATAAACATCATTTGTTTCATTCTATCTTGTTTCTATTAATATTTGGTCTAATATTATCCAAAGCTTGGTATTTACAAGACTGGCTGGAGATTGGGAAGAAGAATTTAACTTTGTGTTGAACTTTAACCAGGATCAAGCTATAAAAGAGGTTCTTAGAGTGGCCTTTTGTGCTGCAATCTATTATATATGGGAAGAGAGGAATCAAAGATTTTCAAGCAGATTATATCTTCTAAAGAGTCTGTCCTTGCTAACATTAAATATATGGTGATCTAGAAAGTTCAAACAACAGAAGTCTGCCTCTGGAAAACTCAGGTGAACAGTCAGACTCTTCAAAGCTAGGGCATTTAGACTAGATTGAAACATCCTAAGCAAAGCTATTCTGAAGTATGGAAAACTTGCAATGAAACTACATTGATTCTAGATATTGCCTGCAATATTTCCTTAAATACATGTGGGGGATTATTCAGGCTCCCCAATGGTATTCCAATTACAGCTTTTGCAAACAATTCTCACTTCTCTCAGAATAAGGATCATCTTCTCCTCTGTACAACTAAAGATGGGATTGAGCTTTCTTTAAATCTTGGATGGAGAGAGCTGGTTATATTCAGTGAATCCAAGGTTGTTACCCATATGCTGAATAACGGCTGGTGCTCAGGCTGGAGAGAGCTGAAACTCTACAGGATGATAGATAAAAGAAAGAAGCAGATGGACATAGTAAAGTTCAAACACAGGATGTAAAATACAAATAGAGCAGCTAGAGAACTGGTTGAAAATAGTGTAAATTCTTGTATCTCCTTTCCTTCTTCTTTTTCTTTAGAGCTAACTAATTTGTGTAACACTGATTCTATGGGAATCTTCTCTTAGATTATAATAAGGTGTTCTGTTATGAAATCTGGTGGGGGTCTGGCCTAACCCCAGCTTCCTTCTTCATAAAAAAATAAAGAAGATAGATTGAAGGTTTCTTTGAACAACATCATGGCACTGGAAAGATAATCACATTAGATAGGTACAACGTCATGCACCTTCGCAAGCTCGTTTTGAGTTTCAACAACTATGGTCGTCAATTGACAATACTAGCAAAGTACAAGACGATTATACTTGCAATTAATTAGCCTTTATATCATAATATAGAATTCGCTCAATTCTAACTTGACTCAACCTCGGCTATCATTAAACTTCCTTTATCTCTCAGGACTATAATCATACCTATGGAAAGGAGCAGTTTCGGAATTGTATGGTAGCTAATAGCATTGTCTTTATGATTTATGGAATTTACGGGTTTTCTAAATTTAATATCAAAGGTGCATGCAATAGAGATTCTTGCCTGTTCCACCCATTGATCAGTTGCTATTGCCAGCTACAAGTCACCTGAGTTAGTATAAGTTGTGATCCTTCACAAAAATGTTAGACCATCACTCCGTATCAAATATTAGAAGATAACCACTGTTTGTTAGCGGCAATTAACTCACTTGATTATTGAACAAATTTAATAAATTTAAGAAAATAGGCTCGAAAATCCCACTTTATTTAAGATATAGAGCAATTCGAAAGCAATAACATTCGAAAATAAAAGAAACATCAAATAACTGGGGAGAAAAACCACTCATCAAACATGCATTAGTCATGGCAATATTTCTGGCAAAAATCTCTAGTACGATAATATACTATGCTTGGTCGACTGGCTGGCACACACCCCCAGCAAGATCCGTCTTCTGTTTGGCATTCAGGAACTTCAACACATGCAGTAATGGAGATTTTGCTGTCACTGAATGTCCCGGAATCAGTATTTTCAATCTTAGCACTCGATATTGGATTCACCCTGCCTATAATTACGAAAAATAAATAAATAAATAAATATATATATATAAATTGTTGTTCACAAATAAAACCGTGATTGAAGATAATTGTACTTACCTTCAGTGACGGTGGAGAGAGCAAGGATGGTAAAGAAAAGGAGAGCGAGAGTAACATTGATGAGCTTAGTAGTCGCCATGGATGATCGATAGAACATGTAAACTAGCTAGGACTACTAGGGTTTATATAACGTTTTCATCAATAAAGATGGCAGATTGTAATCTCTTTATCTCACTTTTTATAATTGAAAAAGCTGGATGTAATCTCTTTTATCTTACTTTTAATTAATATGGTAGATTGCACTGTTTATCAATTAATATTGAATCTAGAAAAATCTTTTTAACCATTGGTTTTAAGGCCTAAATCTCACCATTGATGCATAGGGCCTTTTTGATTTCAGGGTCAGGTCAGGAAATCAGGGATGTTGGACCTAAAGCTTAGAAACGATGTGACCATTGTACAAAAGACTGCCTTAGCTACAGTGAGTTTCAACAAGTCATCAATTTGACAACACCAGCAAGAGTACAGGACAATTATACTTGCATTTAGCCTTATAGCAAAACATAGAATTTGCTCTTTTCTAAGCTTGATGTAACCTCAGCTTCAATCCACCAATTCTATCTGTAGTGGCCTATTACGGATCTCAAACTCAAGCCTCATCTTCGACCATCATAGATTTAGTCGACCTCATCAACATACGATTACATGGTACACTATGGAACAACTACAAAGAAGAGTTACTTCTCATTCTCGACCTCTACATCAACAGCTCAATTCAACAAGCACTTCGTCATTAATGAAGCCGTTACAAAGCAGAAGGATCTGACCGTTACGCAATCAGTTCAAAGACTCATCAAATTCATATTGTGACGTTCATCATTAAGAATAGTAATGGTCGTCAAACGGTCATATTATAAGACCTATAAATAGGACCAGAGAACTACAAATTAAACACACACGAAATTTGACACATACAAATTCTATACAAGAAATTCTATACAGAATTACTTAGAGCGTTATTTGTAACTAGCAGTCCGGCACGCGTTATCGCGTGTGCCTTAAAATGTTGTTTAAAACACATTGTTTACAGGAGTCTATTCATGGAGGACACCACTATATGTTGTGCCTTGTAATTTTGGCTAAATCACAATGTTTAAAAGAGTTTGTACATGGAGGTAACACATTCTTATGCAAAATTCATAATGCTCCACCAAATGACATTAGTGCATCATATTATGGTACAGAGCGGATAAGGTAAATGAAGTGTTGGTGTTGTTGCCCTTGATTGTCAATATTTTTATCAAAGATATGCATGCTTGAAAGCCTGGTGATTGAGGACTTTTATGTAGGCCATTCAATTGAATAATTCTTAGGCAGTTCCTTCTACATGGTGGTACAGTTAATGTGTTCTCTATGAACCAAAGCAGAGGCCAGCGTACGACACTGTATGTCAAAGCTAAAAATGAATCATAATTTTTAGCAATTTAATTGTAGCTGTTCATCTGTGTTTGATAACTATGAACAACCTTCATAGATGTAGTTAGTTGGTAAGGTTTTTCCCCCTAAAACATGACCTCTCAATGTCAGCAAGGCCTCTTATTTCATCATTGATTTTACCTCCTCCATTAATAGAGACTCACAACAGTGGTAGACAATAAAAAAATGCATACTCATCCAGAAGAGTGAATAAACAAAAGATTGGCCATAAGGAAAATCATATTCTCTTTCAAGAAAAAAGTAATGAATCTAAACAGGTTACAATGATTACTGCAAAGGACTTGTCGAACAATTTTTAATAGACATACATACAAGGTTCACATGACCAAAGAGAAGGATTATGAACACAATTGAATAAAAAAAAATTGTAACCATTCATATACGAAAGAAGTATAAAGTGAAACGCAACGATTCTTAATAACTATACAAGCTTTAAGCAAACAAAAGAATACCTAAACAATTCCATGAGGAAAAAAACTTAAATTAAAGGAATGAATATCAAGTCTATTCTACTTGGATAAGACTGAGGACTGTGCTCACAAAACCATGTCCAAAGACCTGTCCATAGCGCATTATACCAGCACATTTATACTGTACATTATCCAAAAATCGTTGAAGTCCCTTATCATCGTAAGAACTAATTTTCTGAAATACCCAACAGACCTGTACAACACAATAGACCATCAATGGCATCAGTACAGTAGCCATTCTATTCCACAAGCGACGCTGCAAATGGCGAATATCTCAAAGACTTGCCTGATTTTGATTCTTTTTGTTAAGCTTCAATATACTTGCAGCTAACAAGAGAAAGTTCAAAGTAATTCCCAGAGTCGTCATGCATATGAGATTCCTTAGAGACCACTAAAATCCATTAGAGACTAAATAGATCTTCATGCAAGTATAAAACTATTACCAAAAGAAGTATGTGTTTATGAAAAGAAAATACAATATACCTCCTTGGCCACAGTGACACCATCATTTACAATTTTGGGGGAGCCATACTTGCTCTCTAATACCACATTCCTACCCTTTAGTCCAAGTGTAACTCCTACTAAATCTGCAAGTTTGTTAACACCAATCTGAAACAAGACAATAATTAAATCATCAATGAAGCACATGATGCAAGTCATCTCATGAGTCATGAGTAAAACAAGATGAACATAAAAATGATTCACACACTTACTTGCAACATCTTAGTAGCTGACCCATCCTTATTAAAGTGCAACTCCTTCGCTGCCCTAACTTTTAATGAACATCTTCTTTGTGAGGCTACATTTTGTCTCCTTCCCGTGTATGAAATTGAAGATATTGAACCAAAAGATGACAAATAAGTATTTGCGAGCTTCTTGTCTACGATAGTGCTGCTAGGAGCAGCAATGGAACCAACAGGAGAAATAGTGTTCAAAGCTGATGCCATTTAAGAGCCTGGAGATTATCAGCACAATTTAATTTTCAGCATTCAAACCATCATAAATGCCAAATAAACAAACAAGTAGTTACATCCAAGAAAAACTTCAGACAAATAAAAGCAAAAGTAAGTACTTCCATGATTATAATTAAACCCACGTTGCAGCAAAATGACATAGTAATCATTGGTGGAAGATACTAACTGATCCAAATATCCTAACGCTCAAAAAAATTGAAAGAGCCTCAACTCTACTATATGGTCATTTGTCAAACAAACATAACGAGTTATTATCCTTGCAATTAATCTTATTATCTGACCTTTTTTTTTGTTTCTTAACTGTTAATGAGTTATAGTCTACTCCCATTCCTTCTTCTCAAAGAAACACCCCAAAAGAAGATTCTATTTCTTCTCTTTAGCGACCCCCCAAACAACATAAGCAGATAACTCCATTCACTCTCAACATCCCCAATAACCATGTCAAGTAGTTAATTTACCCCAAATAATATTTTACCCGGCCATCTCTTTACGAAGAGAACTTCACTATAGCAGCTCACTTACTAAAATTAGATATTTATACTAAAAACTATAACTTAGAACATCCTAAAATCACAAACTCAGATTACCTAAACCATCTAAGACACAAATTACTAATATTTCTAACTTCAGCTACTCAATTACAAGAACCCAACCAGTAAACACAAACCCTACTTATCTACCCAATAATAAACCACTAAAGAAAAACAAAACACATAATTTATTACTAAGTTATGTTGACTACTCAAAATTCCAAATCCAATGCTAAATTGAAAAAAAAAGATGAAATTTTTTAATGTTTTTCAAAAATCTAAACTTACCCGGCATCCAATTTACTATATTAGTGATTACCCAAACTAAAGTAAGCACAACCAAAATCAACCATAACCCTTGATCCTTGATGAAGCTTATTAATACTAGTAATATGTTTTACGAGGAGCCACTAAGGTACTATAAAGAACACTGTATTTATCTCAAATTGTAAACTAGGATCCTGAAGAATATATTTATTGTTATAACCTAAACCTTCAATTTTCCTTAACTTGTGGAGGGTGGTGTGATTAACAGCCAAGATTAATTCTCATGGCATGGTTGACTTAGGAGGTCAGAGGAGCTACAACTAGAAGCAAAGACGACACCATTCCAAAGAGTGTGCTTGCAAACCTAGTAGGGATAATTTAATGCACGAGTTCTCATAGTTATACTTAGATCACTATTCATGTAAATAGATAAATAAAGCAGATTAATAAAAAAATAGGGTGCATATCAATGATATCATCAATGGCAGAAACAAAGTCGACAAAATATAGTATTAATAGGAGTTTTCAACGTTTTAGAATAGAATCAGCATCACCAAGTGATCCCAACAAATATGGTATTATTAAAGCAACGAAAGGAAGTCTAAAAACAAACATGTTCAAACAAACAACATTCAAGTACTAATACTTGAACATCCATACCATACCACCAAAAGCATGGAAGCGGTCAGGTAGATGCAGTCTTCCATTACTGGAAAATGACGACATAAATAGGAGCAGCCACTCTATTGCTGAAGCAAGTAAGCACAAAAATTGGCATCTTCACACGCTGATATTTCATCCTGTCTAAGTTATACATATGTTTTGCATGCATTGCATGTAGTATGGCTTATCAACATAGGTACCATGTCCCCCCATCTTCTTAACGCCAATTGCATGAATTCCTCGAGTACATGTCACATTATAACAATATCTACTAACATTAATAAACTATAATTCCCTCAATCGCTAAATAATCATCAAACTTGCAACCAATCAATCAGTAAACAATAATCCTATATCTATCAGGTCTATGTGTGTCTGATGGTTAACTCTAACATATAAAATACTTTTATGTTTAGACTAAAACTGAGATCATGGCTCAGCTTAGTACGCCTAGAATAATTCTATAAATCAACCATTTCAGTTTTCTATACGTTATAAATCTTGGAATTAAAACCGAAATACTTGATTTTAGGAGCTTTTTTAGCTAGGTAACTCAGTAGGTTTACCCATTAATTTTGTCACGGCTTCAATTAAGATGCAATGGATAAAAAATATTTCATCTTAAGTCAGCAAAGGGGTAAAATAGCATTTGATCATAAATAAGTGTTTAGTAGCATATGAGCCAAGAAAATTCATTCAACGATGATAATGAGAGAGCGAGAAACTCGAGAGTAATATTGGTTTGAGAGAAGACTAGTAATAAAGAAGATGGAGTTCAGACCATGGTCGGATCTTCCTCAAGAACTCTTGGAGATGTTTATGAAGGATCTTTTTATCACAGATGAAGTAAGGGTGCGTTCAGTTTGTAGGAATTGGAATTCCCTGCAACATGTACAACCTGTCAACCAACTTCTACTACTACTGATGTCAAAAGTGCCCAATTTGCATCCTATCTTTGATCCGTCCAGCAAGCAAACATGTAATCTCAATTTCAATCCTAGGGGAGATCATGTTCTTACTTCAAAACATGGTTGGTTGCTAATGTGCCATGGTATGAACACTACATATTTTTTAAGTCTCTTTACCGAATTTACGATTGACCTTCCTTGTTTCGATCATGAAATTTATTCGGGTACTTTCTCCTCTCCCCCTACATCCTATGATTGTGTTGTTTGTACCGTAAGTACAAGGACTGCCCATACATGTTCTCCCCGGGATCAAAGGTGGAAGACAATTTGTTACTCTACATGTTGCAACCTTACAGGTGTCAAATGGTTTACATGGATGAAAGTTCCTATATTAGCAATCTTCGCAGAAAAGTTGAAGCATTCAACGTGAACAATCAAAAGTGGAGTGTGTTATTAGAGCACACAATGTTTAAAGGTCCGTATCGAAACTTTATGTTGGAGTCTTGTAATGGCCAAATTCCATAAGATCGATTTGATTAGGAATTAGCTATCACACCAATAAACCTATAACAATACTCTACTAGAAAGTAATAAATGAAAATAGGTATTTTTAGCATGGAAAACCTCTGAATAGGTAAAAAACCACGACCTCGTATGGAAATTTTTTGTGAAAGTATCTTTATTCTTTGAAGTAGATTTATTTATTACAAGTGATCTCAAAAAGATAGAAATGCTTTTGATCTCGTAAATAAGAAGTTTGAGTTATTTTTTTGGTCCCTGTCTCTTATGGAACTTTTCCTTGATATAGGCTTCTCCACAGTTCTTCATCGTGCTAGAAGATGTTTTTTGAATAATGTAGTTAGTGGTGGTTGACTGGATAACTGACAAGTTCATGGGAGATAAGTATCTTTAACTAGATAGCGTATTTCGGGTTTAGCTCGACCTACGTTCTTGAGTTTTTCATGGACCTGGTTGGAATGTTGATTGGAGTGTTAAGTGTTAAAAATGCGTGAGCCTGGAATGGAGGTAATTTAAGCTGGACGAGCTCAATTTTGTGTGAGATTGAGGGATAAGTCCCTACAATTGCCCCCATGTAACCGAAGTCACGAGTGGCCTTGGTTGAGAATAAAGGTGTGGCAAGTTTGAAATTCAAAACAGAGTAATGATGGCGTTTGACTGGGCGGAAGTTATTTGATACTGGAAATTGATGGGTATTAAATGATGATACGGATGTATGTGACGGTTGCGTTTGAATAGTTGCGTCCAAAATGAATGATGACGCTTTGGAAAATGTACCTGTACATTAAATTTAGGGTTATATAAATAGTACCTGTAGCACACATTTGAAGTAATTTTTGCATGCGTAACTTTTTCTAAGATGGAAAAAACTTGGAGTATGGTTCTTGAAGAGAAGATTGCGTCTGAGATGCAGAGGTTGAAGTTGAAATACTTTGGTGATCATTCCTTGGAAATTATGATACCCGCGCCTGTTCCTCCGGTGTACGAAGGTTTGTCGGGAGAGGAAGCGGTTGAAGCTGAGGAAGACTTCTACTATAAGTGGAGATTTCATGTCTTCGTCTTGACAGGCGAGGAACGTTGGGTCTGTATCCGCACTCTTGTGGAAGACAGGGTTAGGGCCTCATATGCAGGGATAGGTATATCTGCGGGGTAGATATGCTGATTTCTTGTGTCGTCATGGATTCTAAGGTTAGGCCCTCATCATCTTTGCCAACTCTTCGGTGGTGGTGGTGGTTATAGAAGAGGCGGTGATGGCAGTGGATGAGGAGGACGAGAAGTAGGAGTTTGCTCACGGATTTCCATCGTGCTTTTGCGCTCAGAAGACCTTCATCTTGTTTTGTGGGGGCCAACACTAAGTCTACTGCTTGCATAGTTTTCGGTTGGAGTTCGACAGGGCTTCAACCGAGCTATGTGAGGGAAGATCTTTGTTGGTTCCAATGCCTTCGTTGCACCAGTGTGAAGAATTATTGGATTAAGAAGAACTGGAAGACATAATTCCTCAGTGTGCCTGAATAACCTGTGACTTTTAACAAACAGGGAAAACTTGTTATCTGTAAAGTACCTGAAGTTTGGTGCTGGATGGATAACGTTCTGCTGTACCCCTGAGGTCGATATGCTGAAAACTTGTTATCTGTAAATCGTATGTAATATCTTTGACAAAAATAAAAGTTGATATTGACTAAATTGTGTATAAAAACATTTCTTTGAATTGAACTGAATTGTGTTGGGTGTTGGTTGAATAACTGCATATAAGTGATGAAACAACGTTGTAATGTTGCTTGAACTGAGATCAATATGTGCTGACAATGTCGTACTGATATAAATGATTTTTGTTTAACAGGTGAGGGATAAAAATTGTAGTAAATGTATAATTGTAGAAACTTGAGCTATTACAGGTCGAAAGGGGTAATTCTCCTGATAGCACAAAGTCGAGTACAGTGACTATTGTGTATAATGATAAAGGGATAAGTACAAATGATTGATTTCATGATTTGGAGTTTTCTGTTACGAGATAATATACGAGGGATTGTAAAGTGGTAAGTCATAGAAAGAGGTATTCTGTTACGAGATACAAGGTTAAAATCACATATTTGAGGGGAAAGTATCTGATAAACGTATAAATATGGGTAGGATTTGTACCAGAGAAACAGAGGAAAGATTAGGATGGTACGGCTCGATCTCAGAGGATTCATCTTGCCGTGGAAGGATGATTTACTATAAAGATTGCTGAAGTACGTAAGGGGATCTTGGGTTCGTTTGGTTATAATGCGGAACTATTAGGGAGGTAATGTGAGCTCGAAGCGGGGATGCAAGGAGATCTTCTGAGTATGCTCATTATTTTGATGAGGTATGCTTTTGTAAATTTGTGAGGGATTCAGTTGATCGAGAGAAGTTGGCTGGTCTGATTGTTGAAGTTGAAATTGAATTAGAAGATCTGAGGATCGACGAATAATGTGATTAGATGATGCTTGTCTAGGTTATCAAGGCTATGATTGATGTTGTGTAAAGTATGTCTTATGAATAATATAATTGCTTTAAATGTAACAGAAATAATATAAGTTAATCGGATCCTCTATAGGGGCGAATTTGTTTTGAGACTGTTTTAGCAAACATCTTGAATAATTTTGAAAATTTGCACAGTTTAGAAAATGACATCAATCAGTATAAATATGATAGACAAGGACAGTGAACCAAAAATATAAAAATGCAGAAGCTTCCAGTTTTGTTTTGTATGTAAAATGAAATAGAACTCTGACACCGTACAGAGTGAGTCATCATGAGTATGGGGAGGTCAGGAAAAGATATGGAAATAGGGAGAAAAATATGTTAAAAAATGAGGGGAGTTGTAATGATAGAAAGGTGGCTTTATCGAAAAGGTACAATGCGTCTGACATGGAGAGTGGAAAGGACGCCTCAGTTATGGAATCGAGGACGGTTCGCGCGAGGAGCAATAAATGCCCGCCGCTGGAGAGAGAAAAGATAAATAGTGCTTCTTCATCTCCAATCAAGCGTTTTACATCTTCACAAAATTTGGAGAGCACTCAGGGAGAGTGACAAAAAATCAGGGGATCCGATAAAGAGTTATCCGAAGGTGATAAACGGTTGATGAGGGCAAAAGATTTTGGATCTCATAGGTTCCAATACAACAGCGTTGTGAGGGGAAAGCTTGACTCTACTGCCGATTCTCATTCGGATACTGAAGGTTAGTAGAGATGTATGTAATTATATGTTGATGTATGTATATGTTAAAGATATATTGTTATGCGTAAACGATTGATCAGAGATGCATATTGAATATATATATATATATATATATATTCATAGACCAAAGAATGACAAATACCTTAACCTGTATATAGGTCGAGCGTGAAAGGCATCTCTATAGGTCAAAAATGTGCTTGTAACAATTATTTTAAGATGGCTAGTTTGTCTGTTAATGAGGTATTGACCTCTGGTCGGACGAATGAGTCCGATAATGAAGGGGAAGTAAGATTGGAATGATTACCAGGTTTCCCTGGTCAGTTGGTATCTTATCCTTTGGGTTCTGCTACTTTTAGAGATTTTTGTAAAACCAAGGCGGCTGTAGGAGGGAAGTGGGGCAATTGTGCAGATTTTACCGGTAGGCAGTTTAGGGGTTGTATGGTTACAGAGGGTGAAGAGTATTTTTATCTGTTGGCAGATTTGGAAGTTGAAAAATGAGATAGGGGTATAGATGAATCGATCTCGTTAGACTATTTTGATGGGGATGTCCAGAGTGACATCTCGGAGGGTTTTTTGTGTTACCTATCCCAATTAGAGTATGGGTTGAGCCTTCCCCTTACCAATTTGGCAAAGGGGATTATGAATGCAATTGGGGCATGTCCTGTTCAATTGAACGGTAACATGTGGGAGGTAATAACCGTGTGTGACCATCTGAATGAAAGATGGGAAAGGGAGGAATAAGTGAGGAGGATAACCCTGAGGATGTTTTGCAGTTTTACAGGGTGAAGACTTTTAAAACTAGTGGGAGATCATATTTCTGTGCAAGTGCAACTCGGCCTCATTTTTTCGATCTGAGTTCGGCAGGTTGAACCTGGAATGATAACATCATATGGGTGAAAGGTAATTTCCTTCGGAGAGATGACGAATAACCTCTGGATCTTCAGTTTAGAACTGTAAAACAAAGTAAGTATAGACATGCATAGATAGAATTATTGTTACGTTTTGTTGACAACTGTAGTTGATAGTAAAAATGTGTTATTGCAGGTGTGAAGTCTACAGTCGAAAGGAAAGAATCCCTATTAGACAAAGTTGGGGAGGAGGAGACTGAACTCAAACTTGTGTTGGAGGGACTCGGTCTGAGTAGAAAAAAGAGGGTTGATAGTAGGTCGAACAAGTTTAGGAAGGCTCAGTCTACCAGGTCGATGACGGGGGTTGATGAAGGAAAAAAAGAAAATAAGTGGAGATGAGGTTCGAACTAATTTGTCCAAGACTCCTGGATCGGGCAGTTCGGCTCAGCCTAATCTTACGACGAGCATGATAACTCAAAAATATCTAATAAAATGGATGTTAAAGTCTTTGCCGGCCTCGGAAGCCACGAAAAGTGGTAAGGTCTCAAAAGAGAAGAAGGGGAGGGTTAAATCCTCTGGGGAGAAGGTCACTGAGGTATGACCTACTGTGGTGGATGACCTCAGGGAGGTTGAGGAAAGGGTCAGGTTGGTGGCTCTCCACGGAGAAGAAGATACGTGCAAAATGGTAAGTTTTATTAATCTGGAAAGAGTTGTTTTATGTGTTTCGAGCTAATCAATAAGATTGATTCGTTTTATGTAGGTCGCTCATATCGTGAAGGGAATCTGGCTCAATATTAAAGAAAAAAAATCTGAGCTGAAGAAGGCTAAGAGCGAGCTGGAGAAATACCTAGCTCAAGTCAAGACTAAAGCCATGAAGGAAGTTAGGCAGCTGAAGGCCTCTCATATTGTGGCGATCGGCCAGCTACAGGTCGAGGCAAAGGCCAATCTAGACGAGATGGCTGAGGAGCGTGATAGGCTAGGGTATCATTTGATGCTGAAGGGCTATTCTGAGGAGGTGGATGCCATTAAGGTTGACACCTATGTTGAGGAGATAGATGATGAGGAAGCGGAAGTGGTGGGGGTCGTGGACAGTCTGGATGGTGTCTCCCGCTAGACAGTGCTTGACAACCAAGGGGATGATGTTCAACTCCTAGAGGGTGGTAGCGAAAGGTAGGGTAGAAACGTGTATTTGTTTAAATATTTTACAAGTTGTTGAATTGGATGTGGGGAAGAAACTTCTGTAGATTGACTTTGTTTTACAAACATTTTGTAGGTAGTTAGAGAGATGAGTCTCAGAATAAATGACCTAGAGTCTGGACTTGCTAGGGAAAGAGAGACCTCTGAAGCCTTGTTGTCTGCGTAAGCAGAGCTGCAGGTTAGATCGGAATAGGTTTTTCAACTTGCAGGTTACATCAATGTTAAATTATCAAGTCAATAGGATAGAAATACATGGCAAAAATCTAACGCGATTAATACAGAATAATATATCGAAAGTATGTACCTTATAGGCCGAAAGAAGATTCATGAAGTATTCATCTGAGAATGAACTCCAAACTTTTAGTCTAAAAGTATTTAGAAGTAGATGTTTAGAAATGACATAGACTCTTAGAAATGTAGTATGTATATATTCAAAGGCTTTCCTAAATCGAACTCTCCTAAAACTTGTTATATTTCCCAGGTCGAATTGGATTCATCTCGTGCACGTGAGGACAACGTACTCATGTCCAATCGGGATTTTGAGGAGCAGTTCGATAGGATGAAGGAGGCAAACAAGAACAGAGAGGATCAATATGTTACTCCCCAAAATCCGGTAATCGGTAGCTTGACCAATTACTAGATTTTAAGTAGTGCAGGTCGGGGAATCCAAAGATTCTACCCCACAAATAGCCAAGCCGTAGACAAATTTTGGCTCGGCTATTCACATATAGCAATAATCATCAGAGTAAAGAAATGAAATAACAACATAGCGGAAGCGAAAAACATATATACATATCTGACAGAAATATATACAATGTCCAAAATAAGGTACAACAACATACGCTGAGATAGCAACAAAAGTCTAAACTAAAATTGGTCGGCAGCGTCAATTGCTCCAAATACTGCTGAGGCTCTCAGCAACTCAGACTACTCAACCTCTGAAAGGGGGGAAACAATACGAGAGTGAGCAAAACCACGGCTCACTGAATACCCAACAAGTCTAAATAACATACTAGTAAATAGATACAGGTAAGGAGAGTGAAGTGAAACAGATAGAGTAAGTTAAAGTAGAAAAATAGTAACTAATAGATTCATGATCCAAGTAACTGAGTAGTAAGAACAGAAAGGAAATATATGAGTAACCAGAGTAAGAATAAGGAATATAAGAAAAGGAGGAATGTGACAATGAGGGAAAGATGCAATGATATGCCAATGATGTGATATGTGCTAAGTTCTAAATGCTAAATGAGTTGATGTTGAAAACGTGATGCAATCCTATTATTATAATTAATGGTTGATCAACCGCTAGCATGTTTGACTTAAAAAGATCTGTTAAAGGGATACAATGGGTACAATTTTTGTCAAGCTCGACCAAGCTAGTGGATACTCACTTAATCAAAGTGTTCCGGGCTTTTCAACCCACGGAGCCAACGTCCGAACTGTATTTCATTCCGAGGAATTTCAACCACAAGGATAAGCCCTGTACCGGATTGTAAATACTTTCTCATACCTCCCCATACTCCCGGATGGGTTTATTAGGTATGATAGTATCCATCCTGGACCCACCTACTATTTCAACCCGATGTAGGACTCCTGCGATCCTATCGAAGGTCAAGCGACGTAGAGCTTTTTTATGTATCCGATCTCAATAAGTTAAAAGAGTTTGCATGATTTGAAAGGATATAACAGATCCCAAGGATCGCAATGTAACATCCGTGAACCTGACAAACAAACATGGGATAACCACCTACAGAAGAGCGTGGCAACAATCCTAAACAAAATGCCCAATGACTCGGTTGCACCATCTAAATCGATGAAACAACAACCTAACCGTCATCACAACTAAACAACCTTAGTCTCTAGAAGACTGAACCCAACAACAAGAATGCAACTACTAGTAACTACACTAACAACTTCTAGCAAAACCCAAAGCCAATGTAACTATAGTAACTAAAGAGTTAACAAATATACGAAGAAGTAATATGAAAATAAACCCTAACTGATCACAGCACTTCTATGCTCAGAGTACTACTCTAATAGACATCTATTAACTAGTAGAGGAATTTAAGAATTAAGGGAAAACTCACCTGAAGGAAATCCCGAGTCCTGCGGAAAACCAACCCGAAAACCCAACTACGATCCGCAGAAAAGAAAATGGAACGCCTGGTAATATAACACACACCAGGAATAGCAAACAACCAACAATTTAAGGAAACGAGAATAAAATCCAAACCCTAGAAATCAAACCCTAAGCCAAATCAAGCGGAATTGACGGAAAGGAATAAGGGAATTACTTACCGAGGATAGGAGAAGAGATCGCGGCGAAGCTGAGGGAGAATCCATGAGCGAAGAGGAAGGTTGGATTAGGAGTGAGGAGGAGAGAGGAAAAGGTTAGGGAGAGGAGAGAGTAAAGGAGTGAAGAGAGGAATGAAGAAATGAAGTATATAAACCCAGACGCAGCTGAAATCGCGCCTCTATTCGAACAGGGAAGATCCTGTTCGAACAGAACAAGGCTTGTTCGAGCAGAATGTTACAGGAATGAAATAAAACTGTCCCTGGAAGATCCTGTTCGAACAGACAAAGTCCTGTTTGAAAAGAATTGGTCTGTTCAAAAAATGGACTTACCAGAAAAGCTAAGGAATTGCCGGGAGACACCACGGACCACCCCGGAACTCCACGGAGCACCTCCACCACCACACAAACACTTCAACAAACCCAACCAAGGTTCCCGAAGGTAAACAAACCACCTCTACCGCCCCTCGGCAACCAAAACGCCTATTCCCCCAAAAAGAATTTTTTTCCTTGGGTGACCCCGAAAATCCGCCGGCCACTCCAACCGTTTACCAGAACCACCCCAAATCACACACACAACACATAAATACTACTACCAAACTTTCTACAGGCTCCCAAGGCCATAAAACCACCTATAACTCTAAAATACCTCCGAACCTCCCAAAACTACTAAAGGAATAAATTATGAGTAGAATGGATGCATAAATGATTAGTAGAATGGATGAAAGAGTACATGCGGAAAATGAATGCGGAACTTAACGTGAAGGAAAGGAATCTAATATGCCAATGAGATTAAGAATAGGATTAAGAGTGAATATTAGGAATAATTAAATACGGGTTATTACACAATACGTAAAAGTGCATTTCAGACTTGTGAAGTTGACCCAGGTCGTTTGGCCCATTTCCGACATGACTCTTCAGGTCGAAGAGGTAGATGCTGAGATAAATAAGGGATTAAATGAGCTAGCTAAGGTCACAGAACTTGTCGAGAAGTTTCAACGACAAGTTGACGTGTTGGCTATGAAGGATAAGCAGGCTGAAACGGCTCAATAGCGTATTCAGGCGCTGGAACAATCAGAGGAATGATTTCGATCTGATCTTCAAAACTGTAGGAACGAGCTGGAGCGAATGAGATGAAAATTTGTCGAAAAAGGACGACGAGTTGAGGGTAGCTCGAGAAAATCTGTCGGCTTCAGAAGTCGCAGCTGAACATTTGGAAGCAATTCTCCTCACCAAGGATATGGAATTCCGAGAAATGCAACGAGGGTGCAACGACTTAAACGAGAGAGTTGCACGAGTTAAAGCTGAACTGACGCAAGCCCTTGCGCGTGCCAATAAAGCTGAGGCTAGAAAGCGTTCACGGGGAAGTAGAACTGAGGTTAAGGCTCCTTTAGTTTGAGGGGATGTAGTTAGTCTCTTAGGTCGCATTAGAGAGCTAGAGAGTGACGTATCTCAAATTCAGGGGCATGCTTAGAAGGGAAATACGAATTTGAGGGAATGCCAACATAAGTTGGATGCTGCTCTTATCAAGGAGAAAGTTCTGGAAGTGGAGATCAAAGCAATGAAATTACTGGTGAAGAGGAAGGAAAAATTATTGAAAGATCTGCCGACTAGGGAAGAGTTGAACGTAGAAATTGGGAGACTTTGTGCTCGGGTAGTAGACTTAGAAGCCATGAACCTAGCTGAGTCGGCGAAGTATATGGCCAAATTGGAAGAAGATGTCATCTATCATGATAAGGTTGATGCAGATATAATTGAACGGAAGAATGAGTACGCTAGATTAGAGTCACGCTTCGAGAGGTTAAAGGTGAGCTTTGCAAATATGGTAGTACCTAATGCATCTCGATCTGACATGTTAAGGGTGATTGTTGCATATTTTGTAAAGAAAGTAAAAAGACTTGAGTTAGAACGAGATATCTTGTTAAAAACTCTGTCAGATAAGGGATGCATCTGTAGAGATAATATAGATCGAGGAAACTATCTGGGTGTCATGGAGACCCAGCTGGGCCCTCGAACTGCTGAATTGATAGAACAAGGTAGAGCAACCGTGGCCCACGAACTGAAAGCTCGACCTCTTGATGTAGGGGGAAGCACCGCTGACACTCTATCAGTAGAAAAGAACCCTTTGTAATATGAATTTGACCTGAAAATAAATTATATATGTCACAGACACAGTGAAATAAATGAAAGCTAGTATGACCATTGCCTTATCTTGTGTCTAGTGGGGTCTTTGATATAAAACAATTTTTTTACATTCGCTTTAATCACAGAAATGGGTTGAGTTAAACCAAGTTGAAACTTGATTTGAACTATAGAAATATCACAGGCATATTGAAAGAGATGAAAGCTAGTATGACCCTTGCCTTATCTTATGCCTGGCTGAGTCTTTGATATGAAACAAGTTCTTGCACTTGCTACAATCGCAGAGATGTAAAAATTCAGCTGAACCAAATGTTATCCTTGATCCAGCCTACTGAAATGATCCAAACAAGTTGTAAAAGATGAAAACAAGTATTACCTTTACCTTATCTCTCGTTTGGCTGAGTCTTTGATGTGAAACAAGTTTTTACACTTGCTATAATCGTAGAGATGTAAAGATTCAGCTGAATCTAGTGTTATTCTTGATCCAGCCTACTGAAATAATTTAAATAAGTTGCAAAAGATGAAAACTAGTATTACCTTTGCCTTATCTCTTGTTTGGCAGAGTCTTTGATGTGAAACACGTTTTTATACTTGTTACAATCGTAGAGATGTAAAGATTCAGCTGAACCAAGTGTTATCCTTGATCCGGCCTACTAAAATGATCTAAACATATTGTAAAAGATGAAGACTAGTATTACCTTTGCCTTATCTCTTGTTTGGCTGAGTTTTTGGTGTGAAACAAGTTTTTACATTTGCTACAATCACAGAGATGTAAAGATTCAGCTGAACCAAATGTTATCCTTGATTCAGCCTACTGAATTGATCCAAACAAGTTGTAAAAGATGAAGACTAGTATTACTTTTGCCTTATCTCTTGTTATGCTGAGTCTTTGATGTGAAACAAGTTTTATACTTGCTACAATTACAGAGATGTAGTAATAGAAACCAATCAAGAGATATCCCTGATTGAACTTGGAAAAGATTTGTCGTAAGCTAGTACTATCTATGCTTGAATTTGTAAAATATAGACAAATGTTCGTGAAGAGAAAGACATTGTTCCAAAAAAACTTTCATTGATAAGTTCAGAATTTACATTGGATGGAGATAAGAATCTCACTTTTGGAATTAAAAAATAAAAAGTGAATAATGGAGATGGAGTAGTAAAACGCCTAGCGATAGTACCGTTTCAGTCGTCTAATATTTTAAGGATTTGAAATGGGGATTCCCTCTTCTGTCATGAGATAGTATGATCACAGGCCTGAGAGACCTGTGATAATGAATGGACCCTCCCAATTGTCGGCCAATTTTCCAGCGTGAGGCTCTTTATGATGTTGAGGAATTTATCTGAGGACGAGATCTCAGATTTGGAAAGTACAGCTCCTGACTCGGTTATTATACGATCTGGAAAGCATATGATGATATCGACCTAGGTTAGTGACGGCGCGTTCCCTGGTTTCATCAATCATATTGAGGTTGTAAGCCAATTCAAACTCATTTTCCTCGTCAGTCAGCTCGTGATTATGAACCGGATAATGATATTCAGAAAAAATCACTACCTCAGTGCTATAGGCAAGGAGGAATGGGGTACACTCAGTGGATTGTTAGGGGGTCGTTCGATATGCCCACAGGACGCGAGGTAGTTTGCGAACCCAATTTCCTTTTTTTTTTGTCAGTGAAGCAATTTTTTGAGTCCATCCACGATGATTTTGTTGGTGATTTCGGCTTGGCCATTGCCTTGAAGATATTATGGATTTAATGGTGAGTGGATGATATTATGGTGATTTAGGAAAGTTGCGACCTTATCTCCCATAAATTGGGGCCCGTTATCGATACGAATTAGGTGAGAGCACCCGAATCGAGTGATTATGTAGTTCCAGATAAAAGATATAACCTCTTCTTCTCTGGCTCGACATAGGGGAATTACTTCAACCCATTTTGTAAAGAAATCGGTAGTTACGAGTAGGTGACGGCAATTACCTGGAGAGTTAGGGAATTCTTCGACGAGGTCTAGTGCCCATCTTTTGAATGGCCAAAAAATCTTGTTTGCATAGAGTTCGAACGTAGGGGCACGTATCATGTGTTCATGTCTCTGGCAGGTAACACACCTGCAGGAATACTTTTCTACATGCTTGCGCATGCCGGGCCAGAATACTCCTTGAGTTATAGCTCGGTTTGCTAATGATCTACCTGCGGCGTGGGAGCCACAAGTTCCTTCGAGTAATTCGCGGAGCAGTTCGTCTACTTTTGACTTCGAGAGGCACTTGAGGTAAGGTCCTATAACGGAAAGGCAGTAAAGCGTACCATTTTGAGTAATATAATACTTCGAGTTGCTGATCATCTGTCGGCATTCTTTTGGATATGCTGGGAGTGGTCAATTATACTTGTTGTCAACACTGAGGTAGGCTAAGAAAGAATTTTGCCAATTGTCATCTCCCCCTTTATTGCCCCTAGTGTTGATCGTGCATACAGATATGCGATCAATGCTAGGGGTTGAAATGATTTCGATCTAGAGAGATCGAGCTTCTGTTCCTAACACCCTGATTAGATTTGCCAAGGAATCGGCGTGTCTATTTTTACCTCGAGGAAGATATTCGAGAGTTGCTTTTGCAAACTTACTCATTCTATCTGCAAAGAGGGCTACGTATTCGATCATCTTCCCATTCTTCTTGTACTGCTCAGAATAATGATGAACGATGAGTAATGAATCTGTGTAAATTGAGAGTTCGGGAACATCGAGCTCAAGAGCAAGATCGAATCCGTAAATAAGAGCTTCATACTCGGTGACATTATTTAAGACCTCAAAATCAAAGCAGATTGATTTCTCAATTCTGTCATTAGAAGGGGTAATCAAAATGATCCCTATCCCTAACCCTGCGGGTCCTGCTGATCCATCTGTGAAAAGCCTCCATCCTGACATAGTGATCCAGTCAGCTCGTTCGTCGAATGGCTTGGGAGTTAGAGTCTCTGGCATATTTTCAATAAGGTCTAGGTCATGCTCCTCCCACTTGGGATCCTCCACTGGAAAATCCATGAGAAATTTGGCAAGGGCCTGACCTTTTTTGGAATGACGTTGTTCGAACTTGTTATCATGTTCTTCCAAACTGACTGACCATTGTTGCACTCTTTGCGAGTTCTCTTTTTTGATAGAACTTCCCGAAGTGGGTAGTTTGTCATAACGTTGACGGAATGTGCTTGGAAGTAGTGCTTGAGTTTCTGCGAAGTGTAAACATGGGTGAGAAGAAGTTTCTCAATTTTAGAGTACCTTACTTCCGCTGGTGTAAGTGTTTTGCTGATGAAGAAGACTAGTTTCTCTATCTTCCCCTCTAGGCGAATGAGAACTGAGCTGAGAGAGGTGTCTATGACTGCTAGGTAGATTATCAGTTCCTCATTACCTACTGGGGTACTCATTATGGGAGACCTCCCCAAATAGATTTTGAGATCCTAAAAAGCTGCTACACATTCTGATGTCCATGTGACTTCTGCAATTGGCTGAACCTTTCCTCGTTTGGTACATCCGCGGAGTAATAAGAATAGCCATCAGCAGCGGTCTGAAGATTTAGAGATGAAAAGGTTGATAGCGTTAATCTTGCCGGCAATTTTTTGAACGTCTTTTGTTATCTTTGGAGAAGGCATGTCAAGAAGAGCGCAAATTTGAACCGGATCGGCCTCAATCCCTTTCTTGCTGATGAGGTGGGCTAGGAAGCGGTCAGAATATACCCTAAATTGACATTTATCAGGGTTGAGACGCATTCTATAAGATCGAAGGATGTTGAATATTGTGTTGAGATCTGAGATGTGATTATCTGACTGTGCGCTTTTGCACAAGAGATCATCGATGTAGACTTCAACGATTTTTCCCTAGAATGCTTTGAACATAGTAGCCATCAATCGCTGATATGTGGCACCTGCATTCTTGAGCCCGAAGGGCATGACTTTGTAATAATAAATACAAATTTCTGTGATGATAGTTGTCTTCTCTTGATCTTCTTCAAGAAGTAGGATTTGAGTATATCCTGAAGCAGCGTCCATCATAGATAGGAGATCATGACCTGCTGTGGAATTGAGAATCTGATGAATGTTGGGAAGGGGGAAACTATCCTTTGGAGTATGTTTGTTCAGATCTGTGAAATCTACGCAAACGCGGACTTTTTCGTTCTTCTTTGGGATAACGACAATGTTGGATATCCAGTCTGGATACTTGGCTTCTCGAATGAATCCCACTTTGATCAATTTCTTGATCTCGGTGTTAACTTCATCTCGAAGACGAGGTGAAAGTTTTCGCAGTTTTTGTTTGACCATTGTGGCGTCGATGTTGATGGTTAACTTGTGGCAAGCCATGGATGGATCGACTCCAGGCATTTCTTCAAAATACCTTGCAAAAATGTCTCAATTGAGTTGTAAGAACATAATGAAAGCCTCCTTCTCATGCCAAACTAGCTTGGTTCTAATGAATGTACCTCTGCTAGGCCTGTTAATGTTAACATATTCCATGGGTTCCTCTGTAGGTGATTGATCGCCGAGATGATCAATTTTCTGTAATTGCTATGCAGCCAATCTATCTGAAGTATCTAGGATGGCAGAAATAGTATTTTCACAAGCTCAAGAGAGTTTTTGACTACCCCTGATCACATAAATACCGCTGTCGTGCTTGAATCTGAGTGCTTGATAATAGGTGGAAGCGATTGCTTCCATATTATGTATCCAGCAGCGGCCCATAATCCCTAGATTACGAGACTTGACATTGATAGCGTAGAAAACAACATCGATAGTGGCTGGTCCTTCAGTAATAGGTAAGATAAACTTGCCTACTCGTTCCTCCCTAGAGCCATTGAACCGACTGATGTCTGTGTCACTCTGAATGACTTGGTCGGCCAAACCCATATGGTCAATCATACTCTAAAAAAGAATTTCAATACCGCTTCCAATGTCGATCATCATTATGTGCATGAAAAACTATTTCATCTTGAGCATTATGACTCAGGAAGAAAGTTGGCTTCTTTGTCTTGAGGTATAAGATCACAACATTTCGTGAGCCTTTGGCGCTTTGATCGGTTGGAAATTGTGATCTGTTTGATTTTGATCATGTTGCGGAGGTGCATATAGTAGAGATGTTTCTCCTCAGCTCTGTCGTTAACTTGAACAACTTCGAGTTGCTTCTTGTAGTTTCCATCTTGGTATGACTTCAGGTCAACAATATATTTGAGCATCCTTCTTTCCTTGAAAATGAGCTCGAGCATCCGTTGTAGAGCATAACACTTTTCAGTAGAATGGTGATTTACCTTATGGTGTATGCAAAATGGTCATTTCTCGATGGGCTCTAGTAGTTAGGAGACGTGGTAGAGTGTATCTTTCAACAGCAGTAGAAAAATTGTGGTGATTCAAATGTTCTGCTTCGGGAGGCGGGTTTCTTTTGAGGACCGCTTCTCCGAGGGTATCCAGTGTTTCCCTTGGTGCATTTCTAATCTCCCTGTTCCTCCTTGAGCTCGCTGGTTCGATCTGAAGGTGAGGCTTTGGTGGGAAAGGACATATTTAATAGACTTTTGTCGCTCATACAAAATCCTCTCCAAGTCGACGTAACCATTGACTTTGGTGATCATCTCTTCTAGCGTCGCAAGCTTGTTAGGGAAGAGGTATTCTTTGGCCTTGTAATCATGCTAGAGAGCATTGGTAAAAGTGGTCACAGTTGTTTTTTGGTCGAGGTTATCCACCTTTCTCGCGAGCTCTAGGAATTTCGTTGACAAGTCTTCAAATTTTCTCCTTGTAACTGCTTAAGACCGATAAGAGAATACAAGTTCTCCTCTTTGTCTCTATTGTGAGCATATGTCTTGACGAACTACTTCTACAGCTGGTCAGACGTATAGATTGATTCCTCAAGAAGAGAATAGAACCATCAGAGTGGCTTCTCCTGTAAACTTGTGGCAAACAGGCAGCAGAGAATGTGGTTGAGATTGGAGTATAACTCTAATGAATCACGGTATTGCCGAATATGCTCCTTCGGGTCAGTACCTTAGAACTTGTCAATATGGGGGTATGAAAGGCTTTCGGTATTTTCATATCGAATAGTTTTTTGGCAATCGGACTTCCTTGTAACTTCGTGGTATCACCGGTAGTACCCATAACTTGTGCCTCGATCAGCTCCTTAATTTGTTGATCCATATGATCTTTGGTGACGTACTAATGTGTTGGTTTAATTGCTGAACGTCCTGGCTGGGGATGATGAGTTCTTGTACCTTCACTCAAACGATCTCGTGCTGGAACTTGATGTAGAGGTCGTTAATCTTCCTCCTGACGGATGGAAAGCGGGTAACCTCGGTTGACTTCTTATTGAACTTCTCCCCCCAAATGGATGGAGGGCGGTAGTCCATGTGGTAGATTTCTAGAAATAGCTTTACTGGCGACTCCCCGAGGTCCTAACCTTTCCCTTGCTAAAATGCGGGAGGTCTTTAGAAGTTGATTGCAACCCCTGGCTGGAGGAACCTGCTGAGTATTTTGCAGAGCCTCGAGTGCAGTCTGCATCATTGTCATATGATCTTTGTGCCGCTTGAGCGCTGTCAAACGTGCTTGTCATTCTGCATCGAGTTCTTTCTCTCGGAGCTCGTGATCTTTTATCAATTGAAGTTTGAGTTTGGCGCGTTTCTTTGACTCTGCGTTGAGATTTTCCCGTAACTCGATCAGTTTTCCTGGGTCTACATAAATTTTGAGCTGAGTTCCTGCGGCCTGTCATCTGGATGAAACCATAATTAAAATTTGTAATGAAAGACTGCCTTAGGGTATCGTAGAAATGTAATCTTTCCCACAGACGACGCCAAATGTAATAGCCAAATTCTATAAGCTCGATTTGATTAGGAATTAGCTATCATACCAATGAATCTGTAACAATACACTACTAGAAAGTAAGAAATGAAGACAGGTGTTTTTAGCTTGGAAAACCTCTGAATAGGTAAAAAATCACGACTTCGTATGGAAGATTTTTGTAAAAGTGTCTTTATTGTTTGAAGTAGATTTCTTTATTACAAGTGATCTATAAAAGATAGAAATGCTTTTGATCTCGTAAATAAGAAGTTTGAGTAATTTTTCTGGTCCCTGTCTCTTCTGGAACTTTTCATTGATATAGGCTTCTCCACAGCTCTTCATCGTGCTAGAACACGTTTTCCGAATAATGTAGTTAGTGGTGGTTGACTGGATAACTGACAATTTCGTGGGAGACATGTGTCTTTGACTAGATAATGTTTTCCAGGTTTAGCTTACCCCACGTTCTTGAGTTGTTCGTGGAGCTGGTTGGAATGCTGACTGGAGTGTTAAGTATTAAAAATGCGTGAGCCTGGAATGGAGGTAATTCGAGTTGGATGAGCTCGATTTTGTGTGAGATTGAGGGATAAGTCCTTACATGTCTGGGGGAGAACTACTGCTAGTTATGGAGTATCTTGATGATAGTAACAAGAAAAAAAGTGTGTATAGGCTCAACAAATCGATGAAAAGGTGGGAAACTGTAGAGAGCTTAGGCAATCAAGTTCTATTTCTTGGACCGACGTCGTTCTCAGTTTCAGAATCATCAGCAGCACCTAGAATCAAAAATCTAATCTACACATGTGAAAGATGAAGTAGACCTGAATATTATTCACTGGAAGGAGAGATAGGCACGCACTCAGGTTTAAATCCTTACAGCTTGACCGATGACAAAGGCCGCGGAACAAGTTGGCTAAAACTTTCTCGTTCGGCTTGACCACAATTCGCTGGTATGAATGTCACTTTCTTTATTTCCTAGACCGTAGTCCTTGAAGACACATTCATCACTTCAGATCAGCCTCTATAAGTTGCTAGTGTTTTTCTATTTTCTTTGTAGCATTTCCTTTAAGAATGCATTATTTGGGGATTTGATAAATTTATGATTTTGGAGTAGTTTGAAGTTTATTTTCTTACATTTATTTGATAGTTTGATTTTTTCTTCAAAGAATCACAGTAAGTGATTGTGGATGTTTATCTAGGATTTGTTTTCTGAAGTTGTTTTAGTAATACTAATTAAATCCTATGTGCCTCTTGTCACCAAGCACTGGCATAGGCGGAGGAACAACACATTTTGAGAAGGGATAGATGGTTTTTAGACCATATGTCGACCTAGTCTTGCAGCTCTTAGTTGATCTGTCTATACATTCGGTCGGTAAGAGATGGAAAATTTCAGATTATAAGAAAATGTAAGCCCTCAATTGCAGGCATGAATTAAACCTTAGTTTCCTTGCATCTCAATAAAATGAATATTAAGAAAATGAAATATAAACCACAACACCCATTAATATTATAGGTTTAATCCCTTTTCAACTTCCAAATTGGGAACTGAATATAAACCACAACACCCATTAATTTGTTCATCATATGCATACTATAACAACTCTAAACCAATAAATCCTAAAATATTTCAAATCCTCTTAATTTACGCAAAGCAACAAGACCAACAAGAATGAAATAGAATTAAAAATAAATCCAAACCATCCAGAGCAGTTTCTCGAGCTTCACAAACAACCCCATCTCCTCGGCGAACAACCCTCGCTTTCTTCGATAGCGTCGATGCCACCGCGCTCCTCTGGTAACATAACTAGAGTTTTAGACTGTTGAATTTTGATAAATCACCGGATTTGTGAGTGCTGGAGATAGATGAAACCGATCAAGCCATCATCAGTGATGGTGAGGTGTTTGATGATCGAAAGCCAGAGCATCCAAGGATTGTGATGGATTCGAGGATGGCAGCCATTGAAACTGATCAAAATCAAATCAAATGTTGAGATCTAAGTCTTTTAGAGGTGAATTTGTGAGTGAGAATTGGAAACCCTAGAAGGTTGATTTACAGAGAAGAGAGAGGGAGGTGTTGGTTGAGGTGAATTTCAAATAATTTTGTAGACCTTCATCTTCCATTGTTGCGCATCATCAAATTGGGAAGGAGGAGATGATGTGCTCTTGGAGTATTGAAGCTTCGATCGCCTTCGATCAATGACTGTTTGAATTTTAGAACTAAGAGGAAGAGGAAATGAAGATGACATAGAAGCCGAATCATTTGGCAAATTTAGGTTTGGGTTAAGAAATATTCGAGTTGAACTTACCAAAATACCCCTAATTTCGTATTTAGAATTCCTAAAATACCCCTTATTTCGTAGTGGAGAAAATTTATGCGCTGGACTTCCATTTATACCCCTTCCTTCATCACGTAATTACGATTGAGATGCCTATTTTGTATGGGATTTGGTATATATGAAATGGGGGCATTTTAGTATTAAATAAATTTTGAGAATAAACAAAATAATCCTCATGATCTAACGGCTGTGTTATAAACTTGACTATTTATTTTCCTTAAAATGTGTTGGGTAGGGTGATCAACAGCCGAGATTGATTCTCATGGCATTGATATTCCTTTAGTATTATAGATAGCTAGCCATCATCAATAATATCTCTCTTTCTAAATCCTCAAGAGTGGTCATGGTTTTTAACCTATTCAAAGGTTTTCCATGCTAATTTTATGTTAGCAATTACTTGATAGCGCTCAAATTATCTTTGGTATAAGAGATAAAGTTCGATATACAAAATTAGGTTCTTACATTTAGTGCCATCTGTGGGAACAAAGCAGTTAGCCACAGTTTTCAAATACATATGATACCTTCTACAAAAAATATAGCTTCCAGAACAGAATTCCCCAGTTGGCCCCACAAAAGGAAGCGCCGCACTGGCAGAATTACGGACCACTTTACACTCCGAGACAGAAAGATGAGTCGTTCTAGAATAGCCACAGGAAAATATAAGAGTTGCGTTGAAAGTTCTGTATTGACAATAGATGACAGCCCAGAAGAATAAAGATGCGTTGCCAGTAACCTCAAGAGTTTCTGTTCGAGACAAGCTAGGACCCCGGGGTAATAGCCTTAGAGCTGATGTTCGATCCAATCATAATCAGCTAGGGGCCGAGCTCATACAGATACCAGGAGTCCAAAAAGAAGTTGATAACATTTTCGTTGAAGTCAGACACGCAGAGGACCCACCCCGTAGAAAAGTTTGCATTCCCGTAAGTGAACGACTAAGTGAAGGAAGTGGCAAACACATTCCTTGAGAAAGACGTACCCTATGACCGACCATCACAGCTCATCAGTTCGTGACTCAGAAACATGTCAAAAAGTGCATCAAAGAATTATTTGAAGCTCCGATTCAAACCTCCAACTCATTGTAACTTATGTTTGTTTTATGTGAATAACAATTTTCATGGTCTGTGATTTCTTATATTTTGTACATTGTTTGTGTTCATTCCTTGCTTTATTATAGCTCGGCAGCTTGAATTCAATGCTGACTAATGAACATGGTCTTAACATTCTTGTAATTTCAAAAGCTCTAGCCATGATGTTGGGGTGGGGATGGCCGTGCCACATGGCTCTCCTGACCAGGCTGATATGCCTTCTATTTCTGCGGTAATTTACTTGTAGTATATGTAATAGCTTATTACTTATCTCGGACTCAAGCTTTATCTTCAATCACATCAGCATACAGGAAGTACTACTAAAGACATAACCAACTTTCCTCAGTTCGAGACATCACTTTCGAACTCTACACTAGCAGCTTGATCTGTACAAAGCGTACAGTCAGCAATAGACCCATTGTACAACATCAAAGATCAGAACATTACATAATCTGGTCAAAGAATATCTCATACACACTTTGTAACATCCATCATTAAGGGACTTTATGGTCGTCAAACGGTCATATTGGAGGACCTATAAAGAGACCTGGAGAACTACAGATGAAGGACATAACATTCGGGACAGAAAAGTTCTTACTCTGCTATCTTGCATTCTCAAAATACTCATTGTAATAGATTAGCAATCTCAATAAGATCACCATCACTTTCTCAAAATCCTCAAGAGAGGTCATGGTTTTTAACCTATTCAAAGGTTTTTTACGCTAAACTATCTTGTTATTTGTTTTCTGGTGTAAAGATTAAGTCCAAATCATGGAATTAGGTTATTACATTTGGCGCATTCTATAGGAACTAAAGTTCTCAAACCCATTATCTCAAATGCCACTGATCATTTTCTCTTAGAATGTCACCTCCAGGTCAGGGCACGCTGATCATCTAGGTAGACGAAAATAAAGCTTTAGCAGACCAGAGGGCCACTTTAAATTCAGAAATAGAAAGATGTACAGCCCTGGAACAATAACTCGCAAGTGTACAGGACACGTTGATGGTTTTGTAGAGTCAGCAGGTCACCGTCCCAAAGAACAAAGTTATACAACCTGAGGGCTGACAAATCTCCGTTCATGACAGAATATGACCTCCTCTGAAAAGCGTTTACGCAGAAGGTGTACTTCGATCTAACCATCAACAGCAGGACATAGAGCCCATCTCGATCTAGGAGATCCAATAAGAAGTAGATGGCGGCCCGACGGGAGTCAGACAGACTGATAATCTACCTTAAAGAATTCGAATCCCGGCGAAGGAGCGTCTAAGTGAAGGGAATGGTGACCATAATTATGCAGAAGGATGTGTCACACGACCAACCACTGCAGCTGAACAATATGTCACTCAGGAACATGTTGAAAAGCGAATCAAAGAATTTCTCGAAGCCCATATGCCGACTAAAGGCATCCACAACAGAATACAAAAGAGCCTGATCGCCCAGGAGCTATTAGATGGTGAGGTCCCCACCGGGTTTCGTATTCTGAAGATCCAAAACTATAAAGGAACTGATCCAGTGGAACATGTTCAAGAGTTCTAGGACCCTCTAAGCCTATATTCCACGTCTAACCAGATTCTATGCCAGCTCTTTCCTACCAGCTTGTCAGGCGAACCCCTACGATGGTTTCACACACTGCCTGTGGGATCTATCACAACTTTTAAACAGTTGCGCGAACTCTTCGTCAAGAATTACTCTCACAACAACGATAAAGAGGAGAACCTTTATTTTCTCTTTAGCCTCAAACAGATGCCAAGAGAGAAGCCCAAGCCGTTTACTAAAAAGTTCTTGGAGTTATCTCAAAAAGTAGATCGACTCGACCAGAAGATCATTATTTTCACTTTCACCAACGCTTTACTCGTCGATGGTCGGGCGAAGGAGTACCTCATCCTCAGCAAACCAACAACATTGGAAGACATGATTAAAAAGGTCGACGGATACATCGACCTGGAAGGAATGGTGTCGGACAAGCAAAAACCTCAAAAAGTAATATTGATAGCTCAAGATCAATAAACCCATTCCAATTTTAATTGTACAATAGATCAAGGAGGAGATAGGAAATGAACCAAATTTAGCGACGAATGACCTCGAAAGGGGAGTAACTTGCCAAAACCATATCTTCTAAAGATAAATGAGACCATAGCCAGCATCTATCCTATATTATAGAAGGACAGATTCTTCCGCAATGCACAATACCTTAAACTAATCGAGAACAAGCCATACGGCATCCACCATAAAGTCCGACATCATGAGACAGAGTAATGTTTTGCCCTACAACGGCTGTTAGAATACATCTTCGTAGATGGATGAATGCACGAATACATAGTGGATGTGAAAAGTAATTAGAACGGGAGTTACAAAAACCCCACAGAAGCTATACAAGTCGAGGAACCAGCAGCCGAAAAGCATTTGTACCATATCTAACTCTGCCATTTCGTGGAAGATCAGATCGTCAAAGGGTTGAACAGGAGCAAACGAAGACGTGTCGGCCAATGTCATGACTTATTCATGCAAGATAAAGTAGCTCTTTTAATTCCAATATCCAGCTCTCAGCGAACTGGGATATCCTTTGATGATTGCGACATTTGGCATGTCAACTATCCTCAACATGATGCTTTGGTGGTCATGTTGAAAATACGAAATTGGTGCTTCGTAGGATGATGATAGACACCGGCAGCACTATTAAACTCCTTTTATAAAGCACAATCGATCAGGTGGGCCTAGCTGATAAGGTCCAAGCCAGCGACATTGATATATGTGGTTTTAATATATCTAAGGAGGAACGTGTGGAAAGATTATACTTCTTATCACCGCAGGACCAGTAACACTCGACGTCCTCTTTTACGCTATCAATATAAAATCCTGTTATCTGGGGATAATGGGACGTTGCTGGTTACACAATATGCACGCTATTTCGTCAACCTATCACTTAACACTACGTTTTAAATAGGAAGGTGGCATTTACGAGATCAAAGGAAGTCAAAAATTAGCATTAGCATGCAAAAATTCTGTCATCATTGGGCCAGAACCTTCTGAACATCAACACGCATAGTAATTGCAGAAGATGAAAGGAAATATTACATAGAACTATACAGTCAACTCTGCAGGGAAACATTTGCCCAATACAGAAACCCCAAAGTACGTTGAAATCAGTGGACCCAAGCATGAAACATATATTGGCACTCATCTACCCACAACAGAGTGTGATACTCTCATCCAGTTTCTCAAGGATAACAGTGATGTCTTCACTTGAACATTTCATGAGATGCCGTGCATTGATCCGAATCTGGCCTGTCACATACTCAACTTGAAGGATAAAGCCAAAACTGTCAAATATAAACAGAGGACTTTAACACCAAGACTTCGAGACGTAGTCAACAAAGAAATCGAAAAACTCATCATAGTTGGTTTTATCCAAAAAGCCAATTATCCAGAATGGATATCGAATATTGTAGCAGTACCAAAGAAGAACGGAAAGATCAGGATGTGCGTGAACTTTACAGACTTGAACATACATACTTCAAAGGATAGTTTTCCACTCCTTATCATAAATAACCCGCTCGATTCTACTTCAGGACACAAACTTCTATCTATGATGGATGTCGCATCAGGGTACAACCAAATACCTATGCTACCTGACGATCAGGAGAAAACAACTTTCATTACAGAACATGGCCTATACTGCTACAAAGTCATGCCAATCGGTCTTAAGAGCGTTGGAGCTACTTATCAGCGATTGATGACCTAGATGTTCGAAGATCACCTTGGAAAAACAATGGAGGTCTAATACACGATATGTTGTGTAAACATTTTAAGAAGGAAAATCATATTACAAATTTATACATGGCTTTCGATATTATCCGTCTTTACAAGATGAGACTCAACCCCAACAAATGTTACTTCGGAGTCCAGTTAGGGAAATTCTTGGGTCACTTAATCAGGAAGTGCGGTATTGAAGCTGATCCAGATCATATTCGCGCATTATTATCTATGCCTTCTCCAAAAACAAGGAAAGACGTTCAGAAGTTAGCAGGGAAGATTGCCGCAATAAACCGTTTTGTTTTAAAATTTTCCAATCGCTGTCAATGGTTGTTCAACTTATTGCATGAGGGGACAACAAAACAGAAACCTAAGAAGGACCCCGAGATCGAATGGACAGTAGAGTGTGAAGTAGCATTTCAGCAACTTAAACTTTGCTTGGGTTCACCGCCAGTGAAGAGTGCACCTCGCGAAGGGGAAGAACTCACCATTTATTTTGCAGTTACTGAAGAATCATTAAGTTCTATTCTTATTCGACTTGATGAGATGACCGAAAAGCCTATCTACTTTATCAGTAAAATCCTCACTTAAGCAGAATCTTGATATAGCAAGGTCGAGAAACTACTTTTAGTTCTCGTCTACACCTTGCAAAAATTGAGACAGTACTTTCAAGTCCACTCAGTACGAGTAGTGATCAACTACCCTCTGCGTGAAATCTTATCCAAACGAGAAAAATCCAGACGAGTCCAGCAATGGTCAGTCACTCTTGGTGAGAATGACATCCATTTTGAACCCAGACATTCTGAAAAGGGTCAAGCCGTGGCAGATTTCCTTGCGGACTTCCCCGTTGAAGATCTTGATTGGGAAGAAGATAACACATAATTCATGAAGAACAGTTTGAAGAAAGGGTAGATTGGATAACTCAAAAGGGATGACATTTTTTAACTGATGGATCCTCTGAACCCGCAGAATTAGGTATCAGAATCGTGTTAATCACACCTTCTAATGATAGAATCGAAAAGGCAATCCGATTAAATTTCGAAGATACCAATAATGTAGCCGAGTATGAAGCAATGATTAACGGCCTAGATATGGCTCTAGAGATTGGAGTATTCGAACTGTCTGTATATATAGATTCTTTACTCATTGTAAACCATTACACATAAAAATTCCAGAAGAATGGTAAAATGATAGATTACGCAGCCGCAGTAGCTGACAGAATGAATAGATTCAAGAAAATTTCTATCTAATATTTTTTTCACAGAGAAAATAGACATTCTGATTCCCTCACATATCTCACAGGAGTCCTTGGCTCAGAAGCTTGATATCTCAAGATTGAAGTATTATCAACCCCCAGTAATAATATCATAAGCTCAAATTCTGTTAATACTGGGGGCGTTGAAGAGGATGAGGACGATTGAAGATGACTTTTCCTCAAGTATATTGGGACCAAAAATAAATTCGACAGCGAACTCCCCCAAGGCCCCATTGAAAGAAGACGCACACTTGATTATGCTAAACGCTACACGGTAGAAAATGGCCTTTTATACAAGATTTCAGTCACAAGACCGTATCTCGAATTCTTATTCCACAAATAAGCTCAAAAATTCATACACGAACTACATGAAGGTACTTGTGGTTCCCATGCAGGAGGAAGATCTCTAGCAAATCGAGCTCTTACCCAAGGCGTCTTCTGGCCTAAAATGAAAGCTCAAGCCATCAAACTCACAAGCAAATGTGATGCCTTTCAATGTCATGGTCCCCAAATTTGAGCTTCAGCCTTAGAACTCCATTCCAGCAATATTGTATAGCCATTTAAAACATGGGCCCTTGACCATGTCGTCGAGTGTCCTACCGCACCAGGAAAATATAAACATCTGCTAGACGCAGCGGATTACTTCACTAAGTGGGTAGAAGCAGTTCCTCTGTGCCGTACATGAGAAGATGAAGTCATCAAGTTCATCTGGGAAAACATCATCATCTATTTTAGCTACCCCCATCTCATCAGGATTGACAATAGACCTCAGTTCGTTGGCTCCAAAGTCATCAAATTCCTCAATCAACACAACATCATACATTCTCCTTTGAATTCGTATTACCCGCAAGGGAAGGGTGAGGACAAAATCACTAATCGCACTATCGTAGATAGGATCATAAAGTGTTTGACAGAAAAGAAGGGAAATTGGGTCATAAAATTACCACATGTGTTATGGGCGTATTATATTAAACTATACCTCGAGTTTCAATTAGATGCACGCCATTCCTCCTGGCTTACGGTACAAAAGCAATCATCCCTACTTAGTATCATCACCCTATTCGTGACCATACCATGACCAATGAGGGAAACGAATTCTAGTTGGCATATAATATGAATTGGATCGAGAAGACTCGGGACAGAGCAATCATGAATTTGGGAAGGTATCACCAAGCTTTAGCTCAATTTTATAACAAATGCATTCGTCATAGAGAGTTCAAAATCAAGGATCTGGTCATTTAAGAGATTTCCAAACATTGTAAATAACTCAACGCATGGAAATTATCTGAAAACTGGGAAGGTCCTTTGGTCGTTATTGAAAAAAGTGGCCTCAGTTCTTACGACCTCGCCACTGAGCATGGCGAGCACATACCTAATCCCTGGAATACAAGGAGACTGAAGTTGTATCACAGATAACAAATCTATCACAGTGTACCTTTCTTCAATGAATCTATCATTTTGTATGACGATCTCACATCAATGAAAGACTCATGTTTGATCAACATACATCTGAGTACTTTATACTATGCCATACAGTACTCAATCTAACACATTTGTTGTACTTCAATCTTATACCAATTAAATACTTGTGTTCAATTGCCCTATATTACAATACTTCTTCTAATATATCTAACAAGTACTTTTATACACAGATTACATATCATTTGTTGCTTCAGCCAAACCGATCATCTAAATATATTACAAATTATTTATTGCTTCAGCAAAATTGATCATCTAAATATATTACAGATTATTTGTTGCTTCGGCCAAACCGATCATCTAAATATATTACAGATCGCTTATTACTTCGGCCAAATCGATCATCTCAATACATTACAGATCATTTGTTGCCTCAGCCAAATCGATCATCTAATACATTATAGATTGTTTATTGCTTTGGGCAAACCGATCATCTCAATACATTACAGATTCTATATTACTTTGGCTAAACCGATCATCTAAATACATTACAGATCGTTTGTTGCTTTGGCTAAATCGATCATCTCAATACATTACAGATCATTTGTTGCTTCTGCCAAATCGATCATCTAATACATTACAGATCGTTTGTTGCTTCGGCCAAACCGATCACTTCAATACATTGCAGATTGTTGGTTGCTTCGGCTAAATCGATCATCTAAATATATTATAGATCGTTTGTTGCTTCGGTCAAACCGATCATTTGAATACATTACAGACCGTTTGTTGCTTTGGCCAAACCGATCATTTAAATACATTACAGATCGTTTGTTGCTTCGGCTAAATCAATCATCCAAATACATTACAGACCGTTTGTTACTTTGGCCAAACTGATCATCTCATACATCACAGATCGTTTACCACTTTGGCTGAACCAATCACATATCACGCTGCCTTGCATACATTATCGTTGGTACCTTGCGCAATTAGTACAATTAACTATTTTGTCCTTAACTACTTCTTCATACATCTATATTTATATCCTTGTTTGGTATAGATACAACATAATCACATTCCTCATTCTTCACTAGAGCTATCACTTAAATCATTACCCACATTAGAAGGTCCTGCCGTATCCCGTACAACACTTCCATATAATTGTTGATGAATGAATTCTGGCATTCTCCCCACAACAATTTTCTTTCGTTATCTAACTATGCTCTATTTAAACGATTCGATTATGGAAATCATGGGTTGTAAATATTCAGACCGAATTACCCCCATCTTACAGTCTACACCTTATGCAATCAAACCATCATATACCCTCTTACTTTCAGCTTCCAATCTCTTCACTTCTGTCACAAAGAATGATGTTACTGCCATCTCTCTCTCGTGACTATCACCTGCCATATTTTTAACCTGTATACAAAGGAGTTTGCTCAGCTTATGTTGCGCTTCCTTCAGTGTAGTTTTTAGTTGCTCACAACGATCGCCCACTCATCATTTTGCATGACATACATCTAAATCCTGAGCTTTTAACACTGTCATAAATTCATCCATATGATAAATCAAAGATATTGATGCTTCATTACCTTCACATTCTACCCTCTTTGCATCATAATATACCTCCAACTGCAACAGATCCTTATCTAGCTTCGTATTCGCGTTTTGAAGTATGTCATTTTCGGGTTGGTTTTCTAAGATATCCAGATGCCATGTTTGCGCAATCTGCTCTAGCTCACATATTTTGTTCTAATCTTTTTTTATGACTTCATTCTGTTGGGCACATACCTCCTGTATCTTCTTTACCATCATCTCAGTAGCCAACCACAATAATTTGCATTTGCGAGCACGAGCCCGAACATCACTTATCTCTGCCTCGAGCATATTAGCTTGAAACTGCAGCTCCTTCATAATATTTCCTTCCCCCCTCTAACGTGACTAGCAGTTCTATAATTTGCGTTCGTGCAGACATCAATTTAGCATCTTGGTGACTAGCTTGTTCTGAGCTACTTCTAACTTCAACACCCTTTTTTCTTATCTCTTCTTCTAAACTCTCTATCTTTCTCAAACTGACAGCCAGTACCGCCTCATTCTCTTGTAGAGTATCAGTCAGGAGGGTTACTACATTTCATTCTTCCGACATCTCCGTCCACAAATTTTCTTTTGTTTCAGTAGCACATTTTCGGGCACCCTGACTTGATCATAGGTTAGCATTGATTTGTTCATTCTTGGCACGTAATGCATCATACTGACTTTGTATAGCAGTCAGTTCCACCTATTATAACAGATTACATTTATAATAGTTCTTCATAACAATAGAGCACATATAACAGTTGACAAGAATTTATCAAGAACGTGATATCTGAGTAAGTTAGATACATCATTCCATTTTCACAAAAAATAGATTACATTTTTCATCAAACAATACGAAGGACTAGTAAAAGGAAAACAAGAGTACTTTATTTGCGACTCTTCTGAACATAAGACGACTGTACCTTGTCTCTAACTATCTTCCTATTTGATGCCTGCACATCTACCAGTATGGTAAATGTCACAACCTCCTGTTGACGTTGTTTATGCCGCGTTCGGGGTATCAGACTCTCAACCTCCTCTTCTTCTGCCGGCTCCTCCCACGAACTAGGAATAGATTGTTCACCAATAATTTCTCCTTAACCTCGGGTAAACCACAGTTTTTCTGCCTTGGCATTTTCCACTTCAAAATCTTTCCCACATTCCTCATCGAACTTCCTAAATACGTTCTCTACCCTAGATAGTTCTCCCCCATAAAACTCAATAACACTGTCTATGTGACGCTTATGCTTTGTTCGAGCAGCGACCTTTACTCGCGATGGATATAGGTGCTCCTTCAATATTATTTGTGTTTTGTACAACCACTGGTGCGTGTTTTTCTGTAATACACCTAAAGCCCTCACATCCGCTTCTACCTTCATTCGAATAGCCACTTCTTTCGACAGCTACGTTGCTAAAGACATTTTTTGCTCCACATACTGCAATAACTCATCCTGTAACCCCTTTAATTCACCATTTAATTACTTTTGGACCTTTATTTGCTCTTTTCTTATCCTGAAAAATACAATTTTCATGGCCCTCCAATCCTACATAAAGCCAAATGCATCAGATAAAGGTTCTATATCACCCCATATAATTGGCACACCAGCTCGAGCAGAATACTTTTTCACCTTTAAACTATGACGATTGAGTGCTTCTTAAGCTAAAAACATAACCCGAGTTGGGTCCGGAACTACACCTCTATCCCTCAAAACCTATACATGAGCCTTTTTTAACCCTCGTTCACTATCTACTTCAACCTCAAAATACAAGGTCAGAGCTACTAGCATTCTCTGACATCTCAGCTTATCACTTGGATCATTAAAATAAGTCAATTCTTTTGTCTTTCGAACTAATATCCCGCTTTCCTCTTCCTTTCTTAGCACCTTGTCTCTCTCTACTTTTATCTTAGCATATCTACATTGCAGATCATATAACTCTTTAAACATTTTCTCTGAATTCAACTTAAATTATTTTATCTCATATTCAATTTTTTTATGTATCTGTTGAATACAGGCCACGGAGTCCCTCACTTTACTCAATGACTTCTCCAATTCTAAGTTTGTTCTTCTCAAATACTATATCTCCTACACATATTTACAGATATCTTGTTTCAATACAAACATTCACGAAAAACATATTTTAAGACATCACTCAAAATAAAAATAGTGTACGATTATACAGAGTACTATCATATCCAAATCAAGCGAGCTGAAATATAGAAGACAGGATACTAAAAAATGTTTAAAGATGATTGCTAATGTCTACCTCAGAATAAGATTTCAGCGTCTTCCCCGGAGAGGTAACTTTTTCAGCACGTTCCACCAGAGGGTCCACTGTTTTCTCAATAGAATGGACTGGCTTTGTTCTGCCTAGAGGAAGGTCTGACATCTTCTTAGGCAAACCAACAGTATCGCCAGCCATCTATTCCTCCTTGAACTCAACAGGGAACTCTATCTCTGCATATTTACCATTCCGGGTCAGCTCCACATCATCAACACTCAATCAAAAAGAACACTACGATTTGATAAAGTGGTATCTTTCCACGAAGGCTACTACAACCGCATTAGTCATGAGTTTGTCATGCTTTGTAGATCACTGAACTTTTCTATAGTTGTAGTAGCATTTGTAGTCCTCTCTCTCACCAATAGATTGTCAGCCTCGAGCTCTTTCATGCTAGCTAACTGAGCCTTAAACTTTGTCGTCAGAGCGTCAAATGCTTGGCTTCTCTTATCCAGTCATTTTCTTGCCCCCTTCAACAGCGTTGACAGCTGCCAGTACAACAAAAAAGAAGAATCAATTCAACAGTTTCACTTAGTTCAAAGACAACATCAAGTAACAATTTTCGACCACATAACGTGAACGTATGCTCGAGGTACTAATCCTTGAGCTGCTGCGAGTTCGTCCTGGCCATACGACAGTATTTCAGCTCCAACTCTTTCATCTTGGCCGCAACATGAGGGTTAGTTCGGTGACTGTTCTCCTCTTAATGCCATTTTCTCTTTAACGAGCTCTTCAGGTTTTTCCTCCGCACCACCAGCAGTAGGTTTGTAACCTATTGTTCTGTGAGCACAACCCCAGTAGCTGAGCTACTCTGCTGCGCTGGCTTTCGGACCTTACGAGTAATTTTTTTGGTAGTCTGAGGTACATGAAGTGAAGGATTAAGAATGTCAGCAACGGCTTCCACAGTTTCCCCCTCGGTCATAGCTCATTTTTCTTGAGGTCGCTGAACTTTGGGTACTACCGAATCTACCCTTTTGTATCTTCAGATACCTAATTCACTAAGTACCTCTGTTAGCTCGTCCAGATCTCGAGCAATATGATCAAACAGGCTGGTCTTATCCGGGGTAGCCAACGGTTTGGGTTCTGCACATAAATAGAATAACACATTATACGATAGTACGAAGACATGTTTATAGGCTATTTGGTGATTGGTCAACATTACTTACTTGGATTATAATATCTATGATTCAGTTCGAGCGTCGGATCATCTGGAACCCACAATCCCTTCCTTCCTTCATTTTCAGCTACGAACTGTTTTGCAGTCCCTTCTTTCATCTATTTTTTATTCAGTGCCTCACATACCCTCATCATCTCATAAATATTCTCATTCAACTGAGCAAGACAGTACTGTAACACTTCCATAACCCCTTTCAGAAAGTAGGTCAGCAGAATTCTAAGGCCGTATAGGACCTGATTCAGGAAACACAAAAAACCTCCCTTTGGGAATGATAACCCAAACCCATTGTAATACGAGAGGTTAACTTTCTCACTAATACCTCTATCATTATTCTACTTTTCTAAACATGGGAACTTGATAGTATATTGCTTCCTCCCCTTTTTCGAGGACATAGGCTCTAAACCAGAGACCTTGATCCTCTACGTAACCTCCCCATTCTCCCAGTAATTTCTTTTTATTTTTCAAGTACTCTTTCCCTACATCTACCCCCTCTAGGTATATGACAAGGACTCTCTCTTTCTCCTTTTTGACCTCCTTCTCTTTCATTCCCCCAGATCTACTGGGCCCTACCACCTCTATAGTCATCCCCACACTATTAACATTTTTCTCCGTAACACTACACTCGTCCCCCTTCCCTGAAGACGATGTTTCCTCAGAATTGGACGAGACTACAAATTTACAGGTAGGAATACTAGGTTTAGAACGCATACTAAATTTACAGATACAGAGACATATTTTATCATTATTGCTACACTACAAACAGTAAAAATAGACCCCCCCCTTCTACCTAGTCAACACGTCTATTTTCCTAATTCCCAAAATAATACAGCAAAAAACACAGTATTTCAAAATTTTCCCTTCTTCTCAAACACAAATATTTTCTCTCTCTACAGGCATCATGCACATACAACATAACCTATACTGCATGCCTCTCTCAATGAACTGTCAAATTCTCCAAAAAAAACTCCACATATTTAAAACACTTATACAAATTACTAAATCATACAGATTACCAACTCACAGATTACTCACAAATCAAACAGACAGAGTTTTACATTACCAACCTGTACTCGTATAACAACAATCCTCTGCTTTGCCCGTACATCTATTTGAAAATGAGCGATCCCGTCATCTCTCCGACAATTTCCCATCACTTGATGAAGATCTCTTTCCTAAATCACACTTAGCACTCAAATGTCTCCTCTCCTTTGCAATAAGATTTGCACCACTTTTTTTTCTCCCTGTAATTATAGATATTTTATGAGGGGGAGGGAGTCGAGTTTTTATACCCTCCCTAGATTTTAGAAATGATAACTCTTTATGACACGCGTCAGCCATTCCTACTATTACCATAAGCAGTCTTTTCATTTTAAAACATTATCATGACTTCTGTGATAACATCTACTGTCATTACGTCTATCCCTATTGTCTGCCATTCAAAGTTTTACACCTTTTCTTCAACATAGTACAGAATGACCAATCACCTTACTTTTATACTCTACCAAGATCGTGCAACATTCTTAAAATAGCTCAATTTTCAAAATTCAAAGATATTAATGCAGTTGGTAAAATCCTACAGCTGTGTTTCCCACAATATCCGTACACAAAGAGTAAAATAGAATACTTTAGTATTTCAATAAGATCAAGCCATCACATACTTTATTCTTTCACAACCACTCGTGTTACAATTATTCTAACCTAACCACAAAATACTCCAATCATAGATTTCTTCTAACGAGCTTCCTGCAGTCGAACTTACCGAGCTCCCCAGCTACATCTAAAGCAACTCCGATGGTTTGGTTCCCTACACAGAATTATCTCTCCATTTACTGCCCTTACATCCTCTTCCGCGATCTTATTAAATGCGAGTTGTCAAACAGTCAGTTCTCGTACCCTGAGATTCAAAAGAGACCTACGAAAAATGTTACACCAAACAAAGTGATCTTGTTCCACACGCCTGCCTTCATCGTCTAGCCCGACAAGATTCAATGGCCATTCCAGAAGTACAGCATCATACGATAATTGACAAAAATAGTCCTCATGAATTTTGGCAACCTTGATCTGAAAACGACCGTTTATGGCATATTGAGCATGCCGCGCATACTGAGAACGAGTCCTCACCATGATTAGTCACACTACCTCCAGAGAGCGATTATTCCTGCAGAAGATACAACTCATGCCAGCCGCGATTCCCAATTTTATAGCTACTAGAAAGATTTGTGACGATATTACCCCACTGATTTAGAAGAAGAGTATATTATTCGAGCAATATTTGCGAAATAGCAGAAGTTCATCATCAATTATAAAAATATTATGACAGCTCTCTATTTCCATATCATAACGTATCTCCTCATATTTTATATGGACACATATCAAAATGGCAACAAATAAGACAATAGCCAATCCAGCAGTTCTACACACAGCTCTACATCAACCCTATCTCACAGTTTGCATAAATTTGACATCTTGTTCACATAAGCAGCTCGACCTCTTATATACCGGTATTTCCAACAAGTCGTTTCTCACAATCACATTTTCGACCTCCTCTAAATTTTACCTCAACTCTCACTACCATTTTCCCCTCATACCCATGATACTTAAACATCTATGTTACTAAAGCCTATGTTATAAACAGAAAGGGAAACAAACATGCTCAAGACAAAGTATTATCATAACATAACACATATATTTCATTCAGTCCAAAAGTTTCTCTTACAAAATACTTTACAGAAGAATACAAAGATTTTACAGATTACTTCAATTTATATTAAGTATCAGCTCAACATTTTTCTTGGCACGAATAGTCAACAGAAGAGGCAGATTCCACCCTTTGATCCCATGCTGCAAGACTCAGAGAAGTTAGAACCATACATCACAGATGAAAGATCTTCTTTATGGCCAAAGAGCTATGGTCCATGGAAGAAAATGATCCTCTGCATCCTCATCACCTCCTCGTATACTAGAGATAGATGGAAGGCCTCATTTCTTCAATAGGGCCACTCATTAGCAGGGTATCGATGAGAATCCCTCGGCTGAACGCCTGTCGCTTCATTTTCAGCTGTAACAGCTTCCTCCGCCAGCAACCGAAGACCATTACAACGCTCCGCCTCAGATGTCAACAGGTTATAGAAACATACCATTTGGAAGTGGTCATCCCCTGCCTCCATCACTTTTTCATATGACATATGATGAAAAGTGGGAGAAACAGGAATTGGAGTAGGCATATGCAATGGTTGGTAACCGAAGTACCTGATCTGCAATTCCTCCATCTTTCTTCGAATCCTAGACTCTCGGGCCTGAGTCCTAGTCGTTACCATTTTACTACAGTAAACAAATAAGGCAGAAATCAGAGATAAAGGTTTGCTCCTACCACTCAACTCAGAGTACCTTTTATACTCAGATCAGCATTCAAAGCAGACCCTCCAAATTCCCAACGTCAAAAAAATTCCCCATGTAACAACATTTGACTACATTCATTGGTTCTAGGAAAGCCAACAGAAACCAACAAAATTCATAAATATACATTAGAAAAAAATCTTAGATATTAACTCTAGAATTTAATGATACTTCTCAACCAACACTACTCGCGTACAATGATTCTCATACTATTGGTTGAGAGGGGGAGGTTGTAGTGTCTTATTCTGCATCTCGAGCTCATGCCTCATCTTCGAACTACATACAAACTTTTGACCTCAACAATAAAGCACGTGGCACAATCAAAAATAAGGCAACAATGTCAGGAAGCATATACAATACGAGTTTCTCAACCAATACCACTCATCCCTGACGATACTCATGCTATTGGTTGAGAGCCATCTTGTAATAGCTTATTTTGTATCTCGGACACAAGCTTTGTCCTCGATCTCATCAGCATACATGAAGTACTACTAAAGACGTGACCAACTTTCCTCAATTTGATACATCACTTTCAGCCTCTACACCAACAGTTTGATCTATGCAAAGCGTACAGCTAGCAATAGACCCGTTGTATAATAGCAAAGATCGAAACGTTACATAATCTGGTTAAAGAATTTCTCACACACACTTTGTAATGTCCATCATTAAGGGACTTTATGGTCGTCAAATGGTCATATTGGGGGACCTATAAAGAGACCTGAAGGACTGCAGATGAAGGAATGAACATTCGAGACAAAAAAGTTAGTACTCTGTTATCTTGCATTCTCAGAATACTCATTGTAATAGATTAGGTTTTCCATGCTAAACCATCTTGTTATTTGTTATCTATTGTGTTTGAACATTCTGAGTATATCTGGTATAAAGGCTAAGTCTGAATCCCAGAATTAGGCTATTACAGTATGCTTCCCAGTCAGTTTGATTTATATTATTTGTACTTCCCAATAAATAATTCCAGTGGATTTATATTTTTAGGGGTATTGGATGGTCAGCTCGAGGCAATGGTCATCTATTTCTCGATATAGAGCTTGTGTTCGAATACTGTCACCAAAAGTTGAAATGGTTGTTACTCTATTTAAGCGAGACTCTAATACAATGGATGCCGGCATTATTCTGGAGGAGTTTAAAGATTTGTGTTATATTATGCTGTTGATTAAAAGAATTTTACTAAATAATGATTGCTTCTCAATTTCAGTGAGCTCCTTCTTGACTTCTACACAAGTTCATGAAAAAGAAAACCCTATCAGATAATTGTTTTCAGGTGATTTGTTACTGTCCTATGTCATTGTGAAGTATTTGCTTTCTACTACTGAGATTTTAATGTTGAAGGCAAATACTACATAGCTCTATTCTAAAATGTGCAATGTATATCCTGTAAAAGTACTATGGTTTTGCTTGGGCATATCATCTTCTTTCCATAGTTATTCCTATAAATCTTGAATGCGAGCACCACAATTTATGGAATTATTATAAAGTGAATATCTAAAACTTGAATTACAAATGTATTGTAAAATAGGTGGGAGGATGGACATAAGGGTATGACGGTCTCACGTTTGTATCAGTAAGGGAAGTAGGTCACGAAGTCCCTCTGCATAGACCATAATTTGCTCTTGTTCTTGTTAAGCCCTTCTTGTCTGGAACCGCAATGCCCACTCTGCCACAGGTTATTACAGATTATTGAGTTTATACGGAAAGGAAAATCATGTTATGGGGAAATACGTGCTCCTTGACTATAGTACTAGCAAGTCTTTATTGTACCAAACGAGTCTTGTCACATTCACAAAACCAAGAATATTGCTTCATTGCTTAATAAAGAACTTTAACATTCGCTTGTGTCAGATGTATTATCTTGTTAATTCTACTCTTGTAAGTAACTTTTGGTTTTTAAATTTTTTGCCCAATAGCATGTGATGCAAAAGCTACAAGGCAAAAATGTAATTTTTTCAATTTTCAGACCAACATCGCTTTTACAATAATATAAACTCCTCTGTTTTGTGTATTTAAGTCACTTTTCACATGATTTAAATTCTTCAATTACATCACTTTTAATATGGCGATAATTCTTCACTTACATCACTTTTAAAATGACGTGAATTCTTCAATTCTGTTATTTCATATATGGCGTGAAAAGTACCAATTACATCATTTTTAAATGACGTAAATGAATTGAGGTTGGTTATAATGAAGATACTTTTTATGTCACTTTTTTAACATATAAACGTCATTAAAAAAGTGACGTAAATGCATAGTACTAACCAAGTCGCCTTGGTAAACATCGCTTGCAAAAGTAATGTTATTTCTCTTTTACGTCACTAAAAAAGTGACATAAATACCTTTATTTGTTGTAACATATTTAAAAAGGAAACTATCGAACACTTGCCTCATGGAGAAAATAGATACTCAGACTGCCTTGCCTATCTGGCTGGAGTTCTGGGAACATAAGCCCGATATTTAAAGATCAAAGTAGTATCTAACCCCAGCATTAACATCATCAGCTCAAATTCTGTTAATACGGGGGGTGGTGAAAGGGACGAGGATGATTGGAGACAACCTTTCCACACGTACATAAGCCCCAGAAATAAGTTTAAAGGAGTACTTCCCAAAGATCCTACTGAAAGAAGGCGGGTGCTAGACAATGCAAAACGTTATGCCATTGATAAAATTGCCTTTTCAAAATCTCGGTCATAAGACCATATCTCTGATGTTTATCTACCAAAGAAGCTCAAAAATTTCTACAAGATCTTCATAAAGGTACCTGTGGATCACACGCACCAGGACGATCTTTAGCAAACCGAGCTCTTAGTAAATGAGTCTTTTGGCTGAAGATGAAAGCTCAGGCCATTGAATATACAAGCAAGTGTGATGGGTGCCAGCGACATGGACCCCAAATTCAAGCTCCAGCCTTGGAACTCCATTCTAGCAAAGTTGTCTGGCCATTCAAGAGATGGGCCCTCGACCTCATGGGAGAGTTCCCAACTGCACCAAGAAAATGGAAGCACCTTTTAGTAGCCACAGACTACTTCACCAAATGGGTAGAAGCAGTTATGTTGTATCGAACCCGTAAAGACGAAGTCATCAAGTTTATATGGAAAACTATTATAATATGATATGGATTCCCTTACCTCATCATAATCGACAATGGACCTCAGTTCGTCAGATCTAAGATCGTTGACTTCCTCAATCAGCATAATATCATTCACTCTTATTCAAATCCCTATTACCCACGAGAAAATGGACAGGCAGGGATCACCAATCGAACTATAGCTAATGGCATCAAGAAATGGTTGACAAAAAAGGAGGGAAAATGGGTCCAAGAATTACCACACGTATTATGGGCATATCGTACAACACCCTGAGTATCGACTGGCTACGCACCATTCTTACTAGCATAGGGTACTGAAGCAATCATCCCTACTCAATATCATCACCCATTATAAGATCATACCATGACCGACAAAGAAAATGAGTTTCAGCTGGAGTGTAAAATAAATTGGATCGAAGAGACAAGAGACAGAGCTGTCATGAACTTGGGATGATATCATTAGGCTTTGGCAAGATCTTATAATAAGAGTGTTCATTATAGAGAGTTTGAAATCAATGATATGGTTCTCCAAGAAATTCCCAAACACAGAAAAGAAGTCAATGCTGGAAAACTCGCCAAAAATTGAGAAGGACCTTTTATCGTTATTGGAAAAAGTAGATTTGGCCCTTATGACCTCGCCACTGAACTAGGGGAACGAATACCTAATCCTTGGAACACAAGGAGATTGGAGCTATATCGAAGATAATAATCTATCACAGTGTACTCTTTCTAAATAAATCTATCATATTGTACGTCGGTCTTACATCAATGAAATACTTATATTTGATCGCCCTACATCAGAGTACTTTATACTATTTCATATAGTACTCTAGTTAATATTTTTTGTACGTCAATCTTACAACAATGATAAACTTGTGTTTGATTGTCCTGTAATATAGTACTTTTCTAATATATTAAACAAGTACTTCTATATACAGATTACATCACAAAATACTATTGGGTTCACTCCATTCTAACATATTATAGATCGTTTGTTGCTTTAGCCAAATCGATCCTCTATTACATTGCAGATAATTTGTTGCTTCAACCAAAATGATCCTCTGTTACATTATAGATCATTTTTTACTTCAGCCAAAATGATCCTCTATTACATTACAGATTGTTTGTTGCTTCAGCCAAACTGATCCTCTATTACATTACAGATCATTTGTTGCTTCAGCCAAAATGATCCTCTATTACATTATAGATCGTTTGTTGCCTCAACCGATCCTCTACTTCATTGCATATTATTTGCTGCTTCAGCCAAAATGATCCTCAATTACATAGCAGATCGTTTGTTGTATCAGCCAAACTAATCCACTATTACATTACAAATTGTTTGTTACTTTGGCCAAACCGATCTCTTATTATCTTAAGTGTTTGATGCTTCAGCACGGATAATAGTTTTACATAATAAACACTCAATTTATAGCATCACAATTGATTCCTCACAAGGTTGGTATAACTCTGCACAACTTATTACTTTTATCAACTATCCCAACTAGTTACGTTATATTTTCATTGGTATCGTCGGCATAATTCCTTTCTGCAGTCGTAACGACTCATTAGGTACTCAAATCATCACTCGAACTGTCACTTGAAGTATCAGGTCGCACAACGCTACGTGAACTCTCCCCATAAAGTCGTTGACGCATGAATTCCGGTATCCTCCTAGTTACAATTCCTTTTCCTTCTTCAATCTGACTCTTTGTCATAACACAAATTTTTGCTATCATAGGTTCCAGGTACTCAGATCATATCAACCACATTTTTCACTGTATACTTTTGGAAACTAGCTTCTCATATACCGCTTTGCTTTCCGCCTCCAAATTTTGGAGCTCAGATATAAAAAAGGAGAGCATTACCATCATCTTTCTCTTATGCACATCACTTCCCTCACATTTTCCCTTGACAAAAAGATCAAACTTTACAAGTTGACCTTTAGCTTCCTTCAGCATAGCTTCCAGATCTCTGCCATAAATTTCCACGTCTTCCTTTTCACTCAACGTCGTATCATTATGACCACTTCTAACTCATGGTCCAATGTGACTTTAAAAATATCAGCCTCCAATTTCATCTTCGCAGAATGCAATTCATCATTTTCCACTCTATACTCCAACACATCTAAATCCAACGTTTAAATTTTATGCTCTAAAGTGCAGATCATGATTCAATCCTTATTATTGTTACGTTTTGCGCATTATGGGCCTCTTCTGGCTTTTTTAATATCATGTTCATAACATACCACAAAACTACAAATTTGCGAGCACGATCATTTACCTCGTCGATAGCTACTCGCACACCGACCATCTTCACTTCGAACATGTTTATCTGATATTGCAAGTCTTTCACATTATTTTATTCATTCTCTAACATAGCCAACAACTCTGTATTGTGCGTTAACGCAGTTATCAATTGTGCCCCTTGTCATTTAGAGGTACCCAAAAGCTCTACATCCTTTTTCTTTATAACGTCTTTAAATCCCTCCATTTTTCTTAACTCCATGTTTAGTTTCAGCCTCTTTATCTTGCAGTTTCTCAGATAAACGAACTATCGTATTTCATTTTTTTGATATCTTCACCTTCATTTTTTCTTCTACTTTAGTAGCACTCTTTAGTACTCCCTGACACAAATTTAGTTCAGCATTCAATTATTCTTTTCGATCATGTAACGCATCACATTGGCTCTGAACAGCTGCCAGTTCCACCTGTCACAACAGTTAATATTTATAGTAGTTCGTCTAACCAAACAAATAACATCACAGTTTATAATTCTTACTCAAGAATATAATGCTTAAATATTATCCAATCAAAGAGAACATATTTAATTCACAGTGTACAAGATGCAATGCATATATCAGTTCGTGAAAATTAAAATACTCTACTTTTCCCGTAGACTACGAGAAGATTGCCCAATATCTCATGGTCTCCTTGACCTGTCTTCTTGTACATCCACAGGAGTTATGAAAGTCACCACTACTTGTTGAAGTCGATTTCGCCTTGAGCGATGTATAAAACTTTTGATCTCTTCATCGCTCTCTTCTGGCAAAAAATATTTCAATTGAGGAATTGTTTCTTCAACAACTTTTTTTCTTCTCCTCTTCTTTGGCCAATTTTTTGCCGGTAGAAAAGTTGTTTCTCAACAACTATATCCCCATCCTTGGTAAACCACAAATTTTCAGCATTTTGGTTCTCTACATCAAAGTCTTTTCCGTACTCCATCATAAACTTCCTAAATTTATTCACCACCCTCGAGAGCTCTTCTCCATAAAACTTGATCACGCTTTCTAGATGATGCTCATGTTCCGCTCGAGCTAGAATATTTGCTCGTGACGGATACAAATGCTCCTTCAACTGCATATGTGCTTTGTACAGACGCTTGCGCATTTCTTTTTGCAGTACACCTAATTCCCTCACGTCACCTTTTACCTTCTTTTGAGCAGCTATTTCTTTTTGACAATTGAGTCGCTAACGACATTTTTTACTCATATGTTGCGTTAATGCATCTTGCAACTCCTCTACTTCAGCTTTTAACTTCTGTTGTATCCCTATTTTCTCTTACCTTATCTTGAAAAATACAATCCTCATCGACCTTTGATCCTACATAAAGCCAAAAGCATCATGTAAAGGTTTTACATCACCCCATACAACGAATACCCCAGCTCGAGTTGAATATTTTTTTGCCTCTACGCTATGACGATTGCGTGTTGCTTGCATTAGAAACATTACTCGGGCTGGGTTAGGTACTATACCCATCTCCTTCAAAATCTCTTCATAAGCCTTATTTAAACCCTATTCATTATCTACTTTGACATTAAAATATAATGTCAGACTTAACAACAGACTTTCAGACTTAGCCATATCACTCAGGTCATTAAAATAGTTCACCATTTATGGTTTTTGAACTAACACACCCCTCTCCTCTTCCTTTCTTAACATCTCATCCCTTTTTATTTTTATCTTAGCATATCTACACTGGAGTTTAAATAATTCTTTAAAATTTTTCTCCGAGTTAGACTAAAACTGTCTTCTCTCATACTCAGTTTAATTAAGTACTTATTGCACTCGAGCCACTGAGTCCCTCGCTTTACCCAACGATCTCTCCAGCTTAAAAATCATTTTTCTCAACTGCTCTACCTCCTACAAAGATTAAAAATATTTTTTTATCATACAAACATTCAAACAAAACATACTAAAAACCGTCTATGAAACTTAACAGTTTACGACCATACATAGTACTTTTTCAATCAAACCATATAGTTCGCAACACAATAGAATACCAAAGTGGGATTAAAGATTCTTGTTGATTTCTACCTCAGAAGGAGGATCCACAATCTTATCAGCGGCCAGAGCTGGTTCGTTAGGTGAAGTAGATACATTGGCCGGACCAACAACATCAGCCACCACTTCATCCTCTACCTCCAAAGGGAAGATTATCTCATCATATTTACCAGATTGGCCTAACTCTATATCAGCAGCAGTCAACCCAAAGCTGTAATACGATTAGGCATAGCGAATCCTTTTCACCCGCATTAACTCACAAGATCGTGACATAATATCATCATGCTTGGATAAAATTCTATATCGCTCTTCAGCAGCCTTGGCATCTTCAACCCTCTTATTTTTCTCTATCTTGAGCTCAGCTTCAAGCTCCCCAGTCCGAGTTAATTGAGTATCCAGCCTAAGACTCAGATCTTTGAACTCCTAGTTCCTCTTCTCCATAAATATCATTGCCCCGACATCAGTAGTGAGAGCTATCAACCCACAGATACAAGTTCAGTATCATATATCTTATTACCAAATACATCATATCAAGAAATTTCAAAAACATACCGCAAGAGTTTGCTCCTGGAAAGCGCCAATGAGCTGCTGAGGATTAGTCCCTGTCATCATACAATATTTTTGCTCCAGCTCTCTCACCTTGGCTGCTGCCTGAGCGTTAGTGCGAGCACTACCCTCATCCTCGTACCATTTCCTCATTAGTAAACTTTTCTTAGTATTTGAAGGAGTAACTTTACTCACTTCATGCCTCTCCTTAACATCTTCAGCCAGAGCTCTTGTAACCTCTTACTCTGAGACCACCACAACAACAGATGTAGTGGGTAGAGTTGTCTTTCTCGACCTTGGAGTAGTCCGTTTCATGTTAATATTTTCCAGCAGAGGTGGAAGACTAGTGACATCCTCCATAAACAAACGAGATTTCTTCTCGGCCATGGCTCGAATCTCGTGAGCATGCTAAGCTTTGGGCATTATGAAATCTACCCTCTTATCCCTCCGGATACCTAACTCATCAAGAACTTGCTTTAACTCGACCTACTCATGAGCTATGTAATCAAACAGATTGGCATTATCAGGAGCCACTGAAGGGTTGGGACGTGGTAATAAGAATAAGATCATGGTTAACAGCTCGAAGATATGCTTATCAGTATACAAAGATAACAAATATTACTTACTCAGATTATAATATTTATTGTTCAGGATGAGCACCGGTTCATCTGGAACCAGCAGACAGTTGCTCCCTACCCATACAAGGTGATCATTACATGGTTTACCCACAAATTCAAAGTCAAAAAATTTCGGCCTAGACGTGTCACTATACAAGTAACCAATTTTTTAACCTTTGACATACTTCCACTTATAAAATTTTAAAACATCACATGTTTCAAACTGCTTAGCAGTCCCTTCCTTCCTTCATTCAAGACTTCACATACCCTCATCATCTCATACACATTCCCATTTAGTTGGGTAGGGCAGCACTGCAATACATTCATAACCCCTTTCTGAAAGAAGGTCAGAGAGATCCTAAGGCCATAAATGACCTGATTCAGGTAACATAAAAATCCATCACTCAGGCCTGCCAGCCCAAGGCCATTATAATACGAGATTGTCACATCCTCAGCAATTTCTTTCACCCTTTTCTACTTCTCCAAACAAGGGACCTGATAGTATACTGCCTCCTCCCCTTTTCCTGGGATGTTGGCTCTGAACCAACGACCTTGGTCTATCATATAATGTCCCCATTCCCCCTATAATTTCTTTTTATATTTCAAAAATTATTTTCCTTCATCTACTCCCTCTGGATATATGTAAAACAATTAATCTTTCTCTTTTATATCATTTTTCTCTATTACTCTCTATACTCTACTGGATTCACCAATCTCAACACCGATAGTAACATCTATTTTATCTACAGTTTCCTCCATTATACAACAGTCGTCCTCTCTCCCCGATGATAATATTTCTTTTGAGCTTGATGATACTACAAGTTTACTCATGAGATTTATAGGTTTTGAATGCATACTGGGCCTACTGATACACAAAATATTTTATCATTATGATATACCCTACACATAGTAAAAGCAAACCCATCTATGTTTTTACCCAGTCAACACATTTCATTTCCATTTTTTTCAAAACAAACAAACAATCATTTCAAATTTCCATCTTCTTCTCCAAAAAGGCATTTTTTTCTCTTTACAATCTGTTCATATCTCAAAGCTTATATACTACAGAACTCTTTACTCAAGATCTTAAACCCCCTACATTATCAAACTTCTGTATCCCTCAACCCAAACGGATAAACATACAATATCACACAAATTACTAGCAGCAGCAAATCAAACAAAACAAAGGCATATAACATCAACCTATATTTGAAGAGCAGCAATCTTCTGCTTTACCCAAATGTCTTACAAAAAATGACTACTCTCGTCGCTTCTCCAAATATTTAATGTCACCCGATGAAGCTTTTCCTCTCAGATCACAATCAGAACTCAAACGTTTCCATTTTTTTTAGATAGGATTTACACCACTTTTTTCTCTCTCTCTGCAACTGTAGATAATTTATGAGGGAGAGAGGTACGAGTTTTAATACTCTCCCTCAGTTTACGAAATGATGGCTCCTTCAGACATATGTCAGTCATCCCTACTATCTCTACAGGGACGTCTTTTTGGTTAATAGCATCATTATGACTTCTGTGATAACGTCTACTGTCATCACATCTTCCCCTATTTTTTGCCATTAAAAAATTTTGTCCCTCTTTCCCAACGCAGTACAAATGACCAATTACCCTACTTTTATACTATACCAAGACCGTACGGCATTCGTAAAATAGTTTAATATTAAAATTTTGAAGATATCATATAGTTATCATCCACAATATCTGACATACAAACAGTAAAACAGAATACTTTATTCTTATTTATTTCAGATCGTTGTATCAACTTTGCCTCGTTCTACATATAACAGATAACACAAACAGATTACTGCAAACATATTACTTATTTATTACAAACTTTCACAGTTTGATATTACATACTTTTGTAGTTATATTTAAAGCAGCCTAGATGGTTCACCTCCCCATATAGAATTATCTCTCATTTTGCCGCCCTTGCATCCTCTTTAACAATTTTGTCACATGCGAGCTGTCAAACAGTCATTTCTCGTATCGTGGCATTCAGTAGAGATCTAAGAAATATATTACACCAGAAAAAACAATTATACTCTGCACGCCTGCCTTCATCATCAAGGCCGTTCAAATTCAATGGCCATTCCGGCAATACAACATCATAAGGTCATCAACAAAAATATCGCTCACAAAGTTCAGTAATCTTGATATGGAACCTACCATCTGCTGCATGACGAACATGTTGAGAACGTGTCCTCACCATGGTTAACCACACTGCCTCCACAATAAATTGTCCCTACAGAAGATACATGACCTAACAGCTAAGGATCACAACTTTATATAAGCACCAAAAAGATCTATGAAAATATATATCACCCAACAGAGGTCACTGAAAGATATATTTTACAAGAAATTTTTTTGAATAGAAGAATATCAACTGACAACCCCAAAGATTATGACAGGTCATTCTTTCTATTATATGAAATATCTCCTCAGATTTTATCCGCACTAATATGAAGATTGCAATATACAAAATCAAGGAAGTCCAGCGGTAGCACCTACAGGCTAGTCTCAATTCTTTCCACAGTTTGAGACATTTTTCATCAAGTTTGAATACATAAATCACAAAAAACCATATACCTTTACAACCACCCAGTCATCTTACAGAAATTATCTCCTTCCTATCATCACACGAACTCTTTACATTTTCAAACCTTGTTCAGCAACACTCCTACATACATATTTATAGAACAAGAAGCTAGAAAGTTCAAAACCCAACATCAAAATTACAGAACATTGACATTTCATTAGTTCGACAAATTTCTTACTGATTACTTTGCAGATAACTTGCATTCCAGACAATCTAGAGATTACTTTCCAAATTATATCAAGTAAATAGTTTAAAATGCCTCTCAATAGTCAACGAGGAAGAAGGTGCAAAATTAAAGCAACTTCCAAACTCTGATCCCCTGTCTGAAAGGATCAGGAAATAGTGGAACTGGAAAATCACATAATTGATACGGTACGAGTAGAAGGATCTTCTTTATGGCCAATATCTATAGTCCATGGAAGAAAACCTCTGCCATCACCACCTCTTCCACCATAACCTCCACCACCCCGCATGCTAGAGACAGACGAAAAATCCTATTTCTTGGATAGGGCCCACTCACTCACAGGGTACCGACAAGACTCCCTTGACCAAACGCCTATCACTTCATCTTCAATTGTAGCAGCCTCCTTCGCCAGTAGTCACATGCCATTTCGGCGCTCCTAGATGTCAACAAATAATGGAAGTGCACCATTTGGTAATAATCATCCCCCGTCTCTATCACCTCCTCATATGATATATGGGTAGTATGTAGGGGATACCAAAATTGGCGTCGGTATATGCAAAAGCTGAAACCAAATTATCTGATACGCAATTCTTCCATCTTCCTTCGAATCTTGGATTCCTGAGACTGCTATCTTGTAGTTATCATACTTTCAACCGTTAGAAAATTTATAGTACAAAAATAAGAACACTGAAGAAATAGTTCAGGGAGGAAGACTTGGTTCATCAACACCACTCAAAGTCTTATTTATATACTATGATTAGCATTAAAGCTGACTCTTCAAATTCCCAACATCTAAAAGATTCCCCATGAAGCAGAATTGACTAGAACCATTAGTTCTAGAAAATCTAAAAGCCACAAACAGATATTCATGAAGTTACATTGGAAATAATTCCCTGATATTAATTACATTCTTAAATAATGTTTCTCAACCAACACCATTCGCCCGCAAGGTCTCTCGTACTGCTGGCTAAGAGGGGGCGGTTATAGTCGCTTATTCCACATCTCAAACTCATACTTCATCCTCGGTCGGAATATGACAACTCGACCTCACCAACATACATGTGACATAATGTATGCCACCATACAGTTACATAGCGATGTTTATCTCTTTCTACCACTACCTTAACATTTCGTGCAGTGGCTTTTTCTGCATCTCGAACTCATGCTTTATCTTCGACTACCATACAAATTTTTGAACTCATCAACATACACATGGCACAGTAAACAACGCTTTGCAGTTATACATTTCTATTCATCATTTTCGACCTGTAACTTAACAGTTCGAATTGACAAACGCAACATCATCTATGAAGCTATTACAAAATAGTAAGATCAGACCGCTACATAATCAGATTAAAGCCCATCGGGTATTTATTCTGCAACGTCCGTCATTAAGAAACTTTATGGTAGCCAAACGGTGATGTTATAAGACCTATGCTGAGAATTGAGGTACCTAATCTCTCTTCTACTATAAGAATGATATGCGGAATAGGCCAATCAACCAGACTAAGAAACACAAAACAATAAAGAGCGCTTCAATTCCCAGAGGAAGGAAGTGGAAAACCATTGCGGATAAAAAACCACTCCCCAAATAATCCACTAAGATGATCAAATGGGTTACAACGATTTCTCCAAGCTTCTCAAGCTTTAATGGAGTCTCTCAAATTCTAGGTCTAGAATTAAACTCACAGAAAAAAGATAGATTAAATAAATAACCTAAGTCCTCTTTATATACTAGACGACTAAATACAAGTAGAACGGATTTGGAGGCAGAACTCAATGTCTCAGAAGAAGACTTAATATGGAAACCAGGCAAATCTCGTTTGAACGAAGTCTAATCTCGTTCAAACAAGTTCTTCGGTCTTTGAAAGAAAATATAAAATCTTACAATCTCGTTCAAACGACTTTGACCTATTTTGAACTCTTCTTCAGCAACTCAAACATAACCAACTCGAGTCTTTAGGCAACATAATTAGTTCAAACTCCAGGTAACTTAACCAGTTTCAATCTTCAGGATACTTGACTTACACGAACTTTTGTCAGTCTTAACCAGTTCAAATCTGAACATTGAAAATCTCATTTTTAATCCGTCTTCAATCCTTGAATTGAAGCAGCTCAAACTAAAATGACCTCAAACTTAATTCGAGTTCATACCTTAACAAACTCCTACTTGAAATTGAATCTATCATAACCCATCTCCAGATCTCCTAATGAATTTCTTGAACTACCTGGACCTTCAATCTTGAAGACCCACATAAGTTGTACATGTTATCAACTTTTAAAAAGTTGCCACCTTTGTAAACATATCGGTCGGATTCACATCAGTATGAATCTTCACAAGCTTCAACACATTGTCCTCGAAGAACGAGTGAATATAATGATATTGAATATCAATGTGCTTGGTCCTAGAGTGAAAAACTAAATTCTTCGCTAAGTGTATAGCGCTTTGACTATCACTATACAGCTTAGGAGAATGTTATTTTTTACCGAGCTCTTTCATCAACCCTTTAAGACAAACCATATCTTTGCAACCTTCTGTAGCTGCAACATGTTCCGCCTCTATCATTGACAAAGCTACAATCTTCTGTAGCTGCACGGCTTCCCAATATAAAAACAAAACCACTAGTGTTCTTCTGTCTATCCTTGTCACCCGCCATATCAGAATCAACAAAACCTTGTAAGCATATTTGAGAACCCCCATAATATAATGCCATATCTTGAGTCCCCTTTAGATACCATAGTATCCATTTTATAGCTCTCCATTGCTCCTTGCCTAGATTACTCATATACCTACTAACAACTCCCACTGCTTGGGCAATGCCCGGTCTCGTACATATCATTGCGTACATTAGGCTACCAACCGCAGATTGATAAAGAACTTTTTACATCTCATCGCGACCCTCCTGTGTCTACGGACAATAATCCTTTAATAATTTGAAGTGACCTCCCAATGGTGTTCTAACACCGTTAGAACCATCCATATTAAAATGTTTGAGTACTTTGCCGATGCACTCAGCTTGAGATAGCTTCAATTCTTGCCGTTTTCTGTCCCTTGTAACACGCATACCAAGAACTTGCTTTGCCGTACCCAAATCCTTCATAAAAAATTCCCAGAATAATTGTTTCTTCAATTTAACAATTTCTCCCATGTCGGATCTTGCTACCAACATATCATCTACATACAGAAGTAAAATAATATAAGAGTTCCCCGTATTCTTAATAAAACAATAGTGATCGACATTGTTCTTCGAATAGCCATTTCTGGACAAGAACTGTTCGCGTAATGGCCAAATTCTGTAAGCTTGAAATGGCCTGGAATTCGCTATCACACCAATGAACTTGCTACAATTTTTTAATGGAAAGTAAGAAATAACACAGGTGATTTTTACGAGGAAAACCTCTGAATAGGTAAAAAACCACAACCTCGAGTGAATTTTTTTTATAATAGTATCCTTATTGCTTGAGGCGGATATCTTATTACAAGTGATCTTTAGAAATAGAAAAGCTTGAATCTAGAAATTTAGAAGTTTGACTGTTGCTGAGAATCAAAAATAATTAGTTCCTTGATGATCTCTTGTGTAATTTTCTCATCATTTGTCTATTCTGGAACTTTTTCTTTATATAGGCCTTCTCCAAAGTTCTTCATCATACTAGAGTACATTTTCCAAACAATGTGGTTAGTAACGGTTGACTGAGTAACTGACGAGTTCGTGAGAGACAGGTGTCTTTGACCGGATAAGGCTTTTTGGTTTGAGCTTGACCCACGTTATAAAATAGTTCACAGGGTGGTTTGGAATGTTGACTGGGGAAGTTATATTAAAAATGCGTGAGTCTGAGATGGAGGTAATTCAAATTGACGAATGCTCGACTTTAGGTGAGATCGAGGGATAGGTCCCTATAGTTTGAACTTTAAATACCACGGTCTCGGCGCTTGTTCCAAACCATATAAACTCTTCGTGAGCCTACACACAAGATCTTCTTTCCCATTTATAGAGTACCCTTCTGGATGCTTCATATAAATCTCCTCATCGAGGTTGTGGTGAAGAAATACGGTCTTGACATCTAGTTGCTCAAGATACAAATCTTCAACTACAACTATATTCATCACAACCCGAATTGCAGACATCTTTACATCAAGAGCAAAGATCCCACCGAAATCAATACCTTCTTTATGCTGAAAGCCCTTCACCACAAGTCTAGCCTTGAATCTCCTTGAACTGTCATATTCGTGCTTTAGTTTGTAAACCCACTTGTTGTGCAATGCTCTCTTCCCTTTCGATACTCAAACTAAATCCCAAGTTCAATTTACTGATAATGACTACATCTTATCATCCATAGAAAGCTCCTACTTGCTCTTGGCTTCCATATCTAAAGCCTCCTTATAACTTTTAGGTTCACCACCATCTGTAAGTAATAAGTGATTTAAAGAATTTACGTACCTTGCCAGAATTCTTGCAACTCTCAGCTCCTTTCAAAGTGCTATTGGAATGTCTTGGTCATTAGGTTCCTCATTTTGATCCGGTGCATCAAACTTAACAATGACTTCTTCATCATTCTCTCGAGAGGGTTCATCCTCTTTAATGTTGACACTTTTCGCTACTTTACCTCGAATCCTTTCCACAGGTACTTTGAAGTCTTTATATAAGACTTCCTCATTGAATATAACATTACGTCTCCAGATAACTTTTTGATTCCTCGCATCCTAAAACCGGCACCCAAACTCATCACCACCGTATCCAATGAAAATGTACTTCGCTGACTTTGCATCTAACTTGGTTCTTGTATCTGAATTAACAAGCACATATGAGGTACAACCAAAAATATGCAAGTGATTATGGTTTACCTCTTTACTGATCCATGCTTCTTCAGGAATTCCAAAGTCCAAAGTCGTTGAAGACCCTCTGTTAATCAAGTACACCGCCGTACTTACCCCATCCGCCCAAAAATACTTTGGCAATCCAGCGTTGAGTCTCATACACCTCGTTCTTTTGTTTATTATTTGGTTTATATATTTTATAATACCATTTTGTTGCGGTACTCCGGGAATATTCTTCTGTCCCCAAATCTCGTTTGATGCGCAAAACTCTTCAAACTCATCACTACAGTATTCGCCCCCATTATCCAACCTGTGACACTTTAGATTCAAACCGGTTTAATTTTCAACTAGAACACTCTACCTCTTGAATTTATCGAACACATCTGACTTGTTCTTCATGAAGCAAACCCATGGTTTTCGAATAGCATCATCGATAAAAGTAACATAATAATAAGAACTACCAAGAGAAGATACATTGGTTGGCCCCCAAACATCTGTATGTATAAGATCCAGCTTTCCAGGTTTCCTTGATCTTCTAGATAATTTGAAACTGATCTTCTTCTATTTCGCAAGAACATATTCTTCACAAAACTTAAGATCAACCTCACCAAGACCCTCTAGCTTTCCCTTTGTTACCATTATCTTCATCCCCTTCTTACTCATGTGATCGAGCCGTTTGTGCCATGTACTTATATCAATCCCCAGAGTGGCCGCACAAATAGTAGAAATTATAATCTGCGCTATATACAACGTTCCTTGTCACACGCCTCGAGCTATTAACCTAGCTTCCTTTGTAACTTTCCAGAAGGTTGTACCAAAGGTACTCACATATCCGCTATCATCCGCCAATTTGCTAACCGATATCAGGTTACGCCCTAATTAAGGTACAAGTCGTACATTCTATAAAACTAATGTCCTCCATGAAGGCAACAACAACCTTGCGTTTCCCTTTACAGTAATATTGCGTGCACTCTTATCTGCAAGAAAGACCGCACCGAAGTCGCCTTTGACAATATTAGTTAGAAAACCTACGTTCGCAATAGCATGGAAAGAAGCACCCGAATCAACAATCCAAGATTCGTTAACATTATCATACAATAGTAGCAGAGCCTCATCAGAACTAACCTCTTCAGTAAGGTTTATTGTATCTTTCTCTTCATTATCAATCTTCTTAGAAGAAGAAGAGTTACAATCTCGCCTGGAGTGGCCCTTATTTCCACAAGTTCAACACGTTCCGGGTAACTTAGACTTTCCTCTTGACTGTGATTGACCTCTTCTAAATTTCGGTCCTTTTCTGTAAGACTTCCCTCTTTCCTCGACGTTCAACATACTGTCGCTTGAACTCAAAGAGGGTTCAGATGTTTTACAGGTATTATCTTCAATCATAATCAACGAGACTATAGTGTCAAATTTGATATCTTCTTTCTTTGATGAGTTGCTCACAGCTGTAATGAACCCTTCCCAGCTCTCAAGCATCAGCCCTAATAGAGCCTACGCTCTCACCTCCTCGGTAAAAGTAATTTTAACGGATTCCAATTGAGCATGTATGGTATTGAACTTACTGATTTGAGATTGTATACTACCATTATCCTTTATCTTTAAAGTAAGCAAGCACCGTAAAAGGTATACCTTGTTTTCCCCGGACAGTTCCGAGTACATAGCAGACAACGTCTCCATCAAACCCTTCGTATTCGTAACTTTGGAGATCATGTGTTGAATCTGAGATGAAAACGTTAACCTAACGGTTCCAAGTACCTTGCGATCCAATCGCTTCCACTTAGCAGCATCGTATTCTGCTGGCATCATCTCAACTCCACCCATTGGTAAATCAAGATCCTTCTGATAGAGGTAATCTTCTATCTACATTTTCCACATTCTAAAATTTGATCCATTGAACTTTGTGAACTTCAACTTCTCCTGATCGGCCGTCGCTCGTCACCACACAAGCTCTAACACTCGCTTTGATACCAGTTATTGAGAATTGAGATAGCTAATCTTTCTTCTACTACAAGAACAATACACAGAATATACCAATCAACCAGACTAAGAAACACAGAACAATAAAGAACATAATAATTCCCAGAGGAGGGAAGTGGAAAACCCTTGCAGATAAAAAACTATTCCCCGAATAATCTACTAAGATGGTCAAATGGTTTATAACGATTTCTCCAAGCTTCTCAAGCTTTAATGGAGTCTCTCAAATTCTAGGTCTAGAATTAAACTCACAGAGAAAAGATAGATTAACTAAATAACCTAAGTCCTCTTTATATACAAGAGGACTAAATAAAAGTATAACGAATCTTGAGGCCTACCTCAATGTCTCAGAAGAAGACTCAATATGGCAACCAGGAAAACCTCGCTTAAACTAACTCTAATCTCTTTCGAATGAGTTCTTCGGTCTTTAAAAGAAAATGTAAAATCTTACAATCTCGTTCGAACGACTTCAACCTATTTTGAACTCTTATTCAGCAACTCGAACATCACCAGCTCGAGTCTTCAGGTAGCATAACCAGTTTGAACTCCAGGTAACTTAACTAGTTCAAATCTTTAGGATACTTGACCAGCTCGAACGTCTGTCGATCTTAACCAGCTTGAATCTGAACATTAAAAATCTCATTTTCAATCCATCTTCAATCCTTGAACTGAAACTGCACGAACTAAAATGACCTCAAACATAATTTGAGTTCATACCTTAACAACCTATAAATAGGACCAAAGAATTCAAGATGAGGGATGGATAAATCCTTACTCTACCATTTTGCATTCAAAATACTCAAAACACTAATTGCAATAGCTAACAAATTTAATAAGATTCCTCTCTCTCTTTCTGAAATCTTCAAGAGAGGTCATGGTTTTTAACCTATACAAATGTTTTCCACGCTAAATCATCTTGTTAGTCATTACTTATTGTCCATGAGCATTCTAAACACATTTGAGGCTAAGTTCGAATCCCGAAATTATGCTATTACATACGCCACTTCTGAAAAAGTTTGCCCGCATTTTCATTCACCCCTACAAATAACTATTGCACAACATGGAGAATGTGCATGGAGGTCATGCGCCCACGTCATCACATTTAGTCCATAAAGAATATTTTCCTAATTTAAGATTCCATATAAATCTCATAATAAATGCATCATTGAATTCCTTAAGTCTCTTATTGCCAGACCCCTCTCATTCTCTGGTACACAAATGTCTTCCCAAACTACATTAGAAACAACCTTTGCTTGATCAAGAACTGACCAAAGAAACTCTCTAAAAATTTATTCTATTATGTTAATGGGTGCATGTAAATGTAGATAAGCTTTTAGAAGCGGCGTGTATTTAGTAGTGGCGGGTATCACATGTGAAATGTATTTCGAAAATGCACAACCCCAAATTTCTCGAATTACTTACCAAGTAGATTAAACAAGTGGCACATCCCCGACTTAAACACTTTGGTACGTAACAAGATTTCCTTATACTTTTGGATTTCCATAAAGAAATCCTACAAAATATAACATACTAAATAAATGAATTCCTCAATCAATAAGGAAATAAAACTTCAAGCCTAAATAAAAACAAATAAGAATAAATGATCTTCTAAATATTCTCAATGTCTTTGAAATATTGACGTTGTAATTGATTTATTTATTAAAATCTTTGATTTGGTTAGGATTTAAGAGGTTATATGTATAGAGTGAAGCTCTAAAGATTCATATACAACTGATGATATTGATATTTTATAAACCTTTAACAATTAACATCCTAAATTGGGAAAATAAGCAACTGTCTAAAGAATTGATGATAGGCTCTTAAAATCTTCAGTTTCTTATCAAACCCACTATCTTCTTTGGTAAATGCTAAAATTGGATAATACTCCGTAGTTGGACTAAAAGGATACTAGATTCCCAAGCACAACCACATAGTCATTTGTAAATGTAGTAAAATATTGATAACCAACATAGACTGGATCTTATAACTGAACAACTATGCTTTGCGCTGAACAATTCCATCCATTTTTTTTAATCAATAGAGGGACAAAGAAATACATAATATGATAATGAGCAGTACTTTTATTCTAACTCGGCAACATGGAATTTAGAATATACTCAGAGTGTAGAAATCTTACAGCGTATCACACATCTTATTCTTTATACTTATTGGCAATAATTTTTCTTTTAAAAGGAATATCACACATCTTATTCTTGTCCATCTTTGGCAAACATATATTTTCAAGTAATCTATCTTTTGACCGCGCAATTCCTGACTAAATGCAAGTAAGTTCATTATCGATTTTTTAAAACAGATGGTTACATTATCTATTAAGAAAGAACAGATAACTGCATGCATACAAGAAATAGGAGTTCAAAAATCAAAACAAGTTGAAATCCTACTTACAAATAAGAATATACTTCTTATGCGACCAAAATGAGTAAGGCCCACAACCTATAACATCAATCACGAAAAAAGAAACATAAATAAGAGTGAATGACAATCTATCTATAATAAGAAAAAAAATAACCCAACGGATTCAGGGGTATTAGTTTAAGAATTTACACATACAGAAGACAATGAGGTAAATACAATTAACAACATAGTATCATATTGTAATGGATTTCTCTTATCAAAATATTGTCTTATTTTCTTAATTTTCAGGTAAAGGAATTTAATAGTACACCTCTAAACTCAACCACACTTTTACCTCATAATTACAAGCAACAAATGGTAATATATATTTACAAATGTTTTCCATAAATTATTAATATATTGCGTACTAACTATATATAAATATAGGTGAATGAAGATGAACAATTCCAACAGATAAGTGATCCAGAGGAAGACAGGCTTCTGACATTTAGAAGATCTGTTAGAAAAAAATTATTCCAAAAAGAAATTAAAGCAGCTAAAAGCGAAAGACAAGAAAATGAAGAAACCAATGAATATGAACTAGATCATGCCGACATAAATAAAAACCAAGAAGGAGATAAGAACGAAAGGGAAGAAGAAGATAAAGAAAATGAAAAGATGGCCAATGTCCAGACTGGAGAGGATCTAATAGAACCAGATATGGGGAACAATTCAGACAGTGAAAGAACCTACAATGAAATCAGACCAACACATTAATCATTTAGAAAATTTTGGGGTAAGAGTTTTATTATACAATTTCCTTGCTTTTATAATATTATATTTTATATTTCAATAAGATAAATTAGTTAATTCATTCTTCCAATAATGAGCAATAAATTTTTAATATTTTCATAATTATCGATTAAGTTATGTCCACTAGCATTTGGTGTCTTGTTTATATGTATTATATTTCGTAACTTGCTTATATATCTATTTTAAATCCTACTGATCTGAATCATCATGTAGTGCAACAACACAGGGCACCTAGATGTGATGAACATTTTTATATGAAATATGTTTAGATATAGCCATTCCTCTTCTTAATGGAAAAGTTTATTTTTTTGCCACATAATTTTAAAAGAAACAGTAAAGTTTTGTTACACTCATAATTGGGCTTTGTATAAAGGATTGTTTAATTTTGCCTACTTTAGCTATAAAGTTTATTTTTCCAATTTAGTATTCATATTGAAATCAATGTGGAAATGTTCTTAATTTCTCATTTTTGGTATCTTTTGTGCATTTTCAGGAAAAGGCTGATGCTATCAAGGCTGCAGGAAAGGCATGGTACAAAATAATGGTCTTAGACAATAATTATACGGAGTTTAATAATTTCTCAATGTGGCTAGGAGTATCACAGTGATTTCATGACTTTTAAATCTTTATTAGTTTTGAGTATGACAATTTACTAAAACTTATCATCTTTTTGTAATGCATCTAGAATCCGATTTTCATTTTATGTTGTGAACAAGATATTTCATTTGCTAGATGATGTTTTGAATTACATAGTTGTAATCAGATTATTTACAATAATTCACGCTGTGAACATCGTCTTTCATTTGCTAGATGTTTGTCCTTATATTGATTGTTTGTTTGATGTATTGATCGTAGATTACTTTTATCTCTTGGCGACCCTAACTATCTGTTACTCTGCAGCATTTTTTCCCCTTTTTGAAAACCTCACTTGGTCACCACAATCTGTAATGCCTGTCACATACTTTGGAACTTGCCTGGTATGTTCTCGTATAATATTAATTGGGAAAGATGGGATAGTTGTTGCAACGGATATGATCGGTAAGGCAATTTACACCACTTGCAGGCAACTTATTTTTAATGGCATTAGAGAGCCTTATTACAATTTTAGGGTCACCAAATTTAAGGGCTTACGATGTTAACTTTTGATGGGGGAAGCCAAAAAAAGTTGAGATTAAGGATAGTTACGTAACTTTGATTGAACGTAGTGATAATACAGACAGAGATCTGGAGATTTTAGTTACTTCAAAGAAGTTAGAAATGGACACTTTTGCTTTTATTTCCCACAACAGTCTTCTCAATGTTGTTTCTTCTATGCCCCTCCTATCCATATATTTAAAGTTATTATCGAGAGATGTCATGTTTTAGCATAATCTATCAATGTACATAATTCTGACCTAAATATACCGTGTGTGTTATTTACAACAAGATGGATCTAGCTCAGATCAACCAGTTTTTCAAAAGTTGGACACAAAACTTCTTTTTTTAAGTCTCACCTTCATAGTAGGCATTGCTCTGTCGAAAGTATCAACTATTAACATCTATATTAAGGGTTACAAAATACAGCTAATAGTTTGACATCCTAAATTTAATGCATAATTTGACATTGCACATTTAATTATTTATCGAGAAGTCCACGAATAATTCCATGATCCCTTTCCTCATCCATTCTTATATGCATATTGGTCGGAGTGGAGGCCCCAATTTACATTGGTTCACGTTCGTGGCATGTTGTTCAAACTCCCTTATACCTTACATAAAGGCATGTTGCATGCGATAGCATCATTTGTACTCAAAAATAAGTACAACATTTATAATCAAAGAAACACAATATTTTTGCTAAATTATCCAAAATCCTAAGACCCCAACAAGTAAATCTATAGTATTGTACTTGTGGACACTGTTCCATCTTCATGATTCCTTGACCAGAAATGAAGGATAAAAGAAAAAAAAAATTGAGATGATAATATAAGACAAAACAAAATCTGATTAAACCCATAATATGTGGATATGCATTTCTACAATTGTCTAGCTGATGCCAACAAATTTTACAACTCATTGGCATTTACTTTATGCATAAAATGGTGTCTAAAGAGAGAAATTAGAGTTAAATTACCTCTCTTTTTGCAATCCAATAAATGCAAAAGTATAATAAATCAAAATATAAATAAATAGCATGAGTTAGTAAATGTTCTTTAAGAAAATATTCCTGAGCGATTATAATTGAAACTCATACACATTATGTTGTGATTTTCATTACCTTCTTTTGTTGTGATTTTTACCGTAAGAGGTAAATAGATTTACCTGCTACAGTTTAAAGGCTACATTTTAGATCATTGCTCTTTTAAGTGATGATTGTTGTGGCATGTGCCTATAAAAGAACATCTAAAACTCATCTGGCAGTTGTAGATATAAAAGTAGATTAGTATAACATCATAAAAATACTAGCAAACAATCAAAAGGTACATCATATCCATAACCAAAAGGCAACTGTAGAATCTTAGGGGCATTTAAATTTAGCAGGAAGACTACAAAACTACACATTAACAAATGTAAATCTGTAATCTTTTAGGCATTCAACTAATATCAAAAATACATAAATGTCTTGTACCAAAATATGTATAGTGTATTTGCAATACTCTATTTTAACTAACTTGACATAGGATTGCCTATTTTCTACTTCGCCTTGTCAATTGGTGGCTTTAATTTCATTTTGTCTGCCTACATCTACACGAAATTAAACAGAAAGGGGATGTAGTTGGGCTTTTTATTGTTTTTTTTTTTTTTTTTTTTTTTTCTGTTCTCCAGTTCTTACATTTCACTTCCTCCATTAATATATTATTAGTAGTACTCACAATTGTATTATTTATTTCTAAAAGTGATTTGTTCAGTACTTCAATGCTGTTACTGTCTACCTACTTCTCTGTCATTGTTGTAATCAGCTACTAAGTTGGAATATAATATTTCCAATGTCCACGTTTTAGATCTTGATAATGTGTTTTTCAATGCAATTATCCTTTGGCACAATGCATATTCGGAACTTTGAGCGAAAACTCAATACTATGCAAACACAACCAGCAACACGTCTTTTCATTCAAAATTAAGTAATATATCAAAAAATTATACTCAATCTCAAATTTAACATAAAAAATAAAGCGCTTGCAAGCCAGCGCGTGTTATTTACTCATAACTTAATATAAAACGCACCACACACCTCAAAACTAATTGAACAAACTCTTTATCTTCCTACTACCTTATGAATTAAACACACCACTCACACTACTTTATAAGTCAAATGCATTAATTTGAGCTTAAACTGCATTTAAGGCCGTCGATTCATGACACGACACTGTTTCCTTATCTCTCCAGCATTTCCAGTAAGTACTCCCATAGCTCCCATTTTCTTCATCGACTTGGCAAATTCCACGAAGAACTTGATAGGATTTTGGAATTGATTAACTATTTGAGCTGATCCCACATTAGTAAGGAGAGCTGCATCAGACACGAGTAGACCCTTCTTTTGCAAGAGTGCATTAAAGTAACGGGTGTCGAAGGACAGCGAGCTCTGGAGGTCTAACTCAACTGTGGTTGCCGAATTAGGAGGATTCGGGCATTTTGCACGTAGAAAATTGGCATAAGCCGGGTCAAGAGTAGGGTCCGTGTTGCTTGTATTTGAAAAGTTGTACAATCTGCCTGAAAAAGATCCACAATGAGCTACCCCAATGGTATGTGCACCTGCTCAAAAAAAACGTCACCATGGTTAGTCGTAATTGTGACATTTGTTTTCACTCCTGAAAAATACCATTATCATATATGGTTAAAAAACTTACCTGATAACGCAACAAGATCGATTAAATTGAGCCCTTTCCTTGTGAAGAGTGACTGAAGGTTTGCAAAGTCCGCAAACGGTGAAGGCAAGTTAACAAGCGGGTCCGCTATGAGAGACACAATTCCATCTCTCCTCCCAGTTGGAACTTCCCACAAAGGTATCTTAAACTGCATTTTTTTTGTACAAGAACATATAAGATGGTGCAGCTTAATTAACATCTATACTAAGCTGAAAATCTCATATAATTCTCATTTTAAACTTACTCGGATAGAAACGGAGTCCCGGGCAGCCAACGCGAGAATATCAGCGCATGATACAACTCCAGGACAAACTTTCTCGATTTCGGTCTTTATTTCATCAATAACATCAAACCCCGACAATGAGAGATTTGGTAATGATTGCTTCTCCGTTTGATTGCTTCCCACCGGATCCAATAGTATAGATGCATCACAACCCTAACATTTAAAACAAGAGGTTAATATAGATGATGGTGTATGCATGTGTACATATGTAGAAAATAGAACAGAGATAGAATATGACGCAATTTAGTAGTAATTTTGGTGACGTAACCTTTGAGGTTAGAAACGATGTAAACCTTTGGGTTCCAGATGTAATAATTGAACTACACTACTACTTGAATGAGAGAGAGGGAGGGAGGGAGGGAGGGAGAGAGCATACCCTAACAAAGCAGTCATGGAAATGGAGTCTTAGAAGCTTAGCTCCAAGAACAGGGTTAGCCGCAGCCCTACGCAAAATAATACTACTCACAATACCCTCAGCTTTCGAGCATGTTTTCGAATAAAAGTTCAATATTAATGGTCCTTGATCACTGCTTTCACAAACAATGAGAAGCTCAAATGCAAAGAGAAGAGAAACCAACAAGACAATGTTGGTGATGTTGTTTGTCTTCATTTTGCTCAATTTAGTTGTAAGAATACAATGCTTAACACCCCAATTCTCATTTTATAGGCACATATGATCTCCAAACACATTAATGCCTTAAATTTTAATATAACAACAACGCTATAAAATAACCCCCACTAACTCAACTAGGGTGGCCGGCCGGAGTTCATAGGTCTTCTCTTCATAAATGTATATTAATTTGTAAAGATATATATTATCATATTTGATCCAGTTCTTCGTTCTTCATTCGCCTACCAGACCAGGTCTAATAGGAAGCTCTATGTCAACCCAACTTTATCCAGCCATATTGGTCGAATTGGGGTACTGATGGTTGCACCGAAACACAAAATTTGAGGAATGTGCGTGGATCAGTGGTTGGGAGGTCTAATGAGGCTACGAACGCAGTTGTGTCTGATATATAGTTTATGTATACCTTAGGAAAGATATTTACTTGTTGTACAAGTTTAAAGAGTTCTCCCTCAAATGGAATTTTAAAAAAGCTGAAATTTATGTATGACGCTAGGAGGGCGAAAGACCGGATCAAACTCATCAGAAAGTTATAATTATATTTAAGAGAAAAATGAAACGATATATATATAACAGTATTAATAGGACGAGGATCAAGATGATCAATCCTAACCCTAATTCCATTAATTAAGAAATAAACTAATTCTAAATTAATGAAAAGATATAGTTTATTAGATAACACGCATATTATGTTTATTTAAATTATATTTAATCATCTTCAAACGATTGTAATTTTTCGTTAATACTGTGACCGAAAACTTCTCAATGGAGGTGAGAGTAATTTTTCTAAATGAGAGCTCGTCAAATGAAGACTTATATTCAACTTAATGGAGAAAGAAATATCATGCTTTGTCTATTAAACATAATACCATATCTCATATACGGGAAGGACGTGGTTGCCTATCATTTATCAAAAAGTGGAAGGTTGACATACATATGCACTTTCTGTTACTGTTAAACATAATATCATATCTAATATCAGCTTTGAGACAAAGCACAATGTTACATAGTTTGTCTGTTGAACATAATACCATATATCATATACGCGGGAAAGACGTGGTTGCCAATCAAAAACTGGAGGGTTAACATACATGTGTTTGACATATTATTTAAGGGGAGATGAGGTTGGTATTTTCTTGACATTTATTTATTCTTTTGCAAAAAGTTGACCAATCAATTAGAGAAATGCTGTACACAGACCTTGTAGACCTTATTAGTTATTACTATAAGTTTACAGACATGCCCTGCATTACTTATAGAAAATAAGAAGAAAAAAAAAAACCAAGCTCTAGCTGAACCTCCTGAACTACTTTTGAAAAGGA